>JAPTOF010000002.1:13055000-13655000 GCA_028554755.1 Cordia subcordata | reverse complement strand
TTGTATTCTGTAGATCAGACCCTTCAAGCTGATGCTTGAACAGTGAGGAAGAACTGATGTCAATACCCATGTGAAGAAATCTTGAGTTGGTGAGGGGTATAAATTTGAAACTTTCAGATGAGGCTGAAATAGGCAGCATAACAATTTTCAAATTTTTGTATACTTGCTTCTCCTAATATATTTTGATTCCTAGAAGTCACTTTAAAACTTTTAGAAGGAAAAATTATCTTTGATGAGAATAGTAGCCAAGCCATTTATGTATTACTTTAATCTGAGATAAGGTTTTAGATGATCATATCTATATTTATCAGGATGCTCTATTAGCATTGTTAATCCAAGGACTCAAAAGGTTGTAGTGCCAGCATCTGCTCTTGCTCCATGAATGTGTCAAATTCGCTTGAAATCAAACATATATCTTGAACAAGGAATTAGTGTATAGTGACAAAAAAAAGCTGGTAAAAGAATAATATGTTCACTCTCTTAATGTATATAACCATCTTCCTTTGTTCTGGCATTGCATCCCTTCATCAGATTAACTCTTCTCTACATGTAGAATCACAAGAACCAATCCCATATCCATAAAATATTTAACCTTCAACTTGTTTTTAATTTAACAAAATAAAAGTAAATATATAACTTGTTTTTAATTTAATCTTTTGCAATGTCAAATTCTTTAGTGACTTTTCTGTTTTATTAAAATAAGAAGTGTGGAATTCATCACTATATTTGATCTAATTCTCTTTTTCCAGAAAAAGATTATAAGGTATTCTCTGAGAAAGAGGCAATTTGGCCCAAGAAAGGAAAAATAAGATAGATTATAATGAAGTCAAAAAGTTTTCATCAGCCGTTGAAAACTGCAACCTAGAATGTAAAGTCTCTGATCCTCGACATGTAACTCTATGAGCTGATCAGATAATACTTTCTTCCTATTGTCAAATGCTTCGAACATAGAGTTACACAATGGTTTAGGCAAAGCCCAATCCACGGGCAGACAGGTTGATACTGAATACACAAGATAGAACTCTTCTTGCTCTTTGCCTATCTTCCTCTCTTAATGCCGTGCATAAGTTAAGCTAGTTTTTATAATTCTACAAGGAATGGAATTTCTAATCATGCTAGAACTAAGACATCAAGGCTCACAGAATACGAGCCACAGTCTTAACACTTCCTCCAGTACTAAATCAGTTCGTAATACAGGTTACCGACATGTAAAGAGGTCAAAGAGTAAACTTTAAACTTGAACTTCAGTTATTTACACTATCTCAACCAGCAATGAGCTGAAATATGAAACATAACTTACATTATCCCAGCTGATTATAAGCTGAAACAAGAAATTTTGCAAGTCATGTGCCCTGGCAGAATAAAGTACTGTATAACCTGTACCATAACTGTATAAATATTTAGTTAAGTTTCTTAAGAAAAAAAACCTGGCATATTGGAGACAAAACCCCCTTTGTTCTCGATGCTACCTCGCTCAGTATCTGGTTCATGGTCTATGGTCATCTGCACTGCCTGACCTCCCCTAGAAAGAACAGCCCGTGAATCTCCCACGTTAGCTACCCATAATCTTTGGCCATTTATTAGAATTGCTGTGACAGCAGTGGACCCACCTCGTCCCAAATCGGAACTGTTTGAAAGAATGAATTGGTCCGTTTTCTCATAAGCTTTTAACATGGATCTGCCAGGATCAACCCAAAACTCTTCCTAGTATATTCGAACTCACCAACATGAGATAGAAACCGATGAAAACTCT
This sequence comes from Cordia subcordata, assembly GCA_028554755.1. Taxonomy (NCBI): domain Eukaryota; kingdom Viridiplantae; phylum Streptophyta; class Magnoliopsida; order Boraginales; family Cordiaceae; genus Cordia; species Cordia subcordata. The sequence continues at coordinate 13,653,247 of JAPTOF010000002.1, read as the reverse complement.
TTAGCAACAAGGTAAAAATACTAAAATGTTACCACAACCTACCTCCTTCAAGATGTTTGCAAATAAATTCTTCTGCAAGTAGGATGACACTGCATTGCCCATATGGCCATCATATATGGCAAAAAGCCCAAGTTCACGTCCTTCTCTTTGTATAAACTCGGCGACATGGTAGTCCTCCATCGGATGATCAGCTTTACCTTTAACTAGGCTAAAACCATATCTAATTTGACCCCCATGACTTTTTCCTCCACCAGAGCTAAATGAAGACTGCAAACCGAAGCACTAAAGCCCAGAAGGCAAGAACATAAAATGAAAAACACTTTAGTCTCTGCATAAGAGAAGCGAAGATAAAGATAACTAAAGAGAAAAGAAAAGCTAAGGAAATATAATACAACTAATCAGAGTACATAGAATTATGCCATTGATAAGGACATCAAAGAATCATGTATTTAGGTAGACAAGCAAATATGCTCCCAAATTAAGCCAGAAAAAGGGTTTGTTATCAAGGTCTTCATGGTTCTGGTTCTCACACATCTTTTGTGTTATATTACAAAGCAGTTGAGTTAAATAGGACAAGATGGACTATAAAAACTAGCCAAAGCCATGAAATTTTATCCAATTATTGCCTGAAAGTAAAAAATTTATCATTTATACAGGCAGCAACCAGAAAAATTCAGGGGATGATCTAAGTAAATACCACATTCTCAAATTTATCACAAAAAAAGTTCACGCAAAAACCATTTCCACTCTTTTGATTCTGGATAAAAACTGGTAGCTAAACATAAAGGGCAGTTCACTTTGGGTCTACTGACAGATATAAACATAATTAAACAAAAGAATAAGACAATTCATAATCAAAGAAAAATAGTGTTACCTCAACAAAAGCAGCACTAAAGCACCATAACTTATCCATCAAGCTTTTCTCTACCCAAGTAAAAATCAAAACTTTGAATCAAAATCTCAGCTTTTACCAGGCTGAAATCCTCTGATCAAGATTTCAAACAAAATTCGACTCAAAATCCACAAAATCTTCCCCAAATTCAGGACCTACACCACCAAGAACAACAATATAGGCCAATAGAAGCACCTTAAGCAAAACCCAAAAAAAAAAAAAAAAAAAACTTTAACCACAAACAACAATTTTGGGTTTTCAATTTAACAAGCAAAAGAACCGAAAAATAACAAGAAAATGAACAAACTTATAGCTTTGTACAACAAAAAGGTTGTTGCTTTTTTTTATCTTGTGGTCATCAGCTTTGCACAAACAATTCGAATAGAAGAAAGGTAATTATCTTATTGTTTTCAGCACTAATGAAATGCAAGGTGAAATGGTAATAAATTAATGGCTTTTAGTACAGAGAAAAAGATCTTGTGAGAGAAAAAGAAGTGAGATATGATCATGATGCTCTGTGTGTTTCCTTTTCTTTTTTCCAACTGTTTGCGGAAGTCTTTGCTTTTTGGCAATAAAAGAGGGGCAAAAATGGAAGAGTGAAGACTTCTTATGTACTTCATTGACTTTTGTTGCCTTTGTTGATTTTTTTTGGGTTTGTCACACGGCCTTTGTTGATTCTAGTGTTTGAATTGAAAGAAAAAAGTGTGTGAGAGCAAAGAAGCCTTTTAAATAGTTCAATGTGTGTTGCATGGGGAGTTGAAGAGAATTCCCTTGTCATGTTGACCGGTAATAGTAAAATTCTTACACCATATTTGTGTTTACATTTCTTTTCGGAGTAAATTTTTGATACCATCTCTGTTCTTTTAGGAAAAAAGGAAAAAAAAAAAATCTCGTTTAGCTCCTATTAGGGCATAATTGATCAATAAGGCATGACGTGGCGTACAACTCCTACACATTAAAAATAAACTTAGAATAACGAAGCAAATGTTTTAACAAATATTAGTAAGTGTTAAATCCAATATGCAACGTGTCAAATTATCTAACAATACAAAAATAACAAAATTTGTGATAAAATAAGATTAATTTCACCATTAAATTAAAAGAATTTTTATTTAGTAATGCTTATATATATGTAATATAAAAAATGTACAAAAAAGATTGAGTAGTGAGGGACGGAGTAGTTAAACCCTACCCTCGTTTCTTCTTGGTAGTAGGGCGGGAGTAAAAAATTCCGCCCGAGTCCTGGTAGGGTAAAGTGATTTTGCCATCCTACTAGTTAATCCTATGTTGAGAATTACACATTGAAAATGATTGGAACTAATAAAACTTTTTGTTATCTATCGAAAAAAAGAAGTGCGAATTTATTATTTTATCATTGTTTACCTTTTTATAGAAGCAAAATTCATTGAATATAATAAGTGGATGAATTTGACTAGTTCATGTATAAATAATGCATGTGTAATATTTGTATATAGTGACAAAAAAAAAAATTCAACAGTTAAAAATGAATGAAAAATTATATGTCGATTAATATTAGTTCATTTTGTGGCATAATTAGAATTTTCGCCTAAGTTCTTTACACCTCAAAACATGTGATACACATGTTAGCAGAGTGGTGCTGCCATTTGTGAGTCTATTTAGGGTTCATTTGGATTGTAATTTTCTCAAAAAAGTGTTTTTTATATAATTTTTTAAAAAATGTTATTTTTAAAAGTTTTGAATTAGAAAAAAGCTCAAATATAAACAATTCTATAGAAAAAATTTAAATTTTAATTATTAAAAGTTAATTCTATCATTTATTATAAAAATACTTTTTCATTAAAAAATAAAAATAAAAATACACTAGACCCTTTATAGTCTACCATAAATATACAATACTCCCTATGATACTAAAAGTCTCACAACCAGACTCTATGGTGAGTAAAAGTTCTAGAGCACCCCTTGCCATTTAAACACCTCTAACGGTGCTAAATTTTACAATGAAAAAGACATTATTAACCTTGCTACACTTGTTCAATTTTTTTTTCTAAAATAAAATATTTTGCATTTTTCACAAAATATTTTAATGCTTAATACTATGAGACAAGGGATGTGCAAGGCAGGGATAGGTGATTTGACATATGTGGCAGAAGCATTTACGAGAATACCTCCAAATCCATCGATGGAAGAAGCAAGAAAAGAGGCAAAAATGGTGATGCTTGGAGCCATGGATGAACTGCTGGCAAAGAAATTTAAAAAGCATCAACGCTTTTTCTCGTCTTTGTGCATGACAACTTTAACTTTGTCAAATGGTGATTAATTTATTGAAAATTATTTTTGGTTTATTTTTTGTTTCTCTGGACATTTAGTCATATGATAATGCCACAAATTAAAATAAAATCTATGATTAAAAAAATTGAACAAGTGAGTAAGGCTATTTATGTTGTTTTAATTATAAACTTTAACAACGATAGGGAAGTTTAGATGGCAGGGGATGCTCGTTAAATTTTTACTCACCGTAAGAGCTTGTTGTGGGACTAGTCCCATAGGAAGTGTTGTGGACTTACATCAAACTATAAGAGGGTTTAATACATTTTATTTAAAAATAAAAATTATAAAAAGGCAATTTAAACTGTCCCTAAGAACAATTATGAATGTTGTAAAACATCATGAAGTTAACCTTGTACTTCTCGAATAAAATACATTAATCAATTTGAACATAAATATGTAATTTAGTAGCCTAAAAGGCAAAGCAGTAGAACATGGACAATGCAAAGCGCACTTGCAATTGCATGTGTATAGTGTAATTAAGCTTGGACAAGTAAAAAGGCTACTCTCACTAATATATGCTATGAATATGATTTTGAAGTCTTTTTTAATTGAAATGATTATTTTTGTTAGAAGTTAAAAAGATTCTTAAACAAGAACTTTTTTTTTTGGGTACATGTGAGAGCCTTTTTAATTGAATCTCATGTTAAACTATATTTTTTAAAATAAATTGTAACGTTGCGTCTTGTGCGTTAGACGAGCTTAAGATCTCTGTCAAGAGCTAGAGGTCATGCTCTTATTAATAACTTCATTTGCCGTTCAACACGGTTACACATTTACTTACAATTAACCAAAAGCACAGCCTTAAGAACATAATTATTCTTTTTTTTTTTTAAAAAAAAAATCCGATTTCTCTCGTAAAGTCAAATGTAGCTTCGTTTGAGCAAGACTGGCATGTGGGGCTCTGTCTACGATTTTGGGCTACGTCCAATTGATAGTGGTTTGTTGTTTGGATTTCTTTTCAATTTTGGGCCTTTACTGATAGGTCCATTTTCGTGTCTTCTTTTCCTGTCCTTCCACCATTACATACATACATACATACATACATATATATATATATGTATATATATATATATATATATATATATATATTAATAAGTGGAGTTGAACCCTAGTTTCATGGTTTTATTTCCAAACTTTAACAACCAACCTCTAGCTACTCCTATTTTTAGTGATAGAATCCTATGACCTAAAATAAGTTCTATTTTTGTTAGAGTGCCCTAATTCTCTTTTAACTCGTCCTACTCCTATTTTTCATTTCTTTTGGTCTAGTTTGGTTATTATTTGCGATATAAAATCTATTTCAAATATAAATCAATTAGTTTTGGTTTGGTTTGAAATACAGTCAAAATCAAACCAAACCAAGTCATGTACACCTTGCTTTTAACCAGAGAAAAAGGGATAGGAAAAAAAAGGACTCTGTTATAAAATAACTATATATAAGAAAGGTAAAAACAATAGGAAACGAAAATGAGAGATATAAGAGCAAAAGGTAGTAGTTATTGATGCTTCTCTTGGATTTCACTTTTATAATGTAAAGAGCCTTATTTATATATACAAGTAATACGAAAGTACTTACATACACTAGAACCTATTCAGATCTAGAATAGATAACTTGATCCAACTCGGGTGATCGTAAATTACATATAATGTTTGGATATAATAGACTAGTCCAAAGATAATCCATAATTTTATAATTTTAAAACAGACTTGAATGACTTCCACAGCCAAGTATTTTGTTTGTTTAAAGTAGCTTAAATGGAGGGAAATGACAAAGGGAGATAAATTTATAATAATGTTAATCAAAATTAAAAACGCCTCACTAATGACTTGAGTTTATTACTAAGGTCAATCATAAGCTTCATTGTTAAGATTAATCAGGGAGATCGCAAATTTTTTTGCGATTCCATAATGATGCTAGTGTGCATTATGCCACCTCAAGATTGCTAGCACAAGCATTGTTGGGGATTTGAGAAATAATTTATTCCCAATTTGTTAATTCAAAATGATTAACTCAGGTTATTTCATAACTAAATTCGTAATACTAATTTACGAGCTGTCTATTTACATGTTAAACCTTGAATTTCTTGGTTATAGGATAAGAAGTTGTGAGCTTAGAAATAATTGTTTTATTTTTATTCTTTTGAAATCTCTGACCCCAAATCAACTCACGCTCCTAGATCATTACCATAGAGACAACAATTTTAGCTACTTGAGCTATTCTGTGAACCCCTTAAAAATAATTGGTTAAATCTCGAATTTATTGATTCAAGAAATTTGATTTGCCGGATGACAAATAATCCGAGAAAATACATTCAAGAATCCGACAAGCAAGAATCAACATTTGATTGTCAGTATTCTTGACAAATATTTTCAACCCACACTAAATCCATATCCTTTGTCATTCTCCTTTGTTATCTGTTGCCAACCAAGTCCAAGTGTTCCTCGTCTCAAATTGGTTTACATAAAGAATGTATTTAATATATGATATCTTGCTTTCACTAGTCTTGTCTCCTCGAATTATGCATTCAGGTTGGTTTATTAAACTTATCGATTGATAAACTAGTAACTGGATTGAGTCATTACACCAATTTTGTAACATCCCATATTGATTTTTGCGGGAATTTGTAGCATGCTTTTGACGAAGACATTAAATTTTCAATGGAAAGTAATTATAATGACCTATATTGGTTTGCGGGGTGTTTTATGAGTAGTTTATAAACGGGTGGTGCAGTTGTTTCTTGTGCCTACAGCAGCCATCTTGCTGTTTAACCTGGGGTCTCTCAGTTATCATAATAGAATTGCGAGCCTCTGATGTAAGGCAAAACAACAAGCAGCCACAAGTCTAATTATCACAATGCAGAGCCTATACTATTTATCTTCACCTCAGTTTAAGGCTCTAATTAACTTGTCTTTACCTACATTTGTTATTCTTTGTTCGATTTAAGGGAGGCAAAAGTCTGATAATATGACAACGTTTACGCTAAAATCCTCTTCTTTAAGCCGCTGGCACTGAACAGTAGATTTACCGTCGACCACATCTGCATATGGCCGGCTAAAGATGTGGACTGGGGACTATTTTACTCTTTAAGAAACAAATAGAACATCCAAATTGTGATGCAAATGGATATCTTTGATACCATTGGATAATTCCCAAAGGGTGGCTGAGATTTGGCCAATCGGCTTGAAAGATGGTCGAAGACGAGAAGCTCTATACCGTGTCAAGCAAACCAAACAAAGCAAGTTTTATCTCACGAGATGAGATTGACTATATAAATCTAATGTTACTACTCATACCATACCAAACCAACCTATATAGTATCATGCATGAGAGAAATAAGTTTGCATACCAAGTTTGAAAGTTCTTTCAGTTCAGACTAAATATCTATTGGTAATCTTTCAATCTTGCCTGCTGTTCTGCAAATGGCCAGCACAGTCTCAAGTGTTAGCATTTCTCCAAGAAGAGACATGTCTACCGATTTTTCCAAAATGGAAGAAGGAAAGCCAGGATTCGTGCAAGATTTTGCGACTAATGTCCTCTTCCTTCCCCATCTATTTTTCAGAAAGTTCGTCTCAGTTGCTACTCTCACAATGACGATAATGCTTGCCATCGTTTACATCTACTAACAGAATGTAGCTTCTATGCTTATGTGACAGATTGTCGCGGAGCTCATGGGCACCTACATACTCATATTTGCAGGCTGTGGAGCAGCTCTTGTTGATAGAGTACACACACTAACCATTGTGGGAATAGCAATGGTCTGGGGGCTATCTCTGATTGCTTTGGTATATGCACTTGGACATGTTTCAGGTGCTCACTTTAACCCTGCAGTCACCATTGCATTTGCTGCAGCACGTAGATTCCCCTTAACACAGGTGACGCCCTTCAGAACATCTTAAATTCCAGGAATATATTAGGAATGATATCATGCCTCAAGCTGAGACTCCATATCCTATAAGTGATACTAGTTGTCTTGGCTAACTCAGGTTATCAGTTATACTAGGAACACTATTTTATAGACCGTTCTCCTATTATATCTTAAACTAATGAAGGACATTAGAAGATGTACGGAAATCAAACTGCAGAAAGGAAAAGAAAGAAAAGATTTGAAGCTTGTGTTTTTGTTGCTCTGAATGCAGCTTACAGTTCATGACACCTCTATATATTTTCTGAATTGGAACGTTGTTCATGATGTGCCCACAGGTGCCTGTGTATGTCTTGACTCAGCTGTTGGGTTCAACACTAGCATGCCTTACCCTGAGGGTGTTGTTCAATGACCAAGATGATATACTTCCAACCCTTACTCAGTACAAAAGTTCAACTTCTGACCTTGAAGCTATAGCATGGGAATTCATCATCACTTTCATTCTCATGTTTATGATATGCGGAGCTGCTTCAGATGATAGAGCGGTATGTGAGAAAGTTATTGCTTGGTGGATAGCCAAGTCCTGACAAATACCTAACTATGAGGTTTTGAGGACTGTTCATTTCTTTCCTCGTTCTGCTTGACACTATTTTCTTTAGTAATGTATAATCTACCATAGTTAGAAATATCCCTTTGTAGTAACACTGAGAACTGAATCAAGTTCACTTGGTGGCAACAGAACAAAGAGCTGTCTGGAGTTGCAATTGGAGTTACTTTGCTGTTCAATGTCATTATTGCTGGGTAAACCAGAACACTATAATCAATCTTATGAAAGACAGTTTACTAATCAACTTCGTCATTCTACTGGAACTATTATGTTTTACATGATCTCTTGATTACCCTCTTTCCATTTTCTTCCGGAAAAGTCCACTTATTGTGTTCTTCTATGGTTTTCTTGTCTCTATTTGCTAATAGATTTCAACTATGCAGGCCCATTACTGGAGCTTCTATGAATCCAGCCAGAAGTATGGGTCCTGCAGTAGTCACCGGATCATACAAGAACCTTTGGGTCTTTGTTGTGGCACCTATCCTTGGAGCCATGGCTGCTTCCCTGGTATACAGTGTTCTCCGTCTACCAAAGCCAGAAAGAAACGAGGCTAGCAAGAAAAGCATCTACAATGAGGTATACCTACCGTGATGAGGTATCGCTCCCGCATATATAAATCTCTCAACAGCTTTGTGGTTAAACTGAGGCTTAGTGGAACGACTGTATGGATCATTTCATTACAGGTGAAGGAAGAACTTGAGTATCATCAGTCGGGCAGTTTAGGACAAGAACAGTCTGTTAGGCGATAGTACACAAACAGAATAAGGTGGGCATTGAGATGAATCATTTCTTTCAGTCAAGATTATCAAGGTGTATATCCAAAATTGGAACTCAAAACAGTTCTAATATGAGCTCGTGTAATATTCAATGTCGTGCAATGAAGAGAGAATCGAGTTACTCCTTGACGAAGCAAAGGGCGTGTAGATAACATCAAATTCTTCAATGTTTTCAGAAGAAATAGAAAGGAGAAAAACATGAAACTAAACAAAATTATAATAACATTTCCTAAATAAATAGATTGAAGAGTACAAACCTGAGTTTATTTTTGAGGACTTCATATCCTATCTTGTTACTTAACTGCTCTAATGCAAACAGTATTTACTATACAGCAATGACCAGATATAGGGAACAACAGGATAGAGGAGGAGATACACGTACATCACCAGACGGTAACTGAAATCATAGACACAGATACCGCTGGCTCAGTCAGAATAATGACAGGAAACATGGATATGGTACGAGGGGAAAGTGATTCATCATCCTAGCAGCAACAGTCACCAGTATTTAATTTTCCACCTCCGAGTAGTGTCTTGCAAAATGAAAGATTTACCTGTTGACGGAAAATAATATCAAGATCTTTTTCCTAAGGAATTGTAAGTTGATAACTGACATTGTCTTCAGAACATTCATGTAAACAAATGCATACGCATCTGATCAAGAGACTTGAGACATTAAATTCAAACTCAACCATTTAAATTCTCACATCCTATCGTTTTGCTGCTCAACAAAATGCCATATCGGATAGCTTCTCGGATGCACATTTCCTTAATTTTTATATTATCATAGTAATTTCCATCATTAAAACCAGAAAACTCCTTAAACAAGTTGATACAATAATTTTGAGAAACAATGTCCTAATGACGCCATAAACGATAACTAGCTTACCCAGTCTGCGAAAGCCGCCTCCAGTTCATTAGCTGGTGAGACTGTGGATGGTTTTGCAGGTAAGATGAACTTGTTCCAATAGCATTTTCCTCACCGACACATTGATCTGAATAATTAGAACTTGAGGGAGACCAGACCGGAACCACACCTCCATCCCTCCTGCTACTAGAGGATTCTGCTGTTGAATCTTCAGAGTTTCGCCGGCCCATTGTAAAATTAAACTGTGCTACATTATTGTTGGTTCGAGTTGTTTGTCTATTAGTTTGATTCACTGCTTCTCTGTCAGGTTCTCCTGACACATTAACATTCGTTGGCACTTCGGCTCTGCTATCTTCAGCTCTATTTCTGAGATCCACGGACGTCTCTTCATCTTCATATCTCAATATTGAAGATGTTATGCTTGGGACCATCTGATCTCCATAACGCCTGATAGGTGTAATTGCAGGGTTGTTTCTAACCGGTTCATGATCCATCTCCATTTGCATGTCCTGAGGAAATGCAATGGGGGCAGACTCCGAGGAGTCACCTAGTCCTTCCTCTGTTCCATTCTCTATTGCAGCTCTAGAAGCTGCTTCAAACTGCCACATCTGGGCAAGTGCTTCTTGTAGTCTAGCTTTAGCTGCATCTATTTCAACAATGGGAAGAGGGTAGTTAGAACCAAGCTCGACTCCGGCAGCTTGGAGTACAGATTCTGGTGCATCCCAAGGATGATGTATCCATTCAGTTGGCAGCCTAGCAAGTTCAGGAAGCCACCTCCTAACATATTCTCCATTGGGGTCGAACTTGTAGCCCTCAAACTGTGAAGTAATTAGAGAAGATATGAAATTCCTTAACAGACATATACAATGCAGTGATAGACAAGCATTAGTCTTAACTCAAAATATCAAAGACAATAGGTTCAGTTTTATAAATTATATTCTAGTTGCAATTAGTTAGCCACTTGAAAGTAGTTGAGAATCTGATTCTGTAACACGCACCATGTTTCCTCCTATTAGATAGAAGGCAGAAGTCAAATAATCAGCTTACAGCAGGACTAAACATCAAATGAAGCCAAAGTGCCAAACCGAGCCTCATCCAGTTAAGAGCGTCAGTATAGAAGCACCAACACCAAGTCACAGAAAACCAACAAGTTTGCTTGTGAAGCTATACAACATACACAGGCAGAAAATATCTCACAACATAAAGCCAATTGCTCTGCTTAACAAGCATGAACTGCCAATTAGGCCTGCTTTGAAGTCTAAATAACCTGTGGATTATACTGTTCAAAGTCCATCTTTTAACTTTTCCTCTTTGCATTCATCAACTTGGTTAATCCTTCTTCAGCAATGTCTTTTACCAAGGTGTGAGGCAAAACTATGAAGGGAAGATGGACATGAGATGAATGGGCACTCTTGAGATTGACTCTTAAAACTCAAAGACTAAGGAAGGGAAGATGCATAAGAAAAATGTAAAGGAATATAGCACTAGAATTAGTGAATATCCTCAATAGTTCTTTCACTGAATTAGTTTAAAGGAGTAACAAGAGGCCAGGCAAGTGGAAATGAAAATTAAGCAGCATAAGAATATTCAGAAACAAGATCAAGAACTTGAATGAGCTCAGTTATTTGAAGAAACGTTTTAATAGCAGCAAGCTCATGCATGCTTCTTTAGCAGTTAATGTAGTTTGAAAAAATGTATATTAGATTAAGCCCATTAAGTTTTTCTTAAAAGTTACAATATTATACCTGAGGATTATCTATTCGGTCAAACTCGCGACCATCAGGGAGAGTGCCGCTTATGTATTGCCAACCAAGAGCATCACTCTCAAGATCTGCATCCAAAAGCGTATCCCAGAAGTACTTCATACCCCACCTCCAAGGAAGCTGCAGAACCTTCACAAAGAAACTGGAAACAACAACTCGTATTCGATCATGTAGCCAGCCAGATGCCCAGAGCTCTCTCATGCCAGCATCCACAAGTGGATAGCCAGTTCTACCTTGTCTCCATGCCTTAAAATATCCCTCATCCACAACCCATGGGAAAAACTTTAGGTGCCCGAGTAGAGGCCTTTCGTGGCTGTGAGGATGATTAAAACTCATGTACCTTGAATACTCCCTGAGGCCTATAGACTTGAGGAACAGATTAACGCTCTCTTCACCGGCTTTATTCCCTTCATTTGCCCAAACAACTTGTTTCATTCGAACAAGATGAAAGACTTTCCGCACGCTGACTTCCCCAAAATGCAAATGGGGAGAGAGAAGTGAGGTTGTAGCACTGTCAGCCTTTCTGCGGTTTGTTGAATACTCAATTAATGGTCCATTAACGAAGGTGGTCAATGCCTTGTCAGCACTGCTCCATCCTGGTGACCATGCCCGAGCAAGCAGGGCATTGCTTGCTTTCTCTGATTCATCTTCAAATACTAAAGTGTCTGAAGGGCATCTTGAGACATCGCCTACAAGAATGAATGCAGCATCTCAGGCAGATTGATAAAACACAAATTCTATAACTGCCATCCTCAAGCATCAAGTCAAATAATAAAAACTCATAGATAGAATCTTGTGAACTCATGTACTTATGGATCATGAAACCATTTTCTGTATGAACACTAACTGAAATTCAATAGAGATTTTAGCAATTAAATGGAATTTAGAATCGACTGAAATGTGATATCTAAACTAGAGTACTCATTCAATAATAAGTTCATCAGAATCTACAAAATTAAAAGTTTAGAGAAGCAAAACAGACCAGAGATGATCCTTTTAGGTGGGAGAAGTGGAGCCTCAGGATCATATGGCATGCTGAGGCATCTTTCCCAGAAGGCTGCAAAGGTTGTGAATGGACGACCTTCATCATCATGGACTTCCCAGGGCTCGTACAGCAAGTCTGCATTGAAGGAGCGAATGGCTACACCATGTGACGTTAGCACTTCCTTTGCCCGGTGATCACGAACAAGTGATATGGGGTCTGGAGAATAATCAAGAAAGAGTTAAAGTACCATCCAGTGCGACTGGATATAAACCTATGCTATGAAGTACCACGCAACATCTTAGAGATACGAATCCAATGCAGCCAATTAATTTAACACATGCCAATTCAGCCTAACACATGAGGTATCGTATGCTTTACCTGGATATAAATATTAATCACGACCAGAACTATAAATTTGCCAATAGGGAGATTGTGGAAAACACTTGAATTAACTATCACTCGTGTTGATGACACACGAGAATTCACATAATGACAGAGTCTTCTTCTGACAACTTAAAGCCAATAATATGAATTGAATTGCAATAATGGATCACTCCATAGTGAAGCTGAGCCAATCTAGAAGGCATGACAAGAAACAGAAAGCATGAGCTTACCCACACAAGAGTGGTAAAATGACATAATTGACTTTTGAAATCCCAACATTTCCTTGCATATATTATGAATTTATATTCCAATTCTACACTGCAGCAATCAATCAGCCAATGAGAGGAAATCTTAGGACAAACAAAGAAACTAAAGGCCTTCAAACTTCACTACAATTCATAAATGATACCATCGCATTCAACAAATATGATAAATTGATAATTCACCTGAAAAATGCAAGATTAACTTTGCAGGAATACAAAAGGGTCAACTGAATCAGCATAACAACCTAGTGGAAATCAAGACTGACCATATAAATTGTTGAAGAAGAGTTGAGTAGCCCCAGTAGACTTGACAACTTCAAGAAGAGAAGAAACACTATCAGTAGATCTCTTTGTGATAAGTTGAGTGCCAAGGCTCCTCAAAGATGAATCAAGATGTGCTAAACTTTGATTCAGCCACCATCTAGACACCCTTCCAGGATAAAAATGACCCTCTTCTTCAGGTGCCCATATGAACACTGCAACCACTGCACCTGCTCTCACCCCAGCAGCCAGTGCTGGATTATCTTCCACTCTCAAGTCCCTCCTGAACCATACTATACTACACCCCCTACTTGACATGTCTCACAAGAAAATTTCCAGAAAACACAGAAACTCAAACACTCACTCTCTCTCCTTCCTATACTCCGTAACTTTTGTGTCTTTCTGTCAAAGCCACAGTTTTTTTCAGTTAGATCTTATCTTTTTTTTGGGTACACCACCACCATGTTATGAATTGTTTCACAGCCGAAAGAGGGAGATTACTATTTTTAGCTAGACTGGTATGAAGTAAACATATCTTTGAAGACTTTTTTTGCATATATTAATGGGAAGAATTAAACGCAGCCTAGCTTTATGGATCCAATGTGGTTTTTTTGGAGAAAGTTAACATTAACTATCAAGAATTTGGCACCCAAATGAGTGAAAGACCTTCCAAGACAAAGTGAATTGTGATTGGTCAAGGCAATGTTCAGTGGGGCTGCAAGAAACTGATAGGAAAATTGCAGCCACAACTTTTGTTCTTCCAGATTTTTTTATTTTTATATCTCCTTTTTCTTATCCTAAGCAAAAGGAAGAAAACAAATCCCACTCTCTAGTGCCTTCTTTTAGTCATATGCTCAGTGTTTGACAGGGTGGAAAAAACATGGACTTTGCTCAATCTTCATATACAAAATACAAGCATGTTATACCAATAATTTGATTTTCCCCCCCTCTGCATTATTGCAAGTTGATGTTGATATATATTGTAGCTTATGGTGTTATCATTCAATGTGAGCACATTAGGAAAAATTGAAATGTCACTCTGTTGCTTGTCAAAATTGTATGTTTTGAATGTTAAGTAAAAGGGTGCAAGTGGGAATTTGACATTGCTATTTGTTGCATCTGATTCTGGGTAAGGTTTGGCACACTTGGGAGGTTATTTTTATCATTTTGGTATTGTCTTCAAGTGGGATATTGGAAAGCTTTGATCTTGGAAGAAGACAGCAAGCATGGGAAGAGATAGGTGTGCTGACTGGTTGGATTTGGCCTTTTTGGTGAGGTGGGTCTCTGCTGCTTTTTTCTCCAAAGGGGGGCTCTTAAACAAAGCTTTGATTCCATTCGTATTTCATAATTAAAAAGATCTGTCATGTGGTCCTAAGTCCTAACATTTACTGTCACACACTCCTTTAACTTCTTTCAATTGTGAAATGTGTAATGTCCCACAACCCACATTGATTGTAAGGTGATTATTGACTTATTTATAAGTAAGTTGTATGAGTATAACTAATAATTTGGGTTAATTATTTTGAGTCAGTTGATTTGAAGGCCCATATAATTATTTGTTATGCCTTCAACTAAGTGTTATGAGGATTTGTTATGCCTACAACTAAGTGTCATGCGGGGCAATGTATTACACAAATATGTAGTGGTGGAGCCATATCTTGAGCTTGTAGGAAATATCTCTAAAGTCCTATGTTGTCAGGCTCATCTCACACCTCTAGTTTCCTGCATCAATCTTGTGTTATTGGGATTGTCTCCATTAGGGGAAGGAGGCATTGGTTGGATGCGGGAACTAAGTGCTATACGGGGCAAAATATTGCACCAAGTATGTGGCAGTGGAGCTACCTCTTGTGTCTATAGGAGTCATCTCTAGAGTCCTGCATCGCCTGATTCTGTGTGGTTGTGATAGTGCCTTGGGGGCATTGCCTAATCCTGTGTAATTGTGATTGTGACTAACGGCAAAGTGCTATGCGGTGGGTTTGTAACTAAGTGCTACATGGGGTAAAGTATTACACTAAGTATGCAATAGTAATAGCTTGTAGGAGCCATCCCTGGAGTCCTCCAATGTTAGGTCTTATGTGATTGTGATTGTGTGACTCTGACTAAGACATCAAGTCCTCAACCAGGGGTGATTGTAATATTTTACATTAGTTTGTGAGGTTAAATGTGGGTGGTGTGGATAGAACTAGTAACTTGGATTAACCAATTGATCTGAGCACCCAAATAGTTATTTATTATATGTACAACATTAGTTTCACTTGCGGGTCTCAGGGACAAAATTGTTTGCCAAGTTCTACAATGGAAAATCTTCACATTGACGTTTGAAGTTACAAATAGGGATTTCTCTTATTTGTAACAGGCTGACATCAGTTATAAAAGAAAGTTTGTAAGATGTCTTAGAAAAATTTAGAGTCCTCCAATTTTTTGTTTTAAACTTACAATTTTTTCATGGACGATGTTACAAAATTCTAAAGAATCCTACAACTTTTTATTTTAAACCAACAAATCTTTTTTATTGACTGATATAAGTTCAAATGGATGAAAAAACAACCCTACAAACAGATACTTTTCTTGTGTCTATATGCGCATATGAATAGACATTGACACCATTAATTGGTTTATGATCGTGAAAATGGAATCCAATTTGGGACCGAGCATTAGAACCTGAATAGAGCTTATGCATGTTTAGAGTACAGCTAGAGGTGTCTTTAAAATTTGTCTTAAAAGAGTCATAATATTAATAATCCTTTTCAATAAGGGCAAAGGCTTGTTTGGATGGACCTTTTTTTAACTGTATTTTTTATATACAAATGTACTTCTTATTTTTTACTACGAAGAGGCCTCAAATTGAAATTTTTTTAATACTTCAATACTTTTGAAAGGCAATCTAGATTTTCCTTGAAAAAAAAGTATTTTTTTTTCATGAAACAAGTATTTTCCTGATAGAAAAGTCGATCTAAACAAGTTAGTTCTACCTTTATTTTTTATCTAAACTTATACTTTTTAAAAAAATTTTAAAGTAAAAACACATTCTTTGAGAAGATGAGGCTAGTAAAATTTGCACCATACATATTGGATCCATCGTAATAACTGTCTAACTAACTAAAACTTGAGACTACTTGAAGCTCAAGTGAAAACGAGGATTAAGAATGTGGTCAGATTCTTCTAGTAGTAAAATGTGAATATTCGTTAAGACTGTAAAGATGAACCAAAAAGGTACAAATAGGTAAACATCAATTAGGAAAGATTATCTTGAAGATGAACCAAAAAGGTACAAATAGGTAAACATCAGTTAGGAAAGATAATCTTGTAAAAATTTAAAGTAAACAAGGCTTTTTGATTATGCCATTAGTAATGTCTTTCTCAACTTACACAAGACGCAAGCCAACCAATTTGTTAGTATATAACAACAAAGCCTGTTATTGCGCCATGGGATTGATAAACTTATGAGGGTTAGATCTAAAGTAGTTTAGCCAGTTTAGAATAAGTTTCTCGTCATAAAAATAAGAAAATAGAAAAAAAAAAAAGAGAGAAAAAACTTCAACAACCATTTGCGCACAGTTTGATATTTTGCACATGGGAACCAACATATTTCCCCAAAGAGTTACCTTGCCAGGTAGAACTGAGCAAACAATGGAAAAGAATAACCAGAAGGAATGTCAGTAAAGACTCACAGTTAAGTGTGTGCAAGTTGGTAAGCCTTCCAGAAATCACATTAATTGCTTTGCCAAACCCTCTTAGAACTTTTTAGATAGCCTATGTTAGTAATGTCTTTGTTCTGACCACAAGTGCCTTAAAATTAGTTTTTGGCATGCTAGACTTGTGAGGC
Source organism: Cordia subcordata (assembly GCA_028554755.1). Taxonomy (NCBI): domain Eukaryota; kingdom Viridiplantae; phylum Streptophyta; class Magnoliopsida; order Boraginales; family Cordiaceae; genus Cordia; species Cordia subcordata. The sequence continues at coordinate 13,636,449 of JAPTOF010000002.1, read as the reverse complement.
TATTCTCATGGCTTAATTTTACCACGAATTTTTTTATTATTGTCATATTTTTTCAAATTAGTCCTATTATTTTAAAATATTTAATTTAGTCTCTAATATTTTATAAATATAATCAAATTAGCCCCTATTGTTTAGTAATATTCATATTAGTGTCTTTTTTTTCATTTTTTTGTTAAATCTATAACCTTACGCCTTGAACTATAGTGTCAACCATTTGAGTTATCCCCTAATATCGCACATTCATGTTAGTTCATCATTAATGTTATACAAAGATAGTCCTCAAATTTTTCACATTGGATCCTTTGGCCATTTATCAGACGAGTATTATTAAATATTATCTTTTTTGAAATCACTCATATATCGTTTTTTGTATGTAAACTTAGTTTGTTATGCAAAAAGGTGAGAAAAAAGTTCAAAGATTATTAAGTAAAAATGCCAAAAAAAAATACACATAAAAAGTAATAAACATATTTCCTCACTGAGATAACTAGTAGGTGGAATTGATACTGGGAAAACAATAGAGAGATATACGCAAAAGAATGAAAGTACAAACCTATCATAAAGAATAAAAGTAAACGCTAATCATTTTACTTAATAAAAAGTGCATGCAGGTTGGTAAGCCATCCACAAAAAACATTAATTGCTTTGCCAAACCCTCTTTATCCAACAAAAGAAGTGCCTATATGTTTTATATTAGTAATGTCCTTTTGGTAAGTGCCTTTAAATTGTCCACATGGTCCTTCAACACTTCAGAGCTGGCGAGCATTAACTAATAAAAGCTATAAAAATAATGCATCATTCAAACAATTATTGTTGCTTAAATTTCTTGCCCTTTAGATTAGACTTGTAAGAGAATGGTGGGGTCTACATTTGTTGATTCGGCTCTACAAATTTGCTAACGGTCTTTCAACGGGTTACACGCGTTAATCTTAATTTTTTTATTTTTATTAATATAAAATTTTCAATTATTACTTTTAATCGTTCTCATATTAAATTTCACTATAAAAAAACCAAGAATAGGCGCAATTTTACTTCAAAATTACGAGGAATAAGCGGCAATTTTATGATATAGGTAGGGGTTTAAGTAATATATTATATATATGTGTGTGTGTTTGTATGTATTGTTATGTAAGATAATTAATAAATGTATTTTACTTTTATTGGTGGATGGTATGATCAAAAAGTCCTACAATAAGAAAATTTCAGGATTTGAACTGTGTAAGAAACATGGTATGATTTTTTTTTTCCTACAATTATATATAGGTGGTGTTTTAAAACGGCCGACGCCCATCCATGTGGCGGTTTTACCGCACCTATGACCTAATTTTTTTGTAGTGTTTATTTTTAATTATTCCTTCTAAAGAGTTAAATTATATTTAACCTGAAAACAATTAAAAACGAGATATAATAATTATACGAATTCATACGCAATTAAGTGTTTACAAGTAGAGGAGTCGGGCTTCCTTCGAAGAAATGTAAAGAAACTGAGAAAAGAAAATATAACAAAGAATGTTAAGGAAACGAAGTAGAACAGATAATATTTCTGAACTCCTCTTCCCTTGGATTATACTCCTCGTATACTTGAGCTCTCCTCTATTTAGCTATCTTACGCTTTAGTCTCATATGAATACGAGAGAAGTGCTGAAATGAGAGAATCTTAATCCTACGTTACACATCTGCTGTTATGTTATTCGTAACTAACTAATCACCTAATCCGTCTATCTTGGTTGAGCTCTTATCCTCTGCATCTTCTACATCAGGCATATTGTATGACACTCTTGCTCTGGCTGGATTAGCAAGTGATGTTAAGGCCTGTATTTTATGGATTGTCCAACTGGGCTGGTCCATAACAATTTCTCATTGGGTCGCACTGCTATGAGATGATCCAAACTGAACTGATTTTGTACTAATTAACATACAAGTATAGGTAACCGGGAAGCAATTAAAGACGCATCATTCTTCAAGGATACAAACCGTGCCAATGCTACCGTCAAGAAAGATGTAAACAAAACCTATGTTTCTTGCAAAGTACATTGTAAGATACTAGTCTAAGACCCGTGTGATACGTAGGCGAGCAATGAATTGGAAGAAACTTTATTTTTTTGAAAAATAATAATATTTACTATAGCATAACTCAAATACAAAAAAAATAAGTAATGTGCCACATTAACGTAAAAGTACAAACCAACTAATGGAACCCATAGTCCGTGGAGAGCATCTAACATAGCCAACACATAGTGTGCAACAACACATGGTCATGCATAATGGCACACGCCAAAATATGAAGAAACAAAACGTATGAAAAAGGTATATGGATTTATACACAATTAATTACCCAAAATAAAGAATCTAAAGGGCATATAGGAGGTTAAATAGCATGCTACATAGTAGAATTCTAATGAATATACTTAGGAGAGAAGAGCTCTGGTGACAATGCATAGCCCTTCCTTTAATGTATAATACAGATAGGTAGATTGTAAATTTACTGTTCACTAGTTCATCTCTCTCTCATGTGCCCTCTCTTTTCTAAATTTTTCTAATGTACACTTTCGTGTAACCATCCTAAAAGCTTTGTTGCTCAACTATTTCCTTAGTCAATTCCTTTTATAATCTATGGGAATGGAGTAGTTTGTGGCAGAAAAATTGAGTTGTGATATATGCATTATTTAATTGCAAAATACATAGAGCCGATGGCGATAGTTACATAGATTGACCTAAGCAGGAGAGGCTACAATTTCTTGATATCTATTGAAAAAAAGAAGTCGTAAGAAACAAGATTATTTCCTCCGAGTAGTTAGACAAGATTTCTTTTCTTGTCTAACAAGAATTGATCAGAGATGAAATCTTTGTATTAACAGAGTTGTATAAATTCACAAAGTCCACTTTATAAACTAACCTTAAACACTTGTCATTAGTGCGGTGTGCTTTTGTGTGTTTCGTTGAATATAAGTGGTTTATCAAAGACGTTAATTTGATCATGATCGAAGTAACATAGAAAAATTAGACATGGTTAGGTTTGGGGACGATCTAGGATAATTATAATTATGGGAGCTAGTTAGTTTTGAAAATAAAAATTAGTGATATTTTAGGGGCTCAAGGATTCTCCAGCCCTAAAATATTAAGATATTTTAGTAATATTTTCACATAATACGTGAAAACATTATTACAGTTCTCATGACCTCACACTTGGTTGTGTTAGTTACTTTCTTCCCCCAATTTTCTTTTCAAAAAAAAGAAGCTAAATCTGATCTGCTTAGGTCCTATTCGACAATATCTAAAAATAATTTTTTAAGAAATTAAAACACTAATTTATTAAATTATTGTTGTTCAATAAATAATATTTTAAATAACTTTTTAGGTAACTTTAATCCACCCCGTCTACTAGTTTGCTGCTTGATGGAGGACGAGTTGGCCATGAAAATAAGTTAAGAAAGATGAGATATGATTAAGTTTAGGATGGATTTTATCACGGGAATTAAATAATTTTGAAAACCGAAATTGATAATTAATTTGTAGGCGCTAAATCGTTTTTTAGACCAAAAATATTAAGATATTTTAGAATATTTTTAATGAATGTTGTAGTTCTCACAACTCCATACATAGATCACTTTATTTCCTCCTTCACTCAAGTTAATTTCTTGTGAGAAACAAAAGCTAAATTTTATTTATCTAATGATGCCCTATCTTTGATCCAAAAAGAAAAGAAATCGTGTCCTATCTAGTAGATTTTCTCTCAACCTTCTTATATCATGGAAATTATATTAAATAAGATCTTGAATTCAACTAATTGATTATGAAATGTTCAGTAAGATGAATGCATCAGTTTCCATCGATGATTGATATATTATACACATGCAGTTGGTAAATACAATTTTGAAATGATAGGCCAAAACTGACTACATCAAGAAAGAGATGTTTTTTTTTGGGCCGTAGGACAATATATAGGTTTATGTCATCACACGTATGATTGACCACCAACGAGTTGGTTATGCATGGAGGACTTAAAACAATGAAATTGTTGGCAAGAGTAATATAATGTGATACAACAAATGAAATTACATCATCACTACCGTGTTGGATGGGCATGAGAATTAATAAAGGGCGGTTTGGTGAATGAAGTTCTCGTTGTCGTAGAAATTCTTAATAAAAAATTATTTATAAGGCATCGAGTATTCTAATTAGAAATGACGCCCAAGTCACACGATAACAAAATTATTGTTGCACTGAAATTTCCTTTAGAGAATAAGAGTTCAAGGAAATTGAAATCTTTCATAAACTAATGAGGATTGACTGGTTCTCACTCTCTTTAAACTTTTAGTTGAGAAAAAAAGAGGATGAAGATTTTATATTGTTGGACTAAATCAATATTTACAGGGATGTCCATGAGAAGAAGGAGAAGGTTATTAATACATGCACATCGGATGGGCTTCTAGTTACCAACTTTTTAATGCCCTAGATCAAGTTTTAGATCTTTTTCCTGAAATGTCCAGTAGTGCATAAAAAGATTATTACACATTGGTCATAGCAAGGGTCTAAAATAAATGCTTAGCCAGACCAAAATAATATGCCTTTATTTCAATGATTAAATTTGCTATGATGCAAGCTTTGTGTGCGAACTTTGTTTTTTTGCTGTCATTATATGTATGTTTTCTACATCTGAAATTTGAAGACATATATTAAAAAAAAAAAAAAAAGTTGAAGACTTGAAGCGGGTGATTATAAACATAAGAGAACTCTCCAATGTGTGCAAAACATTAGAGAGGAACTAGATCCTAGGTACTAGATCCATGTGTACTTGCTTTTGGAGCCAAAATTGAATTTTCCTCGACTATGGAAATTTGTAAACCTTTTGTGTCAAAATGTTGTCACATTGCTCAGTTTATTCATGTTAAAAGATTATGACGTTGTATTTAAAACTAATTGGTGTTGGTAAGATTAGATTGGTCACACGTGGATGGATAAGCAATTGTATAATCGATAGATAAGACCAGACCAATTGAGCTGTGATTTCTCGAAATTACTCTGTAACAAGAAGAATAGCCCAATATATGGTGAATTTTAAACTTAAAACTTTTCATGTGAGAGGAATTTATGCTTTAATAGGTTAATACTTGTTAACACCATTCTTGATATTAAACCTCCAATTAGTTGTGAATTTGGTAAAATTCTTTATCATTGAAAAAGAAATTAGGGAATATATCAATCAATGGACTTGTTATTGCCAAAAGTTAGAGCAGAATGGCTTAACTAATCAATTGCAGTTGACTTTATGCAACACTTGGAGGTTTTCCAACCATTACATTCAATCTCATTGCAAATTGTCTACTATAATAATTTTTTTGTAAATAATGAGCTAGGACTTTTTGAATGGTTGCAATTGAGCTACAATTTCAAAAGCTATTGCGAAAAAGGAATTTTATAATGTATAGAAAAGGGAACTTTTTTTAAAAAAAAATTCTCCATCCCATAAAATTGAATCCAAAATCTCACGCTTGGAAAGATAATTTCAACCACTTAAATTATCTCTTGATCTCATATAAAAAATGGGGACTTAATTATAAAAAAAGTAAAAAAAAAAAACAAGGGACTAAACTGGATAATTTACCCTAAATTTTATTACAGAACCACTAAGTTGTAAAATTTCTAGTATATATCCTACAACAGATGGCAATAGAAAAAGTTTTTAAAAATAGTCAGATAATAGTACATCAGCTAAGAAAATGCATGAAAAAAGACTCACATCCCCAGCCCAGCGTCCAGACGTTTTTCCTTCAGAAAAAATTCGTGCTTGATGTTCCAATTATGTTAACAATAATAACCTGAAAGCTCTGCGTGATGAAATACTTGCTTACTTAGTAAAAATAAAAAGAAACATATACTGTATAGTTTATGTTCATGTAAATATGAGTCTCCAAACCCTAGATATATCAAGAAAATACACAAACCCTCAGACACATAACTCTAGAAAAGTTAAGAAACCTCATCAATTGAAGCATTCTCGAAAAATAAATCTTTCCAATAGGAAGAGTTTCCTTCCGCATTGCTGGTGGAAGCGCTGCTTGCGTCTCCTGGATTGCTAATCATGGAGGTTTCAGTCAAGGGTGGCAGATTAATCCAGGCAGAATCAACATGGCTGGTCAACGTGAAGTTATTAGAATTTTGGTTGTTAGTATCATTATCGAAATGTGTTTGGAGAACGAAAGGGACCTGTGGGTCTGGAAAAGGAGAAGAATTAGTGCTGATGGGATCATGGAGCAGTTGAGAGTTGGCATTTTCAATATTGGAAAATGTGCCTTGATTTTCCAAACATGGTATATTTAATCCCGGGATTTGTCTGTGTAAAAAGCTCTCACTATGCGTGATGTTAAAGTCTCCGAGACCGTGGGAGATGTCTGAGTTAATGGTCATCGGGGACGAGGATTGAAGAAGAGATTGTAGGCATTGAAACTTGGCCAGCTGAGCATTGGCTTCGGCTTGTAATCTCATCAGTAGGTGTTCATCGAGTGGATTATTGTGAAGAAGGTTAGCCAAGGCAAGTAAATTAGGTAAGCCCGAGAAGAAATCAGTTCTAGGCCTGTGTGTCATTGGGTCATATCCCATTTGGATCAGCTTCTTCTTCAAGTGAGTGTTCCAAAAGTTCTTGATCTCATTGTCTGTTCGTCCAGGCAGGTGTGAAGCAATTGCTGACCATCTTCAAAGAAAATAACACTGATTTTAATCTCGGATCAAAAATAGATCTAAAAATAAAAATAAAAATCAGTGAAAGAGAATTCCCGGGGGTTTGGGCAAGACAACATATATATATTATCACAATCTAGAAAATTATATTGCATTAGAAGATATTTTGAACTTATTTGAATTGACTTCTTTTAAAAGCATTTTTCCTTATAACTTTCTAAAAGAGTGTTTTTTTAAAAAATTAAAATTTTTGGCTTCCGGAGAAAAGATAAACTTGAATTGTTTTCAGAGTTTCAGGATTTGTGGAGACCAAGTTGCAAATACTTATTGCAAATGCTATGTTTGTTATAATATTATTTTAAGATATTTACCCTTTTGAAATCGAGGGAATTCTTATAAGATTTAAGATATCTTATCATGCATCCTTTAAAAAATTCAAAACAAACATAGTTTTTATCTTATAAAAAATAAGCAATCTATCCTATCTTATTTTTTAAAACTATAGAATGCATAGTGCAAACATACTTTTTATCTTATAAGAAATAAGTAATTTATCTTATCTTATTTTTTTACAATAATAGAATACATAGTGCATGAGATAAATATATCTTAAATCTCCAAATTTAAATCTCCAAATTTCAATAGGATAAATTTCTTATAAGATCATTCCAAACACACTAGAAATATACTTTTCTCCAGAAATATACGTTTCTCACAAAAAAAATATTATTTTATACAAAAAAGAAGATATTCCAAATAGGCCTTATATCACTTGGGTCACTACTCTCCTTCGGCAATTCGGGTGCGGGTCCTTGGGGTCCATTTGGATTGCTTTTTTCAAAAGGATTTTTTTAACAGCTTTTGAAAAATAGTTTTTTTTTTGAGAAATTGAAAATTCAAGCTTCTAAAAAAAATTGTCTTTGAGCTTTTTTTAGAGTTTTAATTTTTTTTGGAAGCCAAATCAAATAATTATTACAAATTTAATATAACTTTTTTTTAAAAAAGTACTTTTTCCCAAAAAAACCAATCCAAACAAGTCCTTAGTGTGAACTCTAGAGGCTTTTTTTTTTTTTATTTTTAAATTCCATTACTTAAAAAGAAAAAATAAAAGAAAGAAAGAAAAACAATGCAACACTTGAGCTTTTAATTCAACTTTGTGCATTAATGCTAAAAGGTAAAGGCATTTGAATTTACTTGTTCCCAAGGATGGAATGAAGATGAAGAATTGTTTGTTCCTCTTCTTGGGAAAACTTGCCTCTCTTGATATCTGGCCTCAAGTAGTTTGTCCATCTTAGCCTGCAGCTTTTGCCGCATCTGTTTAAACCTGAATGAAGAAATCCAAAAACAAAAACAAAAAATGAAATGGTGATAAAACACATGATCTATTGGTGTGCAGAATATGCAATGGCAGAGCCAAAAAATTTAACGTGGGGGGTGGACGTGTGACAATATGCAGTAGCATAGCCAGAAATTTGATGTAGGAGTTGGTGTGAGAATATGCAATAGCGGAGCCAGAAATTTAACATAGAGGGCCCGAGGTGTCAGAATATACAGTAGTGGAGCCAAATATTTGACGTAGGAGATGGTGTGAGAACACGCCGCGGCAGAGCCAGAAATTTAATGAAAGGCTTTGGATATGTGAGATTAAGCAGTAGCGGAGCCAGAAATTTGACGTAGGAGACCGAATGCGTAGATGTAGAAGACAAGTGCATGTGTTCATAAAGATATATATATATATATATATATATATATATATACGTACCTGCAAGCTTAGGAAGGGCTCTCCAACTGCCATGGCCATGTTTCTGGATATGATCGACAAGCTTCTTGTCTTCCTCAGGGGTCCAGGGTCCTTTCTTAAGCCCATTTTCATCACAGCAAGGAGACCTTCCCATACTTTTTATGTGAAAAATTTCTTTATGTCTTTTCTTGTTTCTGTTAGCTGTGATCACACATTGTTTGGTATTCTACCTCCCACTATATCCTTATTTATAAATGCAACTTTCTATCTTGCTCCTTTCGATCACTCAACATTCAACAGATCTTGATGTGACAGTTGTAATTTTTTTCTTTTCTATATAAAAGGTCCTTTCTTTTATTGATTATATATAAAAAGATTTTTTTATCCTGCTATTTGAGGACTTGTCTGGATTGGTTTTTTTTATGAAAAATAATTTTTTAAAAATATATATTTTTTACGATAAGTATTTGAAATTTGATTTTAAACTGAAACTCTAAAAACAACTCAATTCAGTTTATTTTTTTAGAAGCTAGAAATGTTAGCTTTTCGAAAAGCATTTTGTCAAATAAAATTTTAGGAAAAAAAAAAAAGCTTTTGAAAAGGCAAACCCAAATGAGCTTTGAGAGGCAAATAAGCGAGATTACCCCACATACTAGAGTCACCACCTCATCTAAAAGTTTAAACTTGTAAAGGGGATTTGGTTATAGTTATTTATTGTATTTAAAACAATCTCTTACGTGCAGCTTGATTTGTTTAAAACTTGTATGTGGACAATTAATATTTTTTAAATAGGTGGCTAAGACACTCGAATCTATAAGCTGGGCTTTGATACTATACTGGGTTACTATCTGATTTAAAAACTTAAAACTTATAAAGAAGATATTAATTTTTTATCAATTATATTAACACTACCTAATTCACGTACAACTAATAATTTGGATTCGAACTCCATTAGTTCAGTACGGAGTGTAAGGATGGGGTGGGGTTAAAAAAATAAAATAAAATAAAAAGTCTGATGAGAATTGAGGACTTCATTAATCTCTAAATTTGAAATTTCATATCCAATTTTTTTCACTAGCGATGAGGATTTTCTTCTAATTATACATGTCATGTGATTGTTTGAATTTAAGTGGTTGTATTCGCAGCTGTATACATATCTCCCACTTTGAAGGTCTTAAGATTAGATTCACCATCCTTTTACATTTTCAAATACAACAAGGCTTCGCTTCTTTTATCAATTAAACTTACCAAAATTATGTTCTTTCTTCAAACACATATTAAAGCATAAACTTTTGACGATTATAATTGTTTCAGTATATAACTCCTCTCATTTAAAAATTATAGCTTGTAAGATCACCTTATTAAAGATCTGTGCATATTTGGAATTGAATAAGAAGATTGACAATGTATTAGCACATAAAATTAATAATGACAATTTAGTGCAACGAAGTAAAAGAGGTAAAATGGATTTGATTTCACAACCTTTTAACAGCGCTTATATGGTGCACCTTAAAAAAGATGCACCAGCTTAGGTACATGCCGCCATGCCCCGGGTGAAAGGCATGCCCTAGCAGACCTCTGTCAATCCCAACCAAAAAAAAAAATTAGCATAGCTTGTGTTAAGAAAGAAGAAAGAGAAAAATGAATAGAAATTTAATTTTTTTAGTTTAATTTCATTTTTTTTACATTTTATTTTGAAATTTCAAAAAATTAAAAAATATTGTTAAAAAAATATTTCATACATTAACAATCTTTATACTATATGTTCACAATTGTTTTACAAATTTCCATATTATATGTTTACAATTTTAATATTTTTTTAATTATTTCACTATTTTAATTATTTACAGATCTATGTTCATAGTCATTATACTATACGTTCATAATTTTTATATATACATTTATAATGTTTATATTACATGTTCACAATTTTTAGTTATTTACATATTTCATATTACATTTTCATAATTTTAATACTTTATGTTCATAAGTTTAATTTATTCACCACTTTTATTTTGTATGTTCAAAACTTTTACTGACAATTGACAACTAACAAGTTCATAACCTTTCCTTAATATGTTCACACTTATCACTAATGTGTTCATAATTTCGACCAAAATATTCACAATTATAAATGTCATATTCACAATTTTATTCACACTTGTCAACCACCTTCACCCGTTTCCATTCTCTTTTACAAAGCAAAATTAAAAAAAAAAGGCAAAAACAAAAAAATGGCAACCACAACCACAGCCAACACCACCACCACCACCACTCCATCCACAACCAACATCACTACTAGTACAAAAGCATAAATAATCAAATTAGTTAAATTAAGTGAAATAATTCATTGATTGTTTTCAATCTCTTACAAAAAAATAAAAAAGGCAACCACTTCACAATTACTGCCATTGCCGCCGACACCACATCCACAACCACAATCACCATCACGCAAAAGCATAAATAAATAAACAAAAAAACAATGAATGGTGATGCAATACCTTTTTCCTCTCGCTGGAGATTCAACGCAATGGTTGTGTGTGTTTGTGTGTCTGTGAGAGAGAGAGAGAGAGAGAGCGGATGAAGATAAGAGAGGGAGAGTGTCCGTGAGATAGACAATAGATAAGATAAGACTGAGAGAGACTTTTTACAAGTTTTTTTAAAATAAAAAAGGGCACATGTATTGCACGCTGTCACGCCCTTAGCCTAACCTAAGCGCTGTGTACGGCACTTAGACACTTTTCTATAGTAAAAGTGGCTAAGTTAGCCTGAAAACCACGAACAAAAGGCTTCGCAAAGCAAATAATAAAGCAGCGAAAATAAAGAGTTGAGAGAATAAGACTTTTGTATTACTCTCACGCTTTTCTCTCTGTCTTACAAATGAAAATGTTAGGCTATTTATACATGCTTGTAATCTAATGAATGGCTAAGATCATTTCAATCTAATGGCTAATATGTGCTTTTAGAAGATTCTATCCTAATCATGGGATATTTACAACCAATCTCAAACCACAATCCCTCAATCAAAGGGGATTTGATATTATTCTTATCTAGTGTATCTTCTAGATCCTTATTGGAGAAAAGTGCCATACGTGCATCCTATAGAGCTTTGTCATCCTTGCCACATGGTTGCTCGCATGGCGCCTGCATCATCGGGGTTGCCCTAACATGAAAAAGTGCCACATGTGCTTCCGTACAAACCTCGGTCTTGTCATCTTGCTGCCTATGTGGCGTCTCCATCGGCATGGGGTGACATACTTCCCCACCCAATTCCGCGAACGTCCTCGTTACGATCTCCTCATGATACTTCACAATCTCTTTCATAAAGTTTCCAAGAGAGTCTTTAGGCTCCCAACTTGCCTCACTTACTGGCAAGCCCTTCCAATGTACCAAATACTCATGCCATGGTGGGAGTCCTCTTACCCAATCAGCTTCAATGAAATCGATTTCCTTGTCACAAGGATCTAATAGTGTGGCTGGTAGACTCTTGGTGGTTGTGTCCTCCTCTCCTCGACTTCCTTCGTTGATCCTATTGTTAGCTGATTCATCAAGGCAGATCTTTGATTAACTGGCTTGTTTTATTTGAGGGTAACTTGTTTTGTACTTGGTCTCTGACTCCCTGGTGTGAGCAGCAAGGATCTGTTGACTTGTTTCTACTTCAACCGGCTTCTTGCCCATTGCTCGGCTCCCGTGGAGATTGAGGGAAATTTGTGTCTCGTCACGTATGGTTGCCCTCCTCTTTGGTTTGGCACCATGGGTTGCGTCACATGAAGGGTCTACCTTTTCCATAGGTAGTGCCTTCTTTTGTACCAAAGGTGATGTGAACTCTTCCACCTTCTCACGGCCTTTAGCGGCTTCCTTTAGTGTCTTCTCTGCCACCTGTTCACCCTTATTTGCTCATTTCATGGCTTTTAAGTAAGCCCCCTCATTTTGTCAGACTCCCTTGTCCCCCTGAAGGGTCGAAAGTTGTCTCTTTTCGAGTCTCGCTTGGATCTTTGCCGAGACCATGCAAGGGGTCTTCTCCTCCATGATTATCACATGTTCAAGGTAGGGTATGGGGATGGCCTTTGATTGTCTAAAGAACTCCATACCAAGGACAAGCTCAAAGTCATCCATGGGTACCACCGTAAAATTTAATTTCCCTTGCCAGGTACCGATTGTTAGAGAAACATCTTTCACCACCCCTGTCAATGGTTGCGAGGCAGAATTGATAGTCTTGAGGGACCCTTGAGACTTGTTAAGAGTAAGTCCCAATCTCTTGGCTTCGTCTTCTGCCATAAAATTATGAGAAGCACCAGTGTCCAACATGGCCCTGGAGAGCTTCCCTTGAATCAATGCCTCCACGTACATCAAGCCACCACTTGATGTGGCCCTTGATGTTATTTTGGCATTCAAAGCATTCAGCAACTGAAGAGAACCCATTTGTGCTTCGCCAATCTTCTCACATTCCTCAATCAACATGTTGAGTGTTTGTCTTCTTGGACACTCTCTCCATGGATGGGAATCGAGACAAAAGTAGTGCTTGATGGATCTCTTATCTCTCTTCTCGTTCTGGTTGAAAGGTTGTCTCCTATGTCTATCCTTGTCTTGTCCCTTGGGACTCTCGTCCTCCCCACTGTTTTCCTTCAAATCTCTACAGGATTCGGCGGGGATGTTCTTTTTCTTTACCTCTATCAAGGACTCGGCCATGACAAACGCTTGAACGAAGGTTTTGGGCTCTCTCATTCGTACTTTTTGTTGTGCCCATGGCTGCAAACCCTTGATAAAGTCATACATGTGATCATAATCAAGCTTATTACGTACCTAAAGTTTAAGGGAGATATATTCTTGAACATATTGATGTATGGTCCTTATATACTTCAGGACTCTAAGCTTGTCACGAGCTTCCCATTCGGCCTCTTCAGGGTAAAATTGGGCATATACATCCTCCTTGAAAGCAATCCAAGTTGGAAGCCCCCTCTTGGCCTCTTGGAACTCTTGTGCTTCATATGCCACCATAGAGCTGCATCTTCTGAGAAGTAGAGTGTTGTTGTTTTCACATGGCTAGCATCCTCCTTGAGCCCAACCGCATCAAAGTATTGTTCAATCTGCCAAAAGAAGTTTTCCACCTCCTTGGCTTCACGCTTCCCGTTGTAGGGACTAGGCCTTGGCACGTCCACATTTGGTGCTACATGGTGGGTTGATGCGCCATGGGCTATTGCCTCTCTACACATATCCCAATCTTTCTTCATCTTCTCAAGGATCTTGTCTTGTTCAACCATCTTGCGATCTTGCTTGGTAATCTTAAACTATAACCAATCGACAATGGTTTCTTTCTCAATTAGTGCATTCTTAGCCGCCTCTTCTGTCGTTTGTACTCGAGCTTGAAGGTTTTTGAGTTCCTGACAGAGATCCCCCAAACTTAGTGCCTTCTCATCATCAAACCCAAGTTGTTGAAATTTCTACATGAAATCAGCAACAAAGTCTTCTGCCCTTGTCAAACGTGCTTCGAAAGCAGCTTGCACATCACGAGACTTTCCCCTCTTATTGCCTTTGGTCGCTGCAGGAGGGGCTAGGACTTCCCTTCCCCTCTCATCATTACTAACATCAACGCTCTTCTTAATACCTGAAGAAGACATCCTTCAAAGGAGCAAAATTACAAACACCTTTTGTGTAACCTTGGCTCTGATACCACTTGTCACGCCCTTAGGCTAACCTAAGTGCTACATGCAGCACTTAGACACTTTTCTATAGCAAAAGTAACTAAGTCAGCTTGAAAACCATGAACAAAAGGTTTCGCAAAGCAAATAATAAAGCAGCGGAAGTAAAGAGTTGAGAGAATAAGACTTTTGTATTGCTCTCAAACTTTTCTCTCTGTCTTACAAATGAAAATGCTAGGCTATTTATACATACTTGTAATCTAATAAATGGCTAAGATCATTTTAATCTAATGGCTAATATGTGCTTCTAGAAGATTGTACCCTAATCATGGGATATTTACAACCAATCTCAAACCATAATCCCTCAATCAAAGGGGATTTGATATTATCCTTATCTAGTGTATCTTCTAGATCCTTTCTGGAGAGAAGTGCCATGCGTGCATCATTTCAAGCTTTGTCATCTTTGCCACATGGTTGCTCGCATGGTGCCTGCATCATCGGGGTTGCCCTAGCACGAGAAAGTGCCACATGTACTTCCGTACAAACCTCGGTCTTGTCATCTTACTGTCCATGTGGCGTCTCCATCGACAGGATGTGACATAGCGCTAAGCGGTGTACGTATCTCTTCAGGTACACAATTGTTCAGGTGCATCTTATTATTTGTAACCTTTTAATTAAAAATTGGCATTTAGTATGCTATTTTCTTGGGAAACTGTATTACTTTATTGATTTTTTTTAGAGGTGTAGTGTTATGATGCAACCGTAAAGATTAACTCAATGACTCTATATATAGAAAATTTATAATTTTTAATAATTATCAAGTTAGATATAACCCAATTCTTGAAAGAAGGAATTATCAAAAATGGTAAATTTAATGCCAAAATGATTGAAAATGATAAATTTTTAATATTATTTGAAATATTAATTTGACATTATCGAATTCAAAATATTGCACTTACAACAAAAACCATTATTCTTCTATCAAATTTAAGCTCAATTTTACATGATCAGATCTAAAATTTTGGAGAAAGATATTTCCTAAGTGAGTGCTGATATCTCTACAAGGTGGACTATGAAAAATCAATTGATGATTTATTATATTTATCAGCCTACCTACTCTCTAAAAGTTCATAATAGAAATGTTTTTAATAGAAAAATATCTGAAATATATTTTATGATGTAACCTGCAGCTGGTTTCTGTTTGACAGGATAATACTGGCACGTACCCAAGAAGAGGTTACGTAATTAATTAAATGGTTTCCGTAAGGGACGAAAGAGTCCAAGAGTCGGTTTGGCCTAGCCTTTAAATATTTAAAAAGATTTCTTTTAGTTTGAAAATTAAAAATAATACAGTTGGTCTATTTTAAAATAATGTTATATGAAAGTCAAAGTTAAAAGAAGGTAAAAAACCAAAAGTTTTACAAAAAAAGCTTTTAAAAAATAATTTTATATCATGGTAGAAATTATTATTATTATTTTGCTTAAAGATACTACTCTATGTATTTAAAAGGTCCAATATTACACTTCAAACGACTAAAAGTTGAACTTTTAACTGAATAATCAATAATTTTTATTTAACAATACTTTTATTTAAAGTTTTATATTTCAACAACTAAAATCTCTCAACTAGGTGAAATTGTCGATTAGCTTAATGTACCACTTTTCACCCAAGATTTATAAATATCGAGTTTTGGGTCAATGTAAAGAAAACGTCTATTTCCCTCTCGTTCTTTCCCGCATTATGGGGGAAATAGCTAACCTCACCCATGGGGTTGTTACTATTCAACTCAACTAATAGAAACCAACATATAGCCAATAGTCAACTTCTGTTGTAGAGAACTTCGGCCGATGAACACTATGTTGGAAGCTACCTTAAAATACCCTTCGTTTATCCACGTTTGATTAAGTTAAATGTTTTTCTTTTATCACAAATATTATTTAACTTTTAACTGATTTGGAACGTGTAATAGATACGTCATTGCTCAACTTAAATTCTTGATTTTAGATGAATTTAATATATATGATTTTATTTAGAATAAGTTCCTCCTCATTAAAAAACAATATGAAGGCGTCACTAGTATTTCAATGTTCGTTGCTGTGATGCCCTATTGATTGAAAATATGATTTAAGATATATCTATAAGCTCGTCGCTTGTTAGTTCAAATAACAATTAAGATATTGATTATTTTAAGTTAATGGATTTGCAAATTAAAATATTTATCTTTAAACCTATAATACCCGGTTCATTTGCAGATCTGGAGCTAATTGTTAAGAATCACGAGATTTATATTAAAATATCAATTGGCCAATAAGCGGTGCAACCCAGGACCTCATATGGAGAATTTGAACATGCATGGTATTTTTTAATATGGGAGAAATGTTCCAACACGCCTTTAAGTGTAATTAAGGAAGAATTGAGAGACGAGATAGGTCATGCGGGGATGATGCCGAGACTTGACTTACTTACCATGTTAAAAAAAATTTAAAATTTTATCTTAAAATCAATCGATCAATAAGAAGAGTAGTTCAAGACCTATAAAGAAATTGAAGATGGTAACTGTTCAATGTGGGAGGAAGTGACTGGATTTTTTAGCGATGAACACTTTATTATAGTCTCCAATGATATTCTCTGCACACTTGATGAATAACTTTCGATTAATATAACCTTCGTTGAAGGTATAATTTATGTTAGTACCAATAGCTGTAACTACCTATTGCCTTTTCTGTGTCAATTTTGAACCATTTTCTTTGAAATTTAAATTCATGAATGATTGAGATTTTATTGTATATATAAAATTATAAATAGTTAAAGTTTATCTTCCAAAATTTTCTGAAAGAATATATATTATTGGTATAAGAGATCTCAAATTTCAATTTTGACATTGAGCTCCTAACTCATCACAAAATCAGTGACTTATTACATGGTTGAATGCGATTTTAAAAGGTTAAGATATAAGATTGGAATTTATATAGTTCGCAAGCTGATATTTAGTGAGAAACGTATAATGTACTATTAAACTAAGCTAGCAAAATGGTGTGTATGTGCGTGTGTGTCGATAGATAAATAGATAGATAGATAGTAGCTATTTTTGATCCAAAAGATTTTATGAATTGTCTGTAGGGATAAAATACATATTATCCTTCTATAGTTTGTGTAATTCATTGCTTACTCCTTTGTGTTTTAGAACTTACTATATTATTTCTTTGTACTCTTTAAAAGGTGACACGTTACACCCATGTGGTTTGTCTTATTAACTGATTATCCTCCTTTAGTTTGTGTTTTTATCTGATTAACCCTTTAATTTGTTTTTAAAACTTACCACATTAATCCTCATACCTTTCAAACAATGGCACAATCTCTTCTTTCTTCCGTATAGCAACATTGTTAGCTAAAAGTAATAGTACTTTTGTGAAAATACATAATACACTTCAAGTTTTAGCACTCATATTTACAAAAAAAAAAAAGGCATGTATAGTGCAAAATAAGTTAATTTTGATGAAAAATGCCAAGTAGGAGATTATGTGTCACTTTCTGAAAGTATAGGGAATAATATAATAAGTTTTAAAATACAAGAAGATAAACATCTAATTAAACAAACTACAAAGAATAATATGTATTTTTACTTTTTTTTATAGCCTGATAGTGTACGTACACCTTTTGATAATACTAAAATCTGATGGAGTTATTGAGATCTGTAAATATTTTGAGGCTATTGGCTTTTTTACCCCTTCCATGTATTGGAAGCTTCGAAATCTGTGTAAATTATAGATAGCATCAACTGCTAAGGATTAAATAGAGTGGGTCGGTAGTGGATGGTCGTGAGAAAGTTTCAAGTTTAAACATATTATCTCCAACCACAAAAATATTATCTGCTCCTTATTTGATTTAGAACTTGTTCAGATTAATTTTTTCATAAAAATATATTTTTTTCTAAAAAATGCATATTTTTCATATTTTTTATATTAAGTATTCAGAGTGGGTTTCTTGAAAAACCTTGACTCTTTCTAGAAGTAAAAAAATTTCACCTTCTCAAAAACTATTTTTAAAAATTATAGAGAAAAACTGTTTTCAAGGAAAAAAATCATTTTAATGAGCTCTTAAAGAACGAAGTGAGAGCTTGCTCTACTTATTTTGCAGCTTATAAACTTTTAGAAAAAGTACTTCTTCACATATTTTTTTATTATTTATAGTTTATAAATCTCAAATAAACTTAGCGCAACAAGCTGTAAAACGCACGGCACCACTAAAATAAGCAGCTTATTAACTTCTAGGAAAGAAGAAGGAAGGTTGAAGTTAAAGTGGACGAAGGTGGTTCAGCCAACGTTCTAAATCTTCACCTGTTATTTGAAATCACTAAAGACAGTCTTGTAAGCAAGATACCTTTCATTGTCCTTTATTCTTGTTCTTTACAAAATCTCTGTCCTTCTAAGTACAATTTTTTTCTTTCTAAATAAAAGAATGTGACATGTGCACAAAAACTTTATTTATTTGTGGTTACACACTAGATAAGATTATATATGTAGAAATTAGGAGTGTTCCAGATGTTTTTTACTTTTTGGACAAATAGCGTAATCTTAGTCTTATATTTTATTGTAAAATGTACATATTTCTATGATTTTAAAATAAACACCAACTTCCATTTTAAAGAACATATGTGTTATATATTTAAGTACCATAGAAGTAGTTTGTAGAGAACATATTGATGAATTTATTTATTTGTAGTGTCATCATAAAATGTACATTATTCCCTGCATAAGGGATAGCTTGTAGCTAGGGACAGCACTGGTGTGTACATGAACTCCCATTTTCAGGGACGTGTCTATTACATATTTAAGGACCATAGAGATAGCTTGTAAAAGGTATATTGTTGTGTTTATTTAATTTATCTGTATCAAGTATTATCATAAAAGTGTATATTACTCCCTACACAGAGAATAGCTTGTAGAGAGGATGATAGTGTGTTTATTTAGCTTGTAGGGAGGATATTAATAAGTGTTGTCACAAAATGTACATTATCATTATCCCCTTGTACGTGATTAATAAACACAAACCCCATTTTACAAAACACGTGTGCTACACATTTATTTATTTGTATTAAGCATTATCACAAAATGTACATTATCACTATCCTCTTGTGGTTAATAAACATGAAGTCCCATCTTACGGAACATATGTGCTACAGGTTTGATAAATATGAACCCGAATTTTATTAGGGCATATGTGTAGGGTGGTGTAGGAATATGTGCACTACACATTTGGAATTCCCATTTTAGGGGACATGTGTGCTATACACGAACTCGCATTCTAGGAGACATATGTATTATGCATATAAGGATCACGAGGGTGGAGTAGATTGGAAAGAGAATATTGGTGTCCACACCCACTTACATACAGGTGTGAGTTGTTTAGAGCCTTGAATATAGACCATTTTAATGATCTTTTTTTGAAAATAAATAACGAGTTTTGAACTTGAGACTTTTAGGTATTTAGGTTTTGATACTATATTAAAGTTACTACTTCATTTAAAAATTTAAACTTGTAAAGAAAATATAGGCGTGTTTACTTATTTGTGTATATTAACGCATCTATAGACCTAAGCTATTGACCTAACGTGAGTTTTCTTAAGGCAAAAAGGAAAACTATATCCTCACCTAACAGCAAAACATTGCTTGGTTCATGGTTGACATATGGTCTAGTAATTAATTACTAGCTTGTAGGAGTTTATATACCTTTGTTTAAGTCTACATGTTTGGACAATTACATTGATAAATTACGAGTTTCTAAACGAACCACATGCATATAAAAATAAATTATTTTAATTTTTTGTCTAATGTTAATTAATTTTATGATTGAACTCGTACTTATCCATGCTTGCTAACTTGTTGAATCAGATAAAAAACTGACATCAAAATTTTGTTAACTCATGCAATGGTGTACACAGCACTTCACTCATCTTCTTCAAGAGAAATTGCTCCTTAATTAACAAACACAATATAATAAATAAATATAATTAAATTATTTTTATAAGTTTAAACTTTAAAATGAAATAATAATTTTATACGGTAACTGATTTCATGTCACTTATTTAAAATAATTGAAACTGTTTATATATAAAATTCAAATTAAATAAGAAAAGATGTGTTGAACACAATAAATAAATATAATCAATCTTATAGCGCGAGAGACACAAGAGTCACGTCGGCCCTATGATATGAGATCTTTTTTTCCACATAAAAAAAATGCATAAAGATTTGACCTTGCTCAACCCTTGAACAAAATCATCACTCAATCTTTTACTTTTGTCTCAAGCAAACGCAACTTCGTCAGCATCCTAATAACAATAATGAGTACTTAATTAATTAGTATCGGTTATACTTTTAATTGGTGCAATGTCATATTAGTTAAAATTAATTAAATAAATAACTCTATGCGTATACCATTTTATCATTTTTTAAATTATTTTTACATTAAATATAAATCAACTCTTAAAAAATGAATAAAGAAAAATGATAAATTTTTTGTAAGAATTGTTAAAAATAGTAAATGTTTATATCAAATTATCAATGAAAATATTAATTTAATCTTAATGAAATTTTTTTTTTGGACAATAAGAGAAATTTAGATGGCGGGGCCTGACCATCAGTGCACTTGACAGAGCTCGACTACCAACTGGTGAACTTCAAGTACACAACACATTCCCTATACTATGCATCAGTTAAGTCGAGGATACTCACATAGAACAGGGGACTTAATTTAAACCCAAAGCATGAGTTGTGTCTGTCTTCAACTCTTACCGGTGGACATGGGATAGAATTTTTTTCACGAGACATCGATGGTAAGTTTATTTATGGTAACGTCTCATTTATTAAAAAATCATATGTGTTTAACTACTTCACTTATTTTTTGTCGGCATTCACTAATTCCGACTTATCAGAAAACACGTTTCTTTACTTTACAAGATTAAAAAGGTTTTGATTAATACAACAATGTCCCTATCAATTGGACCATGTAAACTTAGGAAAATAATTAATCAAGGCTTTGATTACGTGTATGAAATAGGTTTTTAATATTGCGATTAGAACAACTAATTTGCTTCCACAGATGGTTTTTCCACCCAAATCACATCTAAAATTTGACATCGTGGATGGTCTGTCAGTGTTTTCCAGTGCCACGTGCATGTCACTTTAATTTAATCCCATGCAGGGACTTCTTGCAAGAAACAAAATCTCCTCTCCTCATATTAGTTTGATGGACTAAACTTTGACTATGATTAGATTTTGTCGGAGATTATTTACTCCTCTTTCTGTTCTTAATTCCCTATTTTTCGATGTAAGCAAGAATAGGCATCAAGGACAAATATAGAATATTTTATCGACAAAAATAAATAATTTTAATAAATAGAATAAAAACCAAGGACAGCATTTATATATTGATAAAGAATATTTTTTCAATAGAAGTAGCACGCTAATAATTAAAATAAAAACAAAGCATGTATAGTCGGGTTGTAGCCATTACTCATGTTAGAATTTGAAACAACACACGCAGTAAAATTAATGTATTAGAAATAAATAAAAAAAAGAGAATAATTTGAATGGTTCGACCCTCGCTATGTCAACAAATAATCCACTATACAAAACAACTTACACACTCTCAATTGCACACAATTGCTCTGCCTCTGTAGTACAATTATGAGCTCTCTTGCCACACACTCAAAAGACAAACGGGATGACCTATTTACAATTGGGATTCTTTATCCACCATTAGGTTTGCTAACTTCTGTTGCAACCCTATTTCGTGTAAGAACGGGCTTGGGCTCCACATCCGACCCACAATCCAACTAGTAACCTTGAATTCTTCGAAATGTGGGGTATCCTTATTTTCTTTCGTGCTTAAAATTAACTTATTTCTACTTAAAAATTAAAAAAAAAACATAAATATATTAAATTGTGTATTACAGCTCCCATTAAGAAACTTTGAGTGCCCTCTGATAAAAGTATATATGGGGCTGAGTGGCAATAAAATGGTTTCTTAGACTAACAATATAAAGGTATTTTAAAGTACTTGCAGACACGGTGAGAGTTATTACCTTCATCATAACACGCAGCTTTCTTTTCAAAATGAACGTTTTACTTACATTGTGTTTGGTATAAACTTATTATAAGGTGCTTATCTTATTTAATGCTTTATATAAAGAATATTTTTTATTTTGAATTTTTATTAAATATTTGTAATAAGATGTCTTATCTATAGTTGTGAAAAATAAGTCAAGGATGAATTTCTTATATCTTATGATATAAAAAAATATGGTTTATTTTGAGTTTTTGTAAATTGTTTGTGATAAGTTTATAAGATATTTGTGATAAGATGTTTATTTACAATTATAAAAAATAGGTCAAGAATGGATTGCGTATATCTTATGACACAAAAAAGTATGGTTTGTTTTGCAGTACCTACACCGTGCATCATATGTATAGTGTTTTGCATGAGTATTGTACACCGTACTATGCATGAATAGTATGCGCGCACAATATGTAACAATACATTTGTTCAAAATTCTTATGTTTTATATTTAAAACTCTTATATTATATGTTCAATATATTACATATTCAAAAGTTTAAAAGCAAGTTTACAAAATAAAAATACAATCTCATAAATTTTATACTCTATATTCAAAACTCTTGTGTTACATGTTCAAAATTCTTATATTATATATTTAAAATTCTTATTTTAAGCTGCAAACATATTCAAAACTCTTATATTATATGTTCAAATTTTTAAAAGCAAGTTCACAAAATAAAAATTATAATCTCATAAATTTTATATTCTATATTCAAAACACTTATACTATATGCTCATAGATTATACTCTGTGTTCAAAACTCTTATATTAAGCTGCAAATATGTTCAAAAGTTTAAAAATAAGGTTCAAAATTTTGAACATGTTTGCAGCTTAATATAAGAGTTTTGAACATATACTATAAAAATTTTGAATATATAATATAAGAATTTCGAAGACATGTATTATTATGTATTGTATGCATACTATTTACGCACATTACAGTGTATAGTACTCAGTAGGAGCACCATTCCTATGAGGCACAGTGAAAATCATCTTTGTTTTGAGTTTTGTAAAATGTTTATGATAAGATACCTTAAATCTTATAAGATAAAAAATGAAAATAATCATTACCTCCTTCACATCAATAAAATAAGTATCTTATAATAAGTTTATTCCAAATATAGCATTAAGCACATTGCAATTTAGGTGAAACGTTCAAATATGTAATTAAGTTTAAACAAGACGAATGAAGTCTACACTGATTTAGTCAAGGTACATATCGTCAATGTTGCTATAAATGATTTAAATATTGATAAATCCAGAAAAGTTTACCACTTTGAGGCTTCGTTTGTTTTGCAAAAAATATTATTCTAGAAAATATTTTTTGCATTTTTTCAAGGTTTGACTGTTAAATTTGACAAATTCCAAGAAAAATAGATCGATTTTTTTTCAAAAATTACTTTCCTTTTCCACAACTTATCACAATTCCTCCCCCGTACGTTGTTTATCATCTTATCTCCCAGCGCCCCGTCCCCCTTCACCAACACCCTACGCACACCCCCACCAATGCACATAAATATATTTTTTGGTGTTATTAAAAAATATTTTTCAATTAATTTTTATTGTGACAACCAAATAATTAAAAATACTTTTTTTAAAAAAATATTTTTTAAGAAAAATTTTTTCATGGAAAACATTGTCCAAAACAAATTATTTTCCATGAAACAAATGGAGCCTAATCGAATGATGGTGTAGGCAACAACAGATTAGAGAATCGATTGCCAAGCACACCACACTATATTAGTGTCACGAATTTTAGTTCTCCGAAAAAAAAATATTATAAAAAAGATTTAATTATTCAAATAAAAAAGAAAAGAAAATTATATGGATAAAAAGTATATATTGAATATAGTTAGAGCCACCATCAATTGCAACCATAAAAAGAGAAATTGATAATGATCACATTGTGAATTGCTGGTACATAATAAATACAATAGGAATTTATAAGTCTCGTAACTTGGAGATCTATACTAGTAAGTAAACTAACATACTAAAAACAAACAAGTACATCAAGGAAATTAGTATGATAAGGAAGCCTATTTGATTATTACCTAAATTTAGTCTATTACCAAAACTAGTAGCATAACATGAGAGATCATATTAAAAACTTAAATATGCTTTAATGTCAACAATAATAATTATTCAAATTACTTTATTAATATAATTCTACCAACAATTCGTTACAATAATTTAATATCTCTTCTAACTTTATAATGACATTTATTATTTTCATAGTCAAAATTGCGGTTCAAACCATACAGCCCATTGTGCTATATTTACGCACATGCATACGCAACTCAAAATCCACGAAACATGTAATCTGCTTTCACTTATTAGCTGACATTTCGATATCTTTCCTGACCTGAGACGTCTCAACTAGCACCATATCCATAACCCAAAATCCAGCTATATTGCATTTCCAAGGAAATATTCCATGCAAGCCTATCTTGATCAGGCCTCTCTGTGATCAACTTGCCACTGGTGTAATCTGGGGTTTAACCCTTGAAAAGCCCGGAAGTGCAAAGGCACATGTGAAGTCAAGTGTGAAAGTGCAAGGTTGTATCCTCAGATAGGCTATAAACTAGGTTTACTTCTGCAATCTAATGTGTACTAAAAAGCTACAAACAACTAATCTAACTTCTAGATACAAGAAAAGTAAAACTAAACTAAGGAAAGTGCAATTAAACTAAGAAGTGTGTGTGTGCAATAGAAGAATGGGAAATCAAACTATCTAAGGGGATTAAGCACTAAAGGGAGGAAGCTAGGGTGACTCCTACTTGCTTGTGGGCTCTTTATACACTCTTGCTAGGGCTTGCATGATGGACTAAAGGGGAAGTTTATGCTCTAAAGTCTAGATACCTAATTAGCTTATCAAATTAATCTTAGAGTCTCGGTGAGAGTCTATCGCTAGGTATGCCTCCTTAAAGTATAGCTTGGTCCTTATAACCTAATGGTTTAGGGCTAGCTTACAAGGCATTCTAGGTTGTGATGATTGTTCTTTACTTTGTACCTAAGCCATTAGTTGAGTTTAAAACTAAAACTTAGATTTAAGTAGGATTAGGCTAATTGGAGTCCTATTAGTTGGGTTTAAAACTAAAGGGCCCTCAACCTAGTCTAAACATTAATTATAAACTAATAATGAATCACTACTTCAAGCATTAAAGGTATTAAAAGCTCATTTCCACATATGCACAAAAGGTGAACTTCCTAATTACTCATAAACAAGTCAATTAGAAGCTATAAGATTATGTCATAAATTGCATACAAGGAAGATTTAACATGTTTTGATCCGTTGAAGCCATAACTTAAATATATAGACATGTTTAGAGCTACGAATCTTCTCTTTTATGAAGTAAACCCTAAGATTTAGCACAGACATACTAAATTAGGATTATGAAGTTATTAAGAGCAAGCATGTTAAATAAAAACATATACTTTCAATGAAACTATACATCAAAGACTTGGAGAGCAAGATAAACTAGCCATTCATTCATAAAATTCTAAGTATATACTCCACCATCTTTTAAACCCAAACATAGAGTGTATTCAGAGGCCCACAATCAAGTATTCATCACCCTTTCAATATCTACTCAATCATGGAAAAAACAAGACCAAGAGAAAATATAAAGAACTTCCCCACGTCCTTGCTAAGCATTCTTGTTCAAAGCTTCTCCAATCCCTGCCAAAATAGCTTAATCTTCCTCAAAGTAGCTTGAAAATGGTATGATTGTGTGTGTATTAGTGTGTGGAAGAGAGGTGAGAGGCTAGGGTTTTAGTGTGTCACGTGTCTGTGTGAAAAATAAAGATAGGCGTGTAAGCTTAATTCCCAAGAATGAGAGAAAAATCCCCTAAAATAGTTGCTGCCCAGCTGCTTATAAGCTCCCAAATCAGCTCCTTTTAAGCTCCTTATGCTTGCAAATCAACCTCTCTCCTTTTAGCGTGCTGGGCTTAGCTTCCTTTCTTATTTTCAGCTGCTATCTTCCTTTCTAAGCATGCAAATCAGCTCATTTCAGCTTGATTTCAGCTTGCTAAGCTTGGCTTCATGCTCTCCTCGCTTGGGTGCAGCTGCAAGAAAGAAGAAGGACGAGAAAAATTAGCTTATGTAGTTTAAAAACCAACTTAACAAGCTAATTCATTAGTTTCAGCATGCTTTCCTAGCTGGTTGTGCGCGTGTGGGTCGAGTTCTTGTCAGAATAAGCTGCTGAAAATGCTTAGCTCACTGGTTGTCTAAGCTTGCGTGTGCGTGTTTGTAGTTGGAGCTAAAGGAGCAAAAGAATGAGGTGGCTGCTGAAGAGCTTTGCTCATTTTGCTTATTATGCTGACTTATGTGTGTGTGCTTAGCTCACTGGTTAAGAAGGAGAGGTGATCTGTGCTTATGTTTTGAGCTGCTGCTACTGGTGTGTGCTTATGTGCGTGCGTGACAGGAGTTGGTGCTGAGCTTGTGAGGTTTTTGAGTGTGGGCGTGTGACTGTGGGGTGCATAGAGGCTGGAGTGTTAAGTAGCTGCCGAACTGCTGTTGACTTGCTTATGTGGTGCGAATGAGAGAGATAGAGAGAGAGAGAGAGAGAGAGAGAGAGAGAGAGAGAGATAGAAGAGCTGGTGAGATGAAGAGAGGGCTTGGCCAGCTGCGACTGATTTTTTAGCTGCTGCGTTGGTGTTGTGTTTGTGGCGTGAGTGAGAAGGAGAGAAACTGATGCTCATCAGCTGCCGCATGTGTTGCTGGTATTCACTAAGGGTGATCACATTTCGGTTGATAATCGATAACCGAAAAACCGAACCAAATTGTTAATTCGGTTCAGATACTTAAAATTTCGGTTCGATTTTCGTTTCTAAAAATTAGAAAATTCGAATATCGGTTCGGTTCTAGTTATTAGTTCAAAAATTCAGTTAATAACCGAAATAACTGAAAAAGTAACTCTCAAGACCTTTGGACGCCGCGACCCTCGATCTCTCTGACTCCTCTGGACACCGCGACCCTCTGATCTCGTCCTTTCGACGCCACGATCCTCTAATCTCGTCCTCTCGATGTCGACATAAACAGTGAGTTTATTTACTTTTTAAAAAAAAAAATTGTATCCACTTATTTTCTTTACAAATTTGTAAAATTAGTTTAAGAAGAGTGTGTGTGTGCGCGCGCTGTGAAGAAATTTTTTTACAAATTTGCAAAATTAGTCCAGGACCATGAGAGATATGTTGTCTTCTACCTCTGTGTTGCACCAATTTGCAAAATTAGTGGCTGATGATTTTCTGCGGTGTTCTCTTGGTTGTGGATGTTGTCTAGAAGCATGATAGTTTGATGTGATTTGAATTTGATTTGGAGAACATTTTCAAAAGAAACATGGTGAAACATTAATATGGTGAAAGAAAGGATTTTTCTGAATTCTCTTTTTGTTGCTTTTGCATTTGTTGCTGGCACCATGTAGTTAATATGACATCTGCAATAGTTCTTTAACTTCATGTGCCCATTTCTTTTGTTTGAAAAACTGCACATGCATGATAGTGGTTCTTCCATTAGTTTTCTCTATCAGTCATGGATTTCGAGTTGATGAATATGATTGTCTCTGTAGTTTAGAAAAGCTGTCTCATTAATTAAATAATAGGTTATCTTACTTTAATTTTCATGTCATGTGGTGAATTTGAACTTTGATGCTTGTCAGGTTGGAACATTAATGTAGGAGTTCAAAATGATTGTCAATTATATTGTTTAAATCATGCAATCATGCCTAGGAGAATGATTAACATGAAGTCAGGAACTGGACAGTGGACAAGTAGTATTAATATTTAAATGTTGTTTTCATATGGCCAATAGGTTTGGCGTATGAGAGAATGATATGCGGCTTGTGAAGTGAAATTTGACAACTTCTTTTGTGAAATTTTTTATTTGCAACCATGTGTAACAGGTCATTGTAGTTTGCTTTTCGAATTTAACTGGAAGCTCAGGTTATTTGGTTAATTCGGTTATTAACTGGAACTGAATTGAAAAAAATCGATTTTCAAAATTCGATTCTTCTCATAATTCGGTTCGGTTACGGTTCCTAATATATTTAAATTTCGACTTTTGGTTAATTCGATTTGAATTAATTTAGTTCAGTTATAACTGAATGTTCAGTCCTAGAGCTATTGGCTTTTCTTTTTTAGCTATGCATGTGTGATTGTGAAGCTTATATATGTAGTGCTCACCAAAGATAAAATAGAAGAAAAGAAATCTAGCATCATACACATATAGATAAAAACCTAATCTAGAGGGTGTTTGGCTATGCTTATTATAAGCACTTAGAAAAAAGTACCCTCTCATATTTTTTTTTACTATTTAAGTGCTTATAAGCACCAAATAAGCAAAGCCAAACACTCTTCTAATCTAACTTAAATCTATATTATAGTATAATATAATACTATTAGTATATTAATTCTAATATAAAAATATCTATTCTATTCTAAACCTTTACTAATCCTATGCTAATATATACATACTACTAAGTATAATTACTAAAATACTTAATATAATTACTAATAATATTATCTAATATAAATACTAATATACTAACTACTTCTATAAAACTACTAAATTACTATACTAAAAAGTATACATACATATATATATATATATATATATAACTATATTACTAATACTACTAATTTATAATATTGATATAAACATATATTAGACTATTACTAACTTATTTTGCAAAAAAGAAAACTAAATAGAAGTACTACTATAATACTATCTACCTATTACTAGAATAAATACTAAGTACTTAGTATTAAAATAAAACTAATATAACCTAGAAGAGAAAACAAAAAGATAAGAAAAAGCATGACGTTCCCACACATGCAATACACATTAAAGATCCCCAAGCAGTCTACATTAGCACCAAAGCGTGCAATTTACACACATCATGACACCTCAAAACTTATCAAGAAGTCAATATCATTACTAAAATGCACATACACACTTATCAAGCATGCACTACACATCTCCAATCATGCACACACACCATATTATGCTCAAATCCATACCAACACATACTAAAGACATGAAATTAGGGCATTAGCGAGCTATTCATGCACTTTGATTTATAAACACAAATATCCTTAATTGATGCAAAAAAGTGACTTACAAATGCACAAAATGAAATCCTAAAACACCTCTAAGACATACAAATTGCCTCTATGTTTACACACAAATCAAGGCACATTAGCCACTGCTGAAGAGGACATCTCCTGCAAAGATCTTGTTCTTTATCTATTTAGATGACTTTTTGTCCATACCCTTTTATGTACATAAGTTGCCTTCAAATTTATGGTAATATATATATATATATATATATATATATATAATTATAATTATAACTTTTTTAGCCATATTCTTCGTAGGTTGCCTGTAAAGCAAGCTATCTAAACTACCCTGGGCGACAGAAAACATTCCATTAAAAATGCCTTTTACGAGAATAAATTTATGTACGTACCATCCTTTTCTTTCTTTCTTTTCTTTTCTTTTCTTTTTTTTTTTTTGTGTGTATGTGGTTGTTAATAGGTAGTCTTCTTTCATTATTTTTCTTTTGAAATATTAAATCCCTACTGTATTGATTATTGGCTTACCCTTATGGACTCTAAGTTTGTAACAATCTCAACTATATTAAGTTGAGGACAATCAGAATCTTTGTTCATCGTCACAATTTACATTTGAAGAAGTGGAAAAAATGCAACCTTATATCATGATCCCCCATACCATCCTCTTACATAAGTATTGTGCACCTATTATGTGTGAATAGTACATGCTACTGTTCATGGATACTGTTCACGCACAACTATTCACCATCCCACAACTATTTGTTCACTGACTTTCATATATATATATATGTATATATATATGTACGTATATATGTATAGGTATATATGTATATGTACATATGTATATATGTATATATATATATATATGTATATCAAGTATTTGTTCACTACTCCCACGCACACAAATACATAAATACAAACACATTTATTTGTTTACCAATTCACATATATTTGTTCACTAGTCTACATATACTTGTTCATCACTCTCACACAACAAACATACAAATACAAACACAATTATTTGTTCACCAAACCATATATATTTGTTGACTACTTCATATATATTTGTTCACCACCATCACACACATTAACACACAAACAGACATATATATATATGTGTGTGTGTGTGTGTGTGTGTTCACTACTCTATATATATTTATTCATCACTCTCACACACAAATATAAACACATATATTTATTCATTACTCCACTCTATTTGTTCACAACTCTAGATATATTTGTTCATATAAACCCATACATACATGCACACATAGATTCACACATAGAAGCACATGTTCACACACAACACACGCATGCAGGGGCGATAATCACTGTGATGATGAAGAAAGTAAGAGAAGAGGCATGCAAGACCTCACCATGATTCTTCTTCTTCAAACACAAAGATAGAAATGTGCAAATCTTCATTATCGGGATCTTTGTGTATGCGTGTCTATTTATGTGTATGAGTGTGTTGGTGTGTGTGCATGAGTGTGTATTTGTATGTATGTGCATCTGTACATGTGCATGAGTGTGAGTGTGTGTTTCTATGTGTGAATAATAATCAAATCTAATTTTTAGACATGTTTTCTTTTCTTTTCTATTTTTTTTAAGCATGGGTGCATGTAGCTACGAAGGAGTGCCTAACTGAAAGACCACGGTATAATTTGCTAGAAAAAATAGATTTGTATTAGGTTGTGGCTCGAGTGTAGAGCCCAAGTAAAAAAAAGAGTGCTACGGCTAGCCTAAATTGTATGCTTGTTTGGAATAGTATAAAAGGAAATTCTTGTCTTGGAGGACAAAGAATTCTCTTTGTAGTTGTTAAGTGTTTCACAGTCATTCTAGTCTTGTGAGAAAGAACCATTGGAAGCATTGTGAGAGAGAGAATTTAGACTTTTTTGGCTGTGCAAAAGATCAGAACCATTATAAGCACTGTATGAGAAAGACAACGAGTGTGTGTGTTTAGACTTTTGTAGCCGTGCAAAAAGCCATCACTATTTGTAATCTTGTTTTGTTAAGTGGAGTTTCTCGTGAATGTAAGTAGAGCGCTGCACCACGCGAAATTGTATTTGTCTTTTCTCGTTGTTTGTGCAATATTTCACTTCGTGTGTGTATTTTGTGTCCTAATTTCATAACAACTTGTAACGGACTAAAAGACAAGAAATGTGCACACATTTTTAGACTATCTTCCACATATCCTAATTTATTAATTCTTTTTTCTCAAAAAATGAGTTATACTCCAACAAATATATTGCTCTTATTCTATTATTTCTCTTTTTCTTTTTTAGATTAGATCATTTTTAGATTTTGTTTTCTCATTTTAAATATTTTATTAAATTATTGTAGATTTCTCATAAAAAGGAAATAAACTGTAGAAATCTATATATGTATATCTATTTATATTTTGCACATTATATAGAGTCCAAGTTTAACCAATTAAAGACATATGTCTTAATTATACCAATTATTTTCCTCAAAAAATATGAACCCCAATAAAATATTATACGACTTTTCTTTTCCTATACCGAATTCTTTTCTTATTTTATTTTTTCAGTTTTAAACATTTTAATCGAGTACTGCAAATCTCTCATAAAAACTTTGATTAGTATTGAAAACTATTAAAAATTAAAGTTCACAAAAGTTTAAATTTTATTCTTGCATACACTATAAAAGTTGGCCATCTGCAATAAAGAAAGATAATGTACGCATTTTCTCCCTCGTTGCACACGCTGGCCATAAGATAGTGTTTGGATCAGCTTATTTTTGGGCCTGTTTAGATTGGTTTTTTTAAAAAAAAAATAATTTTTTTCCATAAAAAACTTACATTAAATTTGTAATAACTATTTGATATGACTTCTAAAAAAGTTGAAATTCTGAAGAAAAAAAAATTCAAATACAGCTTTTTTTAGAAGTCAGAATTTTCAACTTCTCAAAAAAAACTATTTTTCAAAAGCTGTTAAAAAAACACTTTTGAAAAAAGCCAATTCAAATGGCCCCTTTATGTAACTTTATGTGTTCTTCTCATTTTTTATTTTAGATGGTTAAACGTTTGGACAAAAATTTATTCCAATTTCTCTATTAACTTATCAAGAAGTTTACTTGAATTAATCAATTAATTGCCTTTCAAATCAAGTGCAAATTAGTGAAGTATAAGAATTAATTGTTGAAAAATTTCTCTTTAAAGTGGGCTACCGTTAATTATTTTTGGTTTTATAAAACAGGCTGAATATCTGGTTCACAAGTTGGGCTTTGTGATCATATTGGTTTTAGCATACAGTTCTTTTGTGCGTAGGCCATATATTCTGATAAATCCTTTTATGGGTAGAACTGTCAGAATTTATTATAAATAGGGCTATGTTCCCTCTCCTACTCTTAACCTGACAGTTGTTCCCATAAGCATCTGTTAATATTGAGTAGAGCAGGGAGAGGAAGATCTAAACCTAAACTACGTGACAGTTATTTCTTCAATAACAATTCTTTGACAATAATGGCTCAAACAGGTATGTGCTTCCGCTATCAATTATGTCTTTGAATTTTATATTGTAAATTAATGTATACGATCCTATATTGCGTTTACATGTAATATCAGAGCCACTTATACATAGATTTACATGTATTTTTTTTTTAAGAAAAATTGGAATACTTATTTGAGTATATAGACTACGAAAGTTGTTGATGATTGTTTTATATTATTATTAAATTTTATTTCATAAAATTGAATGAGTGCTGTCGTAGAACTCTCCTTGATCGTTCTTAATTTATGATCTATTTTAATTTTTGAGTTTTTTCCACTGAATTATTCAGAGAAAGCCAATCGCCACTCACATCAAGAAAATAACCATTTTTTTAAATAAAAAAGGGAATATTCATGATTTGATTTGTGTTTTTGAAGACCCACGTTTTGGTCCTATGTTTCAAATTTTTTGTGATTTTATTGATTTTTAATAAAATAAATAAATAAATATTTGCATAATCCAACAAAGAATTCAACTTTTTCTGGTGAAATTGATGTTAAATTTGAACTTCTAGGTGAAAAATATTAGGATTAGATTATTTGATTACAAAAATCGAATTAGATTCGAAGTTTTTATGACATGGGTTTTAGTTTTGGGTCTAAACATATTCTGTATTAGCCTGTTTCAAAGGTAGAAGGCCCATGTTTGGTAAATAAGACTTTGGGGTGATTAAACTTTACAATTAATAAGCATAGCCAAACAGAATCTTATTTAAATTGGTAAGGGGTGTGTTTGGCAAATGGTCCTTTTGGGATACTTAGGCTTTTGTTATATATAAGCGCGACCAAACAAGGCCCTTGTGTTTTAAGCTAGAAAGGGTTACGTTTGGCAAAACTTAGTTTATTTAGGTTTTTTGGTCTTTGGATTATTTACATAACCAAACAGAGCCTTTATTTTTAAGTTGGGAAGGTTTTGTTTGGCTAAAGGTTTTTCTTACCAAAAATATAGCATTGCATATTTTATATTTACCAAACAATGTCTTTGCTACTATGGAATTAAATTTAATTTAAAATGTTAGTCTTTTGAGAAGAAAAAAAAAAACAATCATGGCCGAGTTTTTTTTTTCTTTTGGTCATCCATTATTATATAAATATATATATATATATACATATATATATATATATATACATATGATATATGTATTTGGGGCTCATTAAAATAATAATAATTATTATTTATTATTATTATTATTAGTTTCGTTTTTTTTTTTTAATTCTCAGTTTGATTGTATATTGGCAAACTGAAATATTTTGTTATGCCCTAACATACGTCATTAATGGTAACATGTTCTTGCAATGGATATTTTATAATTATTGCTTATGTATTATTCCTTTTAAAGTATTAAATTAATTAATATATCATTAATTGACTTCCTATAACGAGTCCTTAGGGCACTTTTAAGTGCAGTGCCATCATTTATTTGCTTTTGCAAATGTAATAGAATTCTATTGCTAAGTGAGTTGCCATTGGATCAAGTTAATATTTGATTTTAGCACCAGTAACAATTATTTTAGCTTTGTTATGAAAATAAATTTAATTAAACATTGAAATTTTTTGTTTTTCTCCATGGCAATTTCTATGTTTTATAAATAAAGATTTGATCTAGAAGTTTTTCTTCAGTCTCTGAATTTAATGAAAATATTTATTTTCTTTATTCAATTTGAAATTTTATATATCTCCTATTGCTAGATTATTCATATGTGCTCGTGAAATTTGTTGAAGAATGCAATTTTAAATTGATCACAGAAACATGTCATATTAAATTGTTTTTATATTGTGTGGTCAATCACATACATAGCATTTTGTGATTAAAGTTAATCATTAATTTTTCCCAATGAGTTGATAGCATAGATTTAAGTAGGCAAATTCACCAAAGTGATTTGCTCAATTAAATCTATGGCTTTTCTCGTTTTGTTTGGGAAACTACCATAGTAAAGTGCGCAATGTTCTCCCAAAGGAGATCATTATATGGCTTTAGCCCGGTAGCATAAACATAAAGTATGAACCAAGATTATAATGTTATTAGGGAGTTCAATTGCCCAAAGGTGGTTGACTTTTCTTTCAATAGAGTGATCTTATATGTATTACTTTAAGTTAAAAAAGCGCCTAGTTACATGTTGAATTATTTGCCCAAAGGCAGATATGACAGCGATGTCCTTGGACTCTTTTGTTTATAATGCTTATTCTTGTAATATAGTATGTATGCATAATGTTTATTAATATTGCATTCTTTTCTTGGATTGTTTCATTTAATTTGAACAATCATTACTTAGATGTCTTGAATAGATAAAACTATTATGAAATAAAAGTAAATATTGGATTTTATCTGAGTATAGTCAATACTGATTTGACATTACATTTGATCCACATGCCGCTTTGGTTGGTAAAAATGGTGATAAAGAAAGGGTAATATAATTGGCAATAAGAGAGGTCTAACTGTCTTGCTTAATGACTTTGAAGAGACCATAACTGAGTATTTATTGAATGGTTTGTCTTGAACTAAGAATGTAAAAGAACTCTTAATAGCTATACGAGAGAAATACCAAGGAATCTTAGAATATCGATGACCAAAAATTACCTATTTTGTTATTGAGGAAAACAAAATTAAGGGTAGAAACCCAAAGGTTGTATATTTTGTTTCCAATATTAAGCCCTATTTTTATAACGTTAGTGCTTTGAATTCTAAGGGTCATGTTACTAAGAAAGGTCATAGTTTTAAAAAGGGTGGTAAAGGTCAGATCTAGATCATAGATTAAAATCACAATGTAAGAAGTCCTAAATCTGGTATCACTAAGTTTGATAAGAACTCTTACTTTTGTAAGAAAAGGTTATAAAAGAGCTCATTGCCCAAGTTCAATTTTGGTTAAACAAAGAGAAAATAGATGAGGGGCAAGTGGATTAGAGTCTTACATTAGGACAACTAGTCTGTATTTAAATGACCAGTACAATTTTTTTTTAATTTCAAAATTGTTGGTGAATATGTTTTATCAAATGGTTTATACCAATTGTGTTTATTACTAGGAAGTTCTCGTGACTCTTTTCATATAGAAAATTTTGCTTCTAAAAAGAGTTTAAGTAAAGAAATTTTTTCTTTGCTATGGCATAAAAGGCTAGGTCACATTTCTAGGGAAAGAGTTGAAAACTCATTAACAGTGAGATTTTACCTTCTCTAAATTTTTGATGATCTTGAAACTTATATTGGGTGCATAAGGGGTAAGCGCACTAAAGTTAAAAGAAATATGCTACCCACTGGTTTGCCTTTTAGAAGTGATAAACATAGATACTACTGGACCTGTTTCGGTTATATTGTGTGGTAATAAATATTTTGTTAAATTTATTAATGATTTTTCTTGTTATAGATATCTCTATCTAATTAAAGAAAAATCTGATGCTATTGAAAAATTTAAAATTTTTAAGACAAGTAGAAAAATAATTTGGGAAGGTTATCAAAATTGTTGGATATGACAAAAGAGGTGAATAATGTGGTAGGCTTGGATCTCTGGACAACATATAGGGTCATTCACCAAATACTTATAAAATTATGGGATTATTGCCCAATATACTATGTCTAGTATGCCTGAGTAAAATGGTGTGATCGAAAGGTGAAAATACACCTTTACAGATATGATAAGAAGCATGATGAGTGTTACTGACCTATTAGAGTACCTTTATAGTGAAGGCATTAAAATTTCTTGTTAGATACTTATCCATGTTCTCAACAAGTTTGTCCCTAAGGCTCGTTTTTCGAATTTTGGTTAGGGAAAAAACCTAGTTTGACCAATTTTCGGTTTGGAATTGTCCTGTTAGGTAAGGTTTTTCAAATAAGAAACCACTGACCCTAAAACTATTCATTGTCTCATTGGGTATTTGACTCATTTTAATGATATAAGTTCTATTATTCTACATGTGTTTCTAAGATTGTTAAATCTCAAATGCCCAAATTCTTATAATTAGATGTTGGTAATGTTGTATGTTCTCAACCTACTATTGAGGATAACGATAGAGAAATTGTCTCATTTCCACTACTAATAAGTAGTCAGGTTGGTACTCTACTCACATTGAGAGACAAGATATTAGTGGGTACCCTATAATAGATGATGATGTTACAGCTAATGAAAATCTACATGTTGAAATCTCACAACCTTATGATTTAATGATGAACAACATTTAAAAGGTCTATTAGAGAAAGAAGACATTCCATTTGTAATGATTATCGCATTTACTTGAATGCTATGAGAAATGAGATGCAACCTATAATGAAAATAAATTTGGGAAGTTGTTGATCTTCTTAAAGGAGATAATCTTATTGGTTGCAAATAGGTCTTTAAGACCAAGAGAGATCTCATAGAGAAGATTGAGAGGCCAAAGGTGAGATTAGTTACAAAAGGCTTTACCCAAAGAAAATGTATAGATTACAATGAAATCTTTTTCACATGTTTCTATAAAATATTCTTTGAGCTATTAATGGCTCATATAGATGTGAAAATAGTTTTGTTCAATAGTGATATATATCTATAAGTTTACATGAAATAGCCTGAAGGTTTACTATTATTGGTAAGGATAATATGGCTTGTAGACTTAGAAAATTCATTTATGGTTTTGAATCACGCCTCAAAGTAATGAATATTTGAAGTTTGATGAAATAGTAACTTCTTATTATTTTGAGGAAAATAGAGTTGATCCATGTATATATTTCAAGATTAGTGGGAGTAAATTTGTCTTCCTAATATTGCATGTTGATGAAATTTTTCTAGTTATATATGCCTTGGGTATGCTCCATGAGACTAAACAATATTTTACTGAAGGCTTTCAATATGAAAGATTTTGAGGATGCTTCTTTTGTTCTTGGGATTAAGTTTTATTGAAATAAGTCTCTTGGAATTTTTAAATCTTTTACGAAATCTTACATTGATTGAGTTTTCAGAATTTTTTTTTTTGGTGTAAGGATTGTAAGTCTTGTGTGCATTTATTGTAAAAGGTGATCAACTCAAATTGAAGCAATATCCTCAAAATGATATAGAGAGTGATTCTATGAAATATATACCTTATGCTAATGCTGTTGAGAGCCCGTTGTATGATCTGGTTTGCACTAGACTTGAAATCGCTTTTGTGATAAGAGTTTTGGTTGATAATAAATCCTGGAATGGATTATTGGGTTGTTGATAATTAGGTAATAAAATACCTATAAAAGACCAAAAATTATACGCTTGTTTGCTATAAAGTAGATTATCTAAAGTTGATTGGATATTCTAACTCTGACTATGTTGGATACTCAAATAATTGAAAATTTACTTTTGGATATGTCTTTGTGTTAGTTAGAGGGCCATGTCTTGGAAGAGTGTAAAATAACAACTTAATGCCTCTTCAACTATATGAATTTGTGGCTTGTTATGATGCCTCATCTCCTGCTATATGTTTTAAGAACATGATATCTAGTTTTGAGAATTATAAATTCTGTTACTAGATCTATTAAGATCTATTGTGATAATAGAGTTGTTGTTCTATTATCAAAGAATAACAAGAAAATTAAAGCTTGTAAGCATATAGATATCAAGTTCTTGGTAGTCAGAGACTTTGTCAAAAATGATATCATTCATATAAAACGAATTGCTAGTGATGACGTATTAATTAACTCCTCGTCCAAGGGTCTTTGACTTATGATTTTTGTGAAACATGTTAGGAATATGAGTATTTTACAATCTTTTTGATGCTATTGTCTAGTGGGAGCTTTATATCATCATGTATTATTGGATGTTCTCATTATTTTATGTTTTGCTTTGCACATTAGTGCATTCGTACAATAGTATGTTGTTTTATGGTTTACAACATAATTGTATATTGTGATTACTCATGTTCATATTTTGTTGAGGATCTTATGTTTGGTGCCCATTGCGATAAGATCCCCTCTTTAGTTTAATGTCTCCATAAGGACACATTTTGGTTAGAGGAATGTATTCTTACCTCTGGCATATTGATTGCCATTTTGTAAGGTTAAGAATAATTTATTCTCTGGCCTGTTGAATGCCATTTTGTGAGGATATATATTCTTTCCTCTAGCATATTGAACGCTATTTTGTGAGGATAAAAATAATAAATTTCTCTGCTTTAAAATGCCGATATTGGAGAAATCATGTGGAGGACTAACAAAGAAATAGCACATTTTGATCACATATTGGTGCTAGTTTCTTGCTACGCTACCGTATGTTTGGTCCATGACGATAAGGTTGGATGACGTTTGTGACCATGGAAAGCCTTGTGTCAATAAGGAATATTATGATTGCCATGATTCGATGTTTGACAATCTTGTTGGTCCGGATATGCGCTCCAGGTGTAATCTTGTGAATTAGAATATTTTAAAAAATTGTGGCCACATTTTGTTTCTTATTCAGCCTAATAAATATTTTTCTTAAAAATATTTGAAAAATAAATAAAACAATTAACGTTGCCCAAGTGGGAGACTGTTGGAAAATTTCTATTTAAAGTGGGCTACCGCTAATTATTTTTGGTTTTATAAAATAGGCTGAATATCTGGTTTACAAGT
Organism: Cordia subcordata; assembly: GCA_028554755.1. NCBI lineage: Eukaryota > Viridiplantae > Streptophyta > Magnoliopsida > Boraginales > Cordiaceae > Cordia > Cordia subcordata. The sequence continues at coordinate 13,597,147 of JAPTOF010000002.1, read as the reverse complement.
TGGGCTTTGTGATCATATTAGTTTTAGCCCACCTCATAAATCCATATGGTTCTTTTGTGCATAGGCCCATATATTTTGATAAATCCTTTTATGGGTATGACTATCAGAATTTATTATAAATAGGTCTAGGTCCCCTCTCCTAATCTTAACTTAACAGTTGTTCCCATAAGCATCTGTTAATATTGAGTAGAGCAGGGAGATGAAGATCTAAGTTTAGACTGCGTGACAGTTATTTCTTCAACAATAATTCTTTAACAATAATGGCTCAAACATGTATGTGCTTCCGCTATCAATTATGTATTTGAATTTTATATTGTAAATTCATGTATATGATCCTATATTGCGCTAACATTAATTTCTTTAATCAGTTCTGCAAACATTTATTGATTTTTATTTTTTTCACATTTCATCAATATTTAAATTTAAAAAAAAAGAGTGTTTAAAAGGGCTTTGACCTTTATGAGTTTCTTGTAGAAATAGATTGATTATGTCAAAACAACCTCTACTGAAAATATAAGGCAACTTTGTGTTACATTAGATCCAAATCCAAAACTACTCCAAATTCTACAAGAAATGAAAATTTTATATATCGAATTAATTTTTAAATTTCAACATATATAGTAAATAGGATTTCAACAAAAATATGACATGTACAAAAGATTTTGTCGCCTATGTACTTAGAGAAGCTAGAATATAATTTTTGAAATTCACATAAAACAAATTAAGAAAATTTAGTTTAATTTTGAATATAAGGTGTCTTTAAAAATACCTTTTGCAAACTCTTTCTCTTTTCTTTTCCTTTTTTGGTCAACTTCTGAAAACTCGTCAAGTAATCCCCATCGTCAAATCGCAAGAGCTCACTCAATCCCAAATTCGTTATTCAAATGTCGTTTCACCGTCATGCTTACTATTTTTTGAAATAACTAGAATATAAAATGTACGATGCATAAAAAAAATAGAATTTTATTAAAATTTTTATAGTTTATGAAATGATAAATTATAAATATGTTTTATTATAAAATTTCATTCATAATAAATATTTAATAATAATCATATTTTTTATTAGAGATTTGAAATGATTGGATAGAATATCTAAATTGAAAAAGTAAAAGCAAAAGGAGATCTCATTTTTTAGAGTTACCACATCATTTAAAAGCTTAAATTTATAGAAAGGATATTGGTTTATTTATTTATTGTACTAACACGCCCCTTCACGTGTAGCATAATTTATTTAAAGTTTGTACGTGGACAATTTAATATTTTTAAATGGGTAGCAGTAAGAATCGAACATGTACTGTTTGCTTCCAGTAGCGTAATTTGTTTAGAGCTTGCACGTAGACAATTATATTTTTAAATAGGTAACGGTGAGTTCCGAACCTGTATTGTTTGGTTTCCACGCTCTGATACCATCTTAGAATTATCACCTCATTTAAAAGTTTAAACTTGTAGAAAAAATATTGATTTATTTATTTATTGTGTTAATATCATTGAATTTAAGAAATAGTTTTAGATAGATATAAAAGAATAGAGTAAATATTTTTTTGAGGGGAAAAATTGTTAATATTGAAAACTTATCAATAATTAGATTTTACAAACTATATTTATTTTTTATCCTAACTTAGACTGTAAATTTATAATTTTCATCAACAATAACTAAATTGCTGAAAAATATTTATTTTTACGGCCTATATTCTAGTATATTTTCAAAAGTAAGACCAATATAATCAATAACTACATTGCAAATACAATATCTTCATTAAGCTTTGGACAATCCCGTAATACCAACAATATCCTAAGGATATAAATGTAATTTAATACCACAGAAATCCACACATAACCTCAAACCCCCTGCCTCCATTTACTCTCTGAACTTTGCTCCACTCTGCCTCTTTAGCCTCCACTTACTAAAACACACACAAAAACACCCACACGATCAATCAATCATGAGGCTGCTAACACACAACATGCTATCATCGAACATAAAGGGGGTCACCAATGGCTTCCCACTGAGAATCGAAGCCGAAAAAGTGGTGGAAAAGCAGGTGGACTTGAACCCAGATTTTCTCAAGAACATGTTTGGGAAGATTGAGTGGAAGGCGCTTCTCGAGGCGTCGAGAGCCATGGGCTACTCCGAGTTGCCCGACCAAGCCGAGCCTGCTATGCTCGAGTCGGATGAGTTTCTCCGCAAGTTTCACCACGCCCTCGTCGAGCTTCACCTCGAAGAGGGCGCTCTGGTTTGTCCCGAGACTGGGAGGAAGTTCCCTGTTAATAAGGGCATACCCAATATGCTTCTTCATGAGGATGAGGTTTGAATAGTTAGAATAAGTAGCGTCGTCAAATTTATATTCCTAAAAGAATTTTGTAAAATGGACTCTTTAGGTTTTTTTTTTATTAATTTCATGTTTCTTGTGGTGGTGTTCAGAATTTCTTGAATGTTGTGTCTTTTGACAGTTGACACTAAGGAAATATTCAGATTCGAAAATTCCTCTTTTAGGAGCCTGACTTTGATTTATCCACGAAATATTCAACATTGCTGCCTCTGTAATGTAAAATCGTACCACTCTCCGTCAAGGCTCTAAATTCAGGCCCAGACCCCTAGGTTGGGGGGAGAATATTGTTGTGCGTATAATCAATAATTATTTGAACTCTCAAATTAATCGATCTAAAATGATACTGTTTCATGACATCAAGATTTACGAGCAGTGATATTTTTCCGTTTGATTTTGTATTGAACAATTAATTGTACAGCAAATGAATTGACAGCGCGAAATTTGCAATATTGAAATGGTGGAAGGTTGCAATTGATGACATGCTTGCAGCAATTGGCACATCACGTGTGTCACTTAGAACTGCTATTGTTTTGAAGATGTGATGCCAGTTTCATTACTCAATGCAATAAATGTTTGAATGTTTCAATTTGCAATTGAAATGAAGGATAAGGTAGCGTAACACCTACATAGAGAATGAGTATTTGTGCATCACCACATTGTTCCCTCGGTTAATCTGCAAAATTTGTGATCACACAGAAGGGTAACAAAACTAATCCTGCTCATCTGAAAATGTCACCTATGGTCTCTGTAATTTACAAGCCCCTTTCTGCTTAAGCTGAACGGAACCTTGTCGCGCGACTGCACTTCCAAAAACTATACTAATGAGAGCATAAATAATAGTGTCTCGTCTTGCCGGGACCTTTCTTGTTAAGCTATAAACCTCTCTTGAGAGTAGAAGCCATACTAACTCTTCTTGCGTGGAGTGGTTTCGTATGGAGGAAGAGGCACGCCGAATACCCAATCAAGAACATTCAGGTACTTGGATCGGAAGACATCCCTTTCCATTGCGTAACAATGCATGATAATTGCAGTTGAAATGCTAAAAACCAGCACATCAACTCGCTTCAGATTTTTTGATTGCGGCAAATATCCAATGTCGGCCATGCACGTGAAGAAACTCTCGATAGCTCGTGCTAGACAGTAGAGCGATATTTCTATACGCCTACTCTTCTTCTCGATTGCCAAGGCCAGGCCAGTTGGGAACTGCACGTCATAATATCTCCTTAAAGAAGAACTTGGACGCAGTACAGTAACTCAACAAACATTAGGGAAAAAAGAACTTACTGTTCCCATTGCCACCATAGGGATATTGCATCTCTTAAAGAGCCTGAAGAGTAAGCATGTCCACATCCTGAAGAAAAAAGGAAGATAACAAAAGGTAAGAGAATTTAACAGCAGAAATCACAATGGAAAGGCACAGCATCATGACTGGTTCTTTAGGTGCCGGAATTACTTTAGTAATCATTTTGTACTCGTTATTCTTAATGTTATTTTTGTGAAGGACAGAATTGCAGGAATTGGTCACCAAATATGGTCCAAAAGGGGTGTTGATATACTTGAATATGGAGTTTCAGTATTGATGGTTATAAGAGTGTATTGCGTATGCCTGGATATATATTACTTTGCCAACAGTCACAACTGAGCACAGCCATGTACAGAGGTCAGGCCTGGTTGAAATGACATGACTGCTTTGTAAATTTCAGTGTTATAGTACAGAAAGATGAATGTACTTCATGAAATATATCATGACTTCAGCCTCAACTAGGAGAAAGTAAATTGCACAACTATTGCACGATAACAAAGTGCAATGAGCAACTAGAAAGAAGTTCATTGCAAATTATGGAATGATAGTGGGTTAGGTGGCTTACTGAGAGCTCGGACAAAACTAATAGCTAAACACACGATTGTCCCTCCATTAGTGTTTGGGTCTGTTTGGTTCAGGCTGTGAAATTTTAGCTGGCTGTAGAATTCCTGAAGAGTTGCTGAAAAAACAAGTGATGAACAGTTTGGAAGCCCCCCCTCCCCCCTCTTCCTCCTTTTTTTCTCTGGAAAGCTCTATTTTGGAGCTTCTTATTATTCAACTTCTTTTAGCTTTGCCTTCTACTTGAGAGCTCTTCAGAAAATGGGCTAAATAAACTAGTTTCACCTACTAAACTTACGAGAAGCACTTTCACATGTCTAAAAGTTAGGCCAAACAAACACTTCCACATCAAAAGCAAACTTGATAGGAAAGGAAAAATCAGAATTTCAGGCCTACTGTTTTCTCTGAAGGAATGGAAGTTTTCAATTGCTATTAGAACCCCAATTACAACCCAGTCTCTCAAGAAAAGGATGGGAATGTATGAGAAGTGCAATATTGTAGCAACATAATGCATTCTGTTAACTAGGACTGCATCCCCCAAATGAAGTGCTTACCAGGCAGATGAACAATATACCGAGAGAAATAGGCTAGACCTTGCTGTACCAAACAAGCCTTTTCCTAAAATTGTAAAAGGTCTGCAAAAGGTCAAATGTGATCTCAGAATATGCCCCAGAAGAAGAATAACACCAGGATATCACCGGGACCAGTAAAACAGTTGTAGATATGATTTCAACAACAAAGTTCATCTAAGTTGGAACTGAATCTGGTGTCAGCTAAAGTAGCTCAAAATGTTCAATACATCAATGCAAATAAATCATTACAACAGATTTAAGTAGAAGGGTTGATGGATTCTGTAATGTGTAAAACTATCAAACTCTAGACCACAGAGTTTGGCTACCTATATTCTCACTACCAGCATATGTGAAACGTGTGCATTTGAAATTACCTAGAGTAATCATGTTATACCAAAATGCATTTAGATGGTAGATTTGCCAACCAAGAATAAAAAACTTGAAATTGCCATATGCTATAATATTATGACAACTCCATAACATAACAAATGAGTCTAACTCTGCAATGTCATTTTTCTGTGAAAGAAGATCACATTAATGAGAAGAAACTTAACTTGATACCAATAATAAGAGGAAAATAAGTCTTAAACCCGTGGAAGATTAATATATAACCTTTTCATAAGACCTTGGCGGTGTACAATGAGTGCAGGAATTAGGTAGACTGGAAGATAAACTGGTAGTGCTCTTCGATAGGCTTGAAAAAGAAAGGAAATAAAATGTGCAGCACATGCTTGATTTCCATGAATAATCTGCATAAAGGTAAGAAAAGATGAGAATAACTCCAGGCTGCCATCCTCAAGGCATCAATGTAGTCATTTAGCATTGACAAAGTAGGGATATGGATGTATTATCAAGCATAATGATCTTGAAATCTAAAATATATAAAACAGCAACAGAAAGAAGAAATGATAAAGGGAAACACATATTTAAGATGAACTCATGAAACGTATGTGTTCTACAGATATATTAATAACAATGCAGTTTAAAAACTGTGCCAAACTACTAGAAGCTGAACATCTAGCAAGGTGATACTTCTAGATGGGCTGCAGCATCATACAGTCACATCCTTAAAGAGAAATTGACTTCGGCAAATAATAAGTCCAGGCATAGTAAACTATGTTTCCACCACTTTTGGATTTTATCTCTGCAATGATATTTGGAGATTGTATACATCCTGCAAACTAGAAGTTCTAGAAACTTAATTAGGGCTCCTAGATCATCATACCTTATTTTCTTCATAAGGATCCATTTGAAGTGTGCAAACACTAGAGCTCCATGCATGTTCTAAGAAGGGTTTTCTGATCTTTGATATCTTAATACTTGTTATGATGTCTTAAAAATTGTAGATGAAATAAAAGAACAATTGCAAAAATATATGCAACACATATTCAACAGATCAAATAATTATTGGACATGTTTTCACAACAAATGTTCACCGGTTTCAAATTCTTGGAGAGTAGGTGTAACCAACATGGTAAAAACTTATTTTAAGTATGACCAGTTCTTCTTACCGAGCATGGAACTTTCATTTGAGGATCGAGTTTAAGGTCCACACTAGTTGACTTGTAATAATTCTCTATTGCATCTAAATTTGAAGGAGGCCTGCCACAAGTCAGGTCTCTCACACCTTGCAGTATGACAGCATTCTTTGCTCCATGTTTGTTAAGAAAAGACTTATAAGATGGAGCTAGACTATCTTGCTTCAATATGTAAGCAGACCTGAAAAGGAACACCTTCTTTATAAATAAAAGAATTCTAATAAGTGATATAAACTAACCATTTTTGAAGGATAAACCCACCAGACCATATATTTAGGGCTCAGGTCTTCAACAAAATCAGGTGAGTAACTCTTGGCTTGAAATATTTCTTCATGTGGATGGCATAAATAAGGTTCTTCTGTTATATGAACACAATTCACTAAACGTGTACCAGCAATTGCAGATTCAATTGATTAACAGAAGCACATTTAATCAACCTCATAAGCACAAAGTCTAATTTTTTAAATCTATAACATGGGAGTGTTAACATCTAAGTTGCAATGATACACACTTGTTAGGGAAATACAAAATTCAGAACTTACTGATATTATCTCTGAGATGCCATTGAACAAACATCACAACTGTACTTAGTACAGGAAATGATCTTTATTACCACGGGGTATTTCGTAACTAAACTTTGCAATAAACCTTAGCATAATAGAGATGTCATGCAACTCACAAAAAATGAAAATATCACATTGGAAGACTAAAAGTTATAGTGCTACAAATTGAATTCTTGAGGAAGCCAAATTTTTTAAACTTCTATTTCAGGATAAAAAGTCAAACAGAGATTTTTCAGTTGCAAGAACTTATGGAATTTCATCTGTTCCTCATTCTCATACACAGAGATCCCAATTCCACTCAGAGAGCTGAATGGCTAAGCATCTCTAATCATTGATGCACCATCACATGGGACATGATCATACTTGTGCATTTATTACTTAATAAACAAAAGGATTACTTACAGAATCTGTGAAGAGGAGAGACACATGAGAAAAATGTCTCCATGTGCCCATGTCAAAGGTTTACAAATGCGGCCAAATCTTTTGCTTTTGATTCCACAACGCGATGCCAATACTGCAGCGCGCATAAGAATGTAAATTGCCAAGCTAGTATGCTGTGTATCCAATCCAGTAAGAAGCATTGAAGGCCCCGCTATTGCCCCTGCCAGCAAAGCCCTCCATTTTGCTGTCCTGAATTACACAGTTACTTTACCCCTCAAAAATGCATCAAATTCATTTCACCAAATCACATTACTAATATCCTCACCAAAATGATCAAACATTACGCATGCTTTCCTATAACCAAAAGAATTCACAAATCCATACCTACGGTGGCCACCCAAGGCAGCAATAATTTCATCTACTGAAACAAATGTACCGGCAAAGGTACCAAGAAATAAACCGTATCTTAGCGTCTCTTTTAGTGCTAATATAACATCATCACTACTTGAAACCATTTCTGCTTTCCTGAAACACAGAAAAATTAAGAATAAATACATAAACTGGACATAATTTATAATGGATACACATACAGACAGATAGAATTACAGACCATATATACATGCGTGCAGAGCACTGTTACGTGTCTATTGCAGTCCTCTGTACTAGCACTTTACCCAAAAGAAATTAAAAAAAAAAAAAAAACAAAACTGAAAGAAAATCACATCATCATAATCCAAATCATAATCCAAAACCATTTCTGCTTTCCTGAGACATCAAACATAGAGAATAAATAGATAAGTTCATCAAAATTCTGAATGCACATATACAGACATAGATACATACACACGCACGATACACACATAAAGCTTATGTATCTTATTATGCTCTTATAACTAGATCAAAATAAATAAATAAATACACACACACACACATGCATATATGTACGTAAGTATAAGTATATGTGTATATAATATACATAATTATGATTATGAGCCCTGACAGATTGACTTTGTTTTACAATAGACTTTTGAATTGGCTCTTAAAAATTGCTCAAATTGAGCTTTCTTTAGAAGCCAAAAATTTGAGCTTCTTAAAAATGAGACTTTTGTCAAAGCCTAAACGAAAAATACTTTTCTTATAAACCAATCCAAACAAGCCTATATATACACACACATAAATATACACACAACACACTCAGATCTTATATAGCATATGCGCGTGTATGTATAATGTATTCTTATGAATATACAAATTGAAATAAGAATTACAGATACATAAATTTAAACATATATGTGCATAACTATACATATACTAATACACACACACACAATAAGAATTTAAAAATTGAAACTTTGTAGTATACACAATATATTTATGTGTGTGTAATTATGTAAATAAAATTGAAAGAAAGCATTATAGATAGGACTATTAATACAGGCATGATACATATATCCTCCCAATATATGCATCTCTATACAATTATACACACACACACACACACTTGAGATATACTCTATATGTAATTCTGTTCATAAATATTAAACGAAATTACAGATATGCACACATGCATAATCAAAAGCGCACAGATTTTGGATAAAAACTATATATAAGTAGAAACTAGATTCGAAAGTGCAGAAATGGACAGAAGTAATACCTAGCGGAGGGCAGAGATCGCCTGCGACGCAGGCGAGAGAGGACGGCGAAGAGAGCGAGGCCACCTTTGAGGCCAGCGCCGATAGAGAAGCCTTTTACAGAAGCAGTGAAGACGCGCCAGAGCTTGTCGTAGTCTTGGACAGGATATGAATCGAAGCTGAGCAGCGAGCAAGACGATGCTGACGACGGAAGGCGGCGGCGGTGGTGCTTGTCGTTCGGCCGGCAAAGCCCGCAGCCGGGGCGACGGAAATCCTCGTCGCCGCCGCCGCCGCCGCCGCCGCCGCCGCCGGAGGAGCAATTGCAATCGCCCGACGCGGCCGAGGTCGTTGTGCCGTCGCCGTCCGACGGCGGCATGGTGGCCGGTTTTCTTCTGTCTAGTTCGTCGTCGTTTAGTGGTTTTGTTACGGAGTGATTTGATGGATTGATTGGAGAATGTCGCTCTTTTTCGGAAAGGCGAGTGGGTGGGGTTACACGTCTTACGATTGAGAAATGTCGAGTTTTTTTTTTTTCCTTCTCCTGTCTTTTTTTGTTTTTTTTTTCTTTTTCGTATTCAATTTTGCTTGTTTGATTTGATTTTGACGTATATATAATTTTTAAGTGGTTCACTTTGATTGGAATTATTTAATTCTTTTATTATAAAGTTTAATCATTTTAGTGTTTTATTTGATACTAATAAATGAAAATTGCCCCACCCCACATTCACCCTGATCCCCAGGCCATAACCCAATTTCTTCCCCCATCCTCTTACTTCCAACAAAATACACACACATATATATATGTATATGTATATAAACCTATTTATATATGTAGATATAAATAAATAAACATCGAACGCAGTCTTCTTTTATAAGTGAGTACTCTTGATTTAACTGATGTTCAATATAGAGAGACGTATTGCGCACCCAAAATTTGTTAGTTGATAGTCAAGCTCTACTAGTTATTCTAGTGATCGAACTACGCCAACTAAATTTCCTTTATTCTAATATATATATTAGAAGGGAAAAAAGAAATTGAGGATAAGAAAAGAAAAATAAAAGCATGAATGGTCTTTTTAATATTTTAAAAGGAAATATATTTATCTTTTACTCAAATAAATTTTGCTTGTTTGTTTCTAAAAATTGTTTCAAAAAAACTATCTTAAAAAACTGTTGCATAAAATAAAATTGAAAAGAAAAACAATAACACTTCCAAACGAACCCCTGTCTATACGTCTCTTTACATCTATTCTCATTTTTCACATATAAACATATATTCACAAAGTTTTTAAGAATATATTTTTAATCAAATTAAGGGTAGGACATTATAGTTAAAATTCAAGGGCATGAAGCAAGAACTTAGAGCTATTCACCAGCTTCTTATTATTTTATTATGGCGACTATGACTGTTTTCGTGACGAAAATGGAAAAGAAGAAAGTGGTGACTGTTTTCGCGACGAAAATGGAAAAGAAGAAAGCGGCGTGAACCTGCTATTTTCAAATCAATTGATAAAAAGTCACATTTCGGTTCCAACATTTGCAACCAATTCAATACAATTCCAATTAAGAATTTAATTTGTTATTCTTATTCATTGGATTCTATATTTTGCAAAGTAAAGTTGGATTATTAGAGGCTAGCTAAGGCCTTAGTGGGAATCAAAATTAAGGGATGGCTAAGTAGTTGAAATTATTTTCTCAATAAGTAAGGTTTTAAGTTTGAATTTCACGGCGATAGAGTTTGAAAAATAGAAAAAGAAAAAAAAAAAAGGCCCTAGTTGGAATTGGAGTAGATGGGAAATGGGTGGAAGAATAAATGTCGCTTTATTTATAACTTTTGCATTAATATCTTTGTTAAATTTGTTTCCCATCTGTAGTAAAAGTAAGTCTCATTCCATTATAAGAATAGGCATTCAATATATTCTGCCAGTTGCCACTATTTATTGAGTAAAAAAGCATGCATGTTACTTTGTACCATTACCATTTAAATGTGTGATACATTATACACGTATACTGTGGGTATTTAGGTATTCAGTTTGCTGGATAGCATAAATGTCGCCTTTTTGGTAAGGAACATATTCAAAATTGCTGCACGTGGCAACTTGTTTGAATTTTTTTTGGACGACATTCTTTTCTTCTACCTACTTTATGCTTTGTTACGAAACTTGTTAGAGGAAGAAAATAGCAAAGCACTCGAACTTAAATGTATGTATAGAAATGTGGATTCTATAAAACTAGAAGATTGAGCAATCGCTCGTTAAAGTTGTACGTGTAGGGCATGGATCCCACAAAATTGGAAGATTGAACGCCCCCTTGCTAAAATTTCAAGAGAAAACTAAAGAGAAAAAACAAACGAGTCTGTTGTGAAGCGTCTCAGATAATATGGAGAGATTAGAAGATAATTTGGATTATATATTTTATGCCAATAAATCTAAGGAAGTTGTTTTTTATTTGCTAAATTAGTCTCGTTTATATGCTCGGAGTTAAACATGAGACGAAATAATCAAATACCTGAGCAACACTTGAACTATGCACATCCAAACCCTCCATGGCTGGTCCCAGTGGTACAAGCTGTTAGCTCAACCATAACAAGCTGTCTTTAAAATTCCATCAAGACGGGCCAAGTCAATCATGACCAACCTCATATTTGCTCCCTGTCAACCTAACTTATTCAATTATGTACTTCTTTTGTTAATCTGACACCACTTGAACCGTGATATGAAGCAATTCTTTCTTGTGTACTAACTTGTAGTATGTTGGTTATGTTATTTGGGTGTTTATAAATAATAAAAAGGTAACTTGTATTAATTTTTTATAAAAAATACTTATAAATACCCAAAATAAGTCTGTCAGCCTAACTCGTTCAACTATGTACTTCTTTTGTTAACCTAACACCACTTGAACCATGAGATGAAGCAATTCTTTCTTATGTACTAACTTGTGGGTATGTTGGTTATGTTTATTTGAGTATTTATAAGTAATAAGAATATTACTTGTATTAATTTTTTATAAAAATTCTTATAAATACCAAAAATAAGTTGTCTGGACATCTTCTTGGTCTACTCAAAATATATCTCCGAGTGACGAACATCATTATTGAAAATGATACAGAAGTAATTCACGATGCAATCACCTCGCTTGGATATTGCACCCCCATGAAAAATCGATACAGTTATTGAAGACATAAAAAAAGATTGTGTTCGGTATGGATAGACTTCAATGGAGCAAGGTTAAGAGAAACGCGAATCGACCGGCAAATTGGATTGCAAAGGCTATGTTGAGTGGTAGTTTGGCATGTAATTGGCTAGGCATTCTTCCTGAAAAACTGTTAATTTTGTTACTCAAAGATCTTCACCCATCTGGGGTGGGATGAATGCGATTGTACTGCTTTCTCATTAATGCAATTATCTTTGACCCAAAAAAAAAATAGTATGGACACTTACGTGTGAATCTTGCATTCTATCAGTAGGGGTTAACTAGTTCAATGGTTTTGATAATAACAAAATTAGTAATTTCAAATGGATTTACAAACTAAAAGCATAAACAATATTGAGTCTAAAGGGTTTTGTGAGGCCAGTGAAGATTGCAACTCTCACACCCTTTATTAAATAGTCGTAAGGGTTATTATTTACAGATCCAACAGAAAAGAGATTCTAAAAAAAATTGCATGAAGATTACCTGAAATTCTTCTCATAAGTGGTATTTGCATATTTCATAGAGCACGATCACTACATTCATTTTTTCGACTAACATCAAAATTCACATTCTCAATAAGCTATCAAGTCATTTGAATGGTATGGTTTATTTGCTTGGGAAAAATTTAAAGCCCTTGGTAATATGAAAAGTTTGCAATGTAAACGCAATGATTCAATTTTTGATGTATGGTTTCAGTAGAAAGTTTTTGATTTAACAATGGGGTTAAGATCCACATTATCATAAAGTGTCGATTATATATTTTCTCTTTCAGAAAATGAATGAGGTCTTTTTGCTCTGGTTTAGACTATAAAATCTACAAAAGTAAACGAGAAATATAGGACCTAACCGAGCAAAAAAATAATAGGACCTCTTAAGTGCTACAAACTTATAGTAAAGTAAAAAAGCAATTATTAGTATTTTTTTGGGTAAAAAATAAAACTTCTATAATTCTAATGTAAAAGAGTTACATACTTGGACTATGTTGTTTTAAATCAGTTTGAGATGCATCTAAACACATAGTAGTTTTGATAAATGTTTTCCTTTCTTTTTTATCCCTATCCCATCCTTGACCTTCAAATGATTTGAACTCGAATCGTTACTTTGGAGACAGTAGTTAAAATAAAGTGTATAATCTGCTATACTTTGCCAATCTTATATTCACGGACGTCCTGTGTTTTTCCGTTTAGATATTTGACCTTTGGTGTTTCTTATTTAGCCACTTCTTCCACCATAGTTCTTGCAATAATTTTGTTAACTGAATTAAAAATATGAAAAATTACCGTCAGTGAGTCATTTTTTGGAAAATGGTTATGAGGTAGATTTTGCATTGGTTTCTTTTCAGAAAAAAATTATTTTTTTCTTAAAAAAGTTACATTAAATTTGTAATAATTATTTGATTTGATTTTAAAAAAAAGTTAAAACTCTGAAAAAAGTTCAAATAAAGCTTTTTTAAGAAGTCAAAATTTTCATCTTCTCAAAAAATTTATTTTTCAAAAATTTAAAAAAAAAACATTTTGGAAAAAAGCTAATCCAAGTAGGCCCTTTATATACTATAGGATTAGTAGTTAATTAGACAAATGGTAGGGAATAATATGTATTTTAACCATTAAACATATGAAGACGATTTTACTCTTCTCATAATTATTCTTTTTACATTGATTTGAAGAAAAATTAATTTAATTTAATTTACTATTTTAAGAAATAGCAAAAATTAAGGAAACGTTTCTCAGGAAAAAAAAGTTACAAATAAATAAATAAATAATTTCTTCTCACGATAAGATCCCGTAGAGCCCATCACACCCGATCGCACCGCACCTCTAACTGCCCATCCAACCTCTATGAATAGCGCACAACTTCGCGCCCTATTCCATTTTCGAACACTCACAATTTCACATTCACAAACCTCTCTACTCTCATCTGTAAACAAAACCTTTCCGAACAAAAAACGCTCCTATTTCAATTCTCTAGAGTTTTAGCGATTTTGCTAGTTATTTTTCGTGCATTTCAATCGGAAAAAGCTTTCGATCTTTTCTGTTTCCGTTGCTTTTTGGATATGGAAATGAGTAAGCTCTTCGGATTATCGAGCTTCAAGACCTTGGAACAGTTGCGATCACGATCGGCTTCCGGCGCCGGAGCTGCGAAGACGATTCCGATAGCATCGCGCGCATCTTCCGATTCTGTTCCTGTCGGAAGCTTCGCGAATTTGAAGCTGACTGCAGGTTTTTTTTTTAACTGCTGTAAAAAGTTTTGGTTTTTGCATCGAAATCTTCGGAGAAAATGACTCATGTGTTGAATTTGTAATATCCTCGGTGATTTCTGCAGAAAAATTGGTGAAGGAGCAAGCTTCTGCCAAATCTGATCTTGAATTGGCGGTAAATAAGCATTTCACAATTTCATTTTCTTTTTTTCAATCTTTTTGTATGTCTCTGTGTATATAGAAGTTTATAGGTTTACAATTTTGTGTATGTATATATATACAAATTTACAAATTCTATTTATGTGTATACTGGTAGGTGCACTCGTGAATTTTATTAATGCTTACATGCATGTATATATATATAAATTTATTTGTGTGCGTCAGCATGTAAATTTAATTTATGTTTATCGGTTTGAATATATATGTGCATAGTATGTCTGTATAGCAATAAATTGTTTAGGTTTACAGCTTTTATTATGCGTGCATGGATGTGCCTATTGTATGTATCTGTGTTATCTATGTGCAATATAACATAAGTTTTCTGTTGTATATGCACGAGTTTTTTCACTGAGCTAGGGCATGATTGTTAATTTTTTTTATAAAGATGTTTGCGTTATGTTCACTAGTCGGAGTGTTGGACTGAAATAAATTTGGTCGTGATGAATGATGAATACAGAATTCTAAGCTAAAGAAAGTGACAGAGCATGTTCATGTATTGGAAGAGAAATTAAGGAGTGCATATAACGATAACGCGAAACTAAAAGTCAAGCAGAAAGAAGATGAGAAGCTATGGAAAGGGCTGGAATCTAAATTTTCTTCAACAAAGACTTTATGTGATCAACTTACTGAAACTTTACAGCACTTGGCTGGTCAGGTTCGGGAAGGTATATTATATATGCTTTACACATCTGAAGCTTCAGTTCCCTGTTATGAGAATGTTTACTGTTGTATTGACTTTCAACCTGCTTAACAGCTGAAGAAGACAAGGCTTACTTTGAAGATAAACTCTCTGCAACATGGGCTGTTCTTGACAACTTGCATGACGAGATGAAGTCTCTGTCCATGCAGTTAGAATTGTCAGAGGGAACTCTTAGAAATCGTAAGTTCTACTAAATCTCTAGACTGTAAAGTTATAATTATTTGTTGATGATTTATAATACGAGTTGGTTCAGTAATTACTTAATTAGCAAATTCAACAACAAAGCAGCTAAGGCTTTAGACTTAATTTACTGGTACTTTGTGATTAAGTTTTGTTTCTAAGTTATGTAATCATACAAAATGTTTCTGGATCTCAATTGTAGGTGAAAATGAACTGAAGGAACTTAGCGTTGAGAAGGAGGAAATGGAGAAATCATTGAGGGATGAAAAAAGCAGAGCAGCCAGTCTCATTACAGGAAAAGGTAAGAACATGTATCGTTAATAGCTTGCTTTACAATTCATACTGAGTGCTACATTGGATTCATAGAAGCAAACTGGAACTGCTTGGGTCAGCTCTATCGCTGCACGAAGTTGGAAATAGTGCCTGCTTAAAGTCCTAGGGACTGATTATATAGTTGAAATTTTGTCGAAAGGGAAGATGAGACTGACACCTTCATTTTCTTCCATGTTTTGGGGTAAAAACGAAGTGATTAATTAAAATTATAAATATATAGGATTTTCAAGGTAGGATTTAGAACTTTGAAGAAGCATCACCTGCTATCATCTTCACCACTAAGGTCTCTATGCCATCAAGTTAAAAGAACTAATACAAAGCAATTATATCCGGCAATATCTGCAATCCTTTACTCTTTGATATGACGCTTTGTTGGGTGAATAAATGCATTTCATGGATCTTTTGCTATAATTCCTTGAACAATTCACACCTCCGGAACCTTAAATATAATATGAACAAAGTTTTTCTTGTTGGAGTATAGACTAGAGATAACTTTTCTTCTCAACATGCTTCTCATAGACGTGGATGATTGACCAATTTTCACATGGTTCACTATTTTTACAGGCTATGATTTAGATTTGCCAATGTGAGACCTTGTCAATTGAGATGCAATGCTAGTTAAGCTTAATTCGCTGCCATGAGTTATCGTATTTGTATATTGCAATCTGGTGTCCTTAAAATGGATTCCTCGTTTTCCCAAGAACCTATATCTGCCTTCTCGCGAGAATGTTAAATGTCTTAAGCTTGAGTGTAGTACTTCTCACCAGCCTCCTTATGCCTTCACTTACTGGTTGCTCTAATATGATGAAATGCTGATATCTTTATTCTATTTATTCTTGTATATAATAGACCAATTTCTACTCTTTCTAAGTTCTATTAAGATTAAGTATGCTTCTACTCTCTTTAAGTTCTATTTTCCTCGAGCAGATGCTAAGATTAAGAATCTTGAAGCAACTGTTGCGGCTAATGGATTGACCATGGATAATTTGAACTCTAAATTCAAACAACTGAATATCGAGTTAAAAGTAAAGGAAGAAGGCCTGCTAAATCTGAGGAATTCTAAGGAGAAGTTGGAGAAGGAAACGAGTGATCTTGTATCAAAGAACAAAGATCTTGCCAGCAAATTGGACATGGCACTCCAGAAGGTCAAGAATCTTGAAGACTTTGTTAAGATGCTGACATTGAAGTTCACAGAGTTGGAAAATCAAAGCTTGACATTCTCGGAAAAAGTTGTTCAGCTCAATTCTTTATACGAATCTTGCTTCAAGCTGGCTGAAGAGGAGAAAAACCTTGCTGCTCAATGTGCCAAACAAAAAATTGATCTGCTACAAAGTCAAAATGTATCCGTTACTTCAGAGAAAAATGCCTTATATTTGGTTAATGAGGAGTTGAACAATAAGGTCATTGAACTTCAGAAAGAGCAAGAATTTGCAGTGGTACAGCATGCAGAAGAATGCCGCTTCTCAGAAGAGAAAATTCGGAGATTGGAGTCTGAAGCAGAAGCTCTTATTTCGAAGAAGACAGAGATGGAATTTCTGATCACCAAGTTGCAGAAGAATTTCGACACATTATCTGAAAATTCAAGATCTTCTGAGAAAAAGATGGTGAAATTTTATATGGAAATTTGAGTGTCGTATAGCGTGGCACATAAATGAGCCTAACTGTTTTTCCTTCAATCATGCAGCAAGATCTGTTGCAGAAACATTCATCGTTAGAAACTTTAAACAAAGATCAAATTGAAATGCTACGGAAAGTTATTGAGGAAAAAGACAAGGAGATTGATGCACTCCAGAAGGAAATAGAGAAGTCTAAAGAGCATATAGATTCACTGGAGAAACAGATTAGTCAGCTTGATAGTACATTAGAAGAGAAGAGTCAGCTTGTTCTCGAACTTAAAGACAGAGAGAAACAAATGGAAGATCAGAAAGCAGAGGTGTCTCAAATTAGTATTTAAGGTTGCATTCAATGTGTAACAAACTTCTACTCTCTTTTTAATTCTGTCCTATACTTGTGCAGATTCAAGCAGCTCTTACCAATGCAGAAAGTAAGCTCGTTGAAGCTAAGAAGCAATATGATCAGATGTTGGAGAGTAAACAGTTGGAATTGTCAAGGCACTTAAAGGAGATATCCCAGAGAAATGATCAGGTATTTTCCTTCATTCAAAATTAAACAACCTTTAAGATAATCAACCAATTTTGTTTACTATTATCATTGTCTGTTTTCCTCTTTTCCTCTCTTTTCCCTTGGAGTTGATCTTGGATGAGTGATCAGGCCATCAATGAGATGCGGAAAAAGTATGAGGTGGAGAAACAGGAGAGTGTTAATCTTGAAAAAGAACAGGTTTACTTATTCCCTTCCTATTTTCCTTGTTTGCTGTGGTTGAGCAGCTATGGTCATTGAAGTGTGCTATTACTTGTTTCAACCTTCAGGCAGAGAAAAAAATTGCAGAAATGGAAAGAAAATGTGGGCAAAAACTTGAAGAATGCAATGAGGAGTCGAAGAAGAATTTGATACGAGTACAGGATGAATATGCTGCTTTGGTATGTATTAGAAGATTAGGTGAAATCATTTACCATGATCTATTGAAAGATCCATAACTTTTCAAAATTCCTTACCAAGTGCAGTACTGCTTTTCATCTTTGTGACATTGAGTTTATTTTTCAAAATTAGGATGTAAATATCTATAAACTGACCATAGCTTTTGTACCTGTATATTATATTATATAAAAATTTGAAACTAGAATCTGTAGCTAGTCTTCGATATCTTGTGTGCTTGAGAATTTAGAAGATCCTTGCTTTTGTATATTTTTGTGACTTCCAAACTGGATAGTTAGTAGAAATCTATTGTTGGACTATCAATTAGACAGTTTCAGAGAAAATTTATCTTGAATATCCATGATCTGGAGGTTATCTATAAGACTCCACCCTGGGTAGATTATCAGTTTTCTTTCATATCTTATACTAGTAGATGTGCATGGCCATTTACAAACTCATAAGGTTAATAGTGTGTTAAGAATTATACAAATTGACCTCTACATAACACACCTGTAGGTTAGTCGCATTCAGCAAGACCATGGCAAAAAGGAATTGAATCTTATATCCAAGCACAACGAAGAGCTAAGACGTGTTCAACTTCAAGCAGAAAATGAACTGAGGGAGGTACACATCATCTGATTTTATTTCTAGTGCAACTAGCAGACAAAGTAAATTGTATTAGCTCATAAGCATGCCACTCACAGAAAACCACATCGCTGAGGAATGAACATGAAGCTCAGTTAAGAGCTATGAGGGTTGAGCATGAAGATGAGTGCCGAAGACTACAGGAGGAGCTGGATATTCAGAAGGACAAAGTTGGTCCTCCTACTCAACTCTCTCTACCCCCCCCCCCCCAATATATATTTCAATTCTTGTATATTTAGTGTAAAATACCTTTCTTGATATGAAAATGTACTATCCTTGCGATTTATATAGCATCTTTTTTACTGTGATCATTTTATATCTCAGGAAGAGAAGCAGAGGGCTTTGCTGCAATTACAGTGGAGAGTGATGAGCGAGGATCATCAAGAGGACCAAGAAGTGAACTCAAAAAAGGTCTGGCTTCAGACTAAT
The DNA here is from genome assembly GCA_028554755.1 of Cordia subcordata. NCBI lineage: Eukaryota > Viridiplantae > Streptophyta > Magnoliopsida > Boraginales > Cordiaceae > Cordia > Cordia subcordata. The sequence goes on along the minus strand of JAPTOF010000002.1, from coordinate 13,577,844 downwards.
ATAATTCATCTGTCTTTCTTTCTTTTGCAATGTCTGGTTATGTGGTCCAGCCATTATCATATATCATTCATGCAAGTAAGTTATTACTAAAAGGTCAATTGGATCTTTTCATTGAGTCATTAATGCTTTGTGAAGTTTGACCTTTTGAATTGAGAATTTCTGATTGTTGGCCAGCAATTACTGATCCCCAGGGCTCTGAAGAACTTAGTGTGTCTAAACTCTTCTGCATTTTACACACAGTAAACAACTGTGTTGAAGTATATAGTTTTCTTGGTGAATTTGAAACTGTCACTGGAAGATCACTAGTTGCAGAAATACATGTCAATCTTTTTGCATTAAATAAAAGGGATTAGCTTTCAACCTGTACACTGAAATCTCTGAATAGGTATTTTCCTGTGGAGCTGTCTAGCTTTAATTGTTATCTAGTGATCTGAGTAATCATCTGTTCTCCATCTTTTGTAAATGGTAAGTTTATCTTCAATCAGCTGAGTAGATTTGAAGTGTTAGGGAAAGATATAAGCATAATATTTCTACTACCATTTATTTTCTGTGAGACGCCAAAACATCTCCCCACTGCTGGCTACAGAATATCGAAACATGTAAAGTATAGTTTGATAACCAATCTCCTACTTAATTATTATGAACTTATCAAATCAAATTTTTGCAGAACTATTCCATTTCATCAGCCAAGATGAGAAACTCTGACAACAGCAAAAGAATTCCGCATGTGGAGAAGTCTGAAATGAAAGAGAAGGTAATATGGGAAGCATCAAAAGTTACTTCTCATCTTTCCTCTTGATTTTATAATAGCCAAGCATACTAAACATATATTCTTTGTTGCTGTTAGGATTCACCTTATGTGAATGAAATGCGATCACCAGTTTCAAACTATATGAAGAAAGTGGAGAAGTCTAATAAAGGTAGTGCAATGAGTCTGCCGAAGCACAGTCGGAAGGTAAGAGACTGCTGAATCTGCCATAAATTATGTTTGTCTATGCCAGTCTGTCTGGTGATGTGATTTTTTCAGTTTTCAGTTAGATAGGAATAAGACTGACATGATGACACCACTATTTGAAGTGGTGAAGGTTGAGGAATACTAGTACATTCATGTCTAGTCCAGTTAGAGAATTTCACACTGCAGAATGAGGAACATATGAGCTGCCTTAGCACTATGTTGTTCTTATTCTCTTTCTCTGCAGTTGCCTTTACTTTGTCTTCTCATTTTTCCTTTTTGCAATTATTTTCTATGTTCTGAAATCAGCGTCATGTCACTTTCCATATGTTTGATCACTTGCTTGACTGGATTCGTGAGTTGTCTCACCTACCTTTAATTACTCCCTCCCCATGGCAGGTGACCCATCACGAATATGAAGTTGAAACCACAAATGGTAGAACAATCACAAAGAAGAGGAAAACTAAAAGTACAGTCATGTTTGGGGTATGAACCCTTGACCAACAAACATTTTAGCACAACCTTACTTGTAATATATTGAACGGATGAATTCTACCATCATCTCTATAACTTTTATGTGCAAATTGCAGAATGGAAAGAGGGGCACACCAAAAGCCAATACTCCCAGAAATGCTATGAAGGCAAGTGATTAAAAATGAGTCATTCCTTAGCTTGTTTCTTATTCTTCTTGACTTTGGCATTCTGTAGAAAGCCTGGCAGAGAAAACCTAGACAGGCATTTTATTTTAGTTACAACATATATTGCTAATATTTTGGCTCATACCATATGCCGTTACTAATCATGTGTTAATGTTTGTCCTCCTGTAACCTGGTAAACCTTTAGCTCTGATAAACAGTGCAACTTAAAGCTACAAAAATATGAGCATACTGTATCTCTGATGGAAGAACCTTCTTTTACAATCTTCAGTTGTGCAGAAAATGTGGTGCCATTGTATAATCTTTATCTTCTTTAAGGGTTTATTAGTCTATTATGATGCAGGATATCAAGGGAGTCCGTGCAACACCTTCCAACATAGGTGATCTGTTCTCTGAAGGATCTCTGAATCCATATACAGATGATCCTTATGCATTTGGCTAAAGGTGCTCAGTTTCACTTTACCAATTGTGATTAAGAAAGAACAAACAATGCATGTTCTGTTCACCAACTTGATATTCAAATCATTTTTCACATGGATTTGCGCATTACTGTTCCTTACATATCCAAATTGGAGGGTGGTTTTCTCTTTTCAGGGTAGATGGAGTTCTCAAGGAAAATGGAACATAGAGGGGTTATGCTGTTAAGTTTTTCTAGTCACTTGTACATGCTTGTAAAGACCAAAACATGCAAGTCGTTTAGAAAAAGATACTTACATTTTGCTGAAAAATCCCTATCTTATCCCCTCACTCTATAGGTTTTTAATCTATCATTTTACCTGTCCTCCAAACAGAAAAATTACTGAAAGTAAAGTTTCAATTGAATATGCTGAGTCTCAAATTCTCTTAATGCATCAGCTGAAATGCTCATCTGGTGTTCTGCCTATTTAGACACGCATACGCTTCGCACAGTGAAAAATGGTCTCGTGTTGTTGGCAATTCAAAATAGATAAACAGTTCTACCATTAGGCAAGAAGTCTTGGGTTACCGAGTATCAAGAGCTTAGCTAAAATACGGAACTTCCTTATTTTCCAGGTCAGTGTGGAACGCTGCCTTCAGTATGCTTTCTCTGAATTTACAGCTTCGTTGCTGCTTTGTCCTTGTTTCTAAGATTTGGTTCTTTTCTATAGGCTGACGTACACTGGCTTTGCTCTTGAGTGCGGCTAAGTTATAAACTCAAGAGCTTTTCTTGCTTCCCTCAGTAGATCCCTAGCTGCTTTTAGCAGTCATAACTGAGGCTTAACTTACCTCCTGTCAACACTTACTCGAGTAGACGAGTTTATTTGCACTCAATGTGGCTGTTTGTTTTGGTATGGTATTGAATATAATGACAGATACTCTTAGTACACCTACGAAATTGCCCTTAGGTCTGATAAATCTTATTGTGTTCGTTTTCTTTTGCTAGCCCGTGATGAGTTATGAATTATGTTTGCTATGCAGCTTTACTCATGCCACAACTGCCGCTGCATTTGGCTGGTCCAGTGGGAAGACTTCCATTCAGCAGAAAGGCTCTGAAAATAAGGGGGTGGTTCTGAAATTCGTGAGTAGAGAGAGGTATATACTGATCATAGTAAATGGGCATTCACAGAATTGTAAAAAAGATAAATGTACAGGAAATAAAATTTGCAGGTATGAGAACACTAAATGCAGCAAAATTGCCAGCCTCCCTCAGCAATATTTAGCTAAAAAAACGCACTATTTCCTTTCATGTCGGAGCAAGTACAAATTGCTGATGGAGGCCATCGCACGTGACCAGTACCACTATGAAAATAAATTTGGTATATAATGACAACATACATATAAGAAAAATTCCTCCAGTTTTGCATATCTGGTCATTTTACTTGCATGCGATGAGTTTCGTTCATCTATTTCTTAACAACTTATCTGGACCGTCATGAAAGTCATTCTGAAGCATTAATTTGTTCACCATAACAAAATAATTTGGTGGTCACCATCCTGTCTTATACTTTATGTGGTTTTAAACAATTTTGCCGTCTGATGAGTATTTCCTGTGATTACAACCCACTTTCCTTTTGACAGACTGATGCTATACTATTCGGTTTTGCAAAACTGTCACCTTTTTCTTATTTTTTTTGGCTGGGCAATGGGGAATCTTTCATTTCACTTCAAAAGACTACACCCAAACATGTATCTATACAAAAGAGAGACTCCAACTCCTACACGAAAAGGTATTCTCCAAATTTTGTTGATACTTGCAACCTAAGTTAATGCGGTCCCTCACATCACAACGAATTTCTTGAAGGATCTCTTCCTTGATTGGAATTGGTTGTTAAATATACGATTGTTCCTCCTCTGCCTCTGGTGATAAACACCCACATTAAACTTCGGCCTTGTAAAGTCAATTCTATGGCCTTTACCCTTGCAAATACCTCTTAAATCCTGCAGAATGATCTCCCATTCAACACTGCTGCCCTTGTACCGAATCTTCGTGCAGCAACAGCTCCAAATCCGCCTGGTGAAAACACAATTAAAGAATAGGTGGTCCCTCATCTCCATGTCCAAATTGAAGAAAATACAACCGGCTACAGTTACCAAGCCCCACGCAAGGAGTCTTGATCATGTTGGAAGCCTATCCAAACACGCAAGCCAGGTGCAGAACCGATGCTTTGGAATTCCAGGTCCTTAACACACAACATCTGCCCAAGCAACACGTTCCTTCTTCTCTCTGATAAATTCCCAGGTTGATTGAGTTTTGAAGTTGCTACCACTATCAAACTCCCAAACATTTCTATCTCTTCTCCTAGGTGTCGGCATAAAAGAGTACAATTCTTCAACCCATTCAAGACACGCTGGCCAACTCCATGATCCAATGGTAATCACTTTGTTTTACTCTGAAATTCTGATATTCCAATGGGTTGATCACATCTCGTTGTCTAGCCAAATGTTTATATTGCATCTACCGGAAATAAGGGGAACCCCAGATATTTAATGGGAAGCTTGTCCTCTCTAACCTTCAAAATGTTTTCGATCTGTTCTTTCAAGTTCTCTGGACAACCCCATGAAAATGATTTCACTTCTACTTTCACTGAATTGGAGCCCGGACATGAAAGAGAAAATATCAAGAGCTCGTTTGATGACTGCTGCAAAACTGGGAGTCGGCTTAACAAAAACCAAGAGATTATCTGCAAATTTGAGGTGGTTTAAGTCCATGTTTTTACACTTCGGGTGATACTTGAAGCCTTCCACATATGTGGTTCTATTAAGCAGCCGAGACAGGACGTCCAAAGCAACAAGAAAAATGTAGCGGAAGATTGGATCCCCCTTTCTCAAACCTTTTTTTTCCAGTGAAGTACCCCTCCTTTTGTCTGTTAATGACAACAGAATATGATAGGGTCGTGATGCACGTCTTAATCCACTTGATAGAAGTCTCCGCAAATTTAAACGCCTTTAAGCACTTCATCAAAAAATCCCATCTAATGGTATCGTACGCCTACTTAACCACACATCTCAGGCTTATATGCTTCCCACTGTAGTTTCTCACCAAATCATAGGTAATAAGGATGCCGTCAAGTATTCTACGTCCCAAAACAAAGGCTGACTGGTTTTGCAAACTAATTAAGTCAAGAAATTTTTTGAGTGTGTAAGCCACAATCTTTGACACACATTTGTAAACCACATTACTGCATGAAATGGGCCTAAACTCAGTGATTTTAGATGGATGCTTTACCTTAGGGATAAGAGTGATAGCTGTCGCATACAACCCGACTGGAAAGTTGATTTAATTGCTGCACACACCTTGGCTCTGACAATGTCCCAGGCCTTGGTGAAAAAAACACAAAGTGAAACCATCCAGACCAGGACTTATGGAGAACATCGTGTCCTTAATCTCACTCTCTGTGACCTCCTGAGTCAGCTGCTCGTGGCACTCCACAGGCATGCCTTCACCAATAATCTCTTCAATAACACCAACAGACACATCGACTTCTCCAACTGACTCTTTCCCCAAAATATTAGTATAATGGTTAAGGATTATCTCTTTAACTTTGTTGGGCGACTCTGTGGTTTGACCATCATCCTTCACAAGTTTAGCAATGTTGTTTTGCATTCTCCTTCCATTCGCAACCTTGTGGAAAAGGGCGGTGTTTTTATCACCCTCTTTGAACCAAAGCATCGTAGACTTCTGCCTGGCAATAGCTTCTTGCTTGAGGATAGCTTTTTCAAGATCACTCCTGAGTTCTTTCTCTTCAGGCAGCTTGTTTTGGCTTGCATCCCCATTAAGACAGACTTCCTGGACAGCTTCTAACTCTTCTCTGATCTGTTCAATAGAACCACTGATATTGGCATATTGCTCCAAATCAAGGTTCCTCAACTTATTTTTCAGCACCTTGAGTTTTCGTACTAACTGATACATTGGGAATCCATTGATTCTTTTCATTCCAGGCCTTCTTAACCAAAGACAAAAAGTTATCATTCTGAATCCGTTGAAGGAACTCTTTTCTTAGCAACGTTGGTGTCAGCCGACACCACAACAGGGCAGTGATCAGACAGCTCAGTTGCCACAACCACAACGCTAGATGTGGGGAAAGTCTGGGACCATTCTGAATGCATTAGCAGTCTATCAGTCCTGCTTTCTCTACGATTTGCACCCTCTGAATTATTGCTCCAAGTAAATCGTGGGCCAACACAAGCATGCGTAATCAAATTAGCCTTCTCAATACGATTCTTAAACTCCAAGGCGCCAATTGGAAGTATATAGCGACCTTTCCTGTCTTCTGGTCTCAGAATTTCGTTGAAATCACCAACAATATACCAAGGTTTGTCTCTCACAACCACCACCCCGTTCTAAAATTTTACTCCTCAAATGTCTCCTACCCGTATATTCATTCTCAGCATTCACAGCAGCACAAGAAAAGCAAACTTCCTTCTTCCAGGTTACAACACGACAAAAGATAGCTTGATCGCATTTATCCACCATTTGGACCTCCACAACCTCAAAATTCCAGAGAATCCAAATTCTACCTCCGGATTTGGATACGAGGCCGAACGGAAGCCAATGCATATCATTGGTTCGAAATTATTACATCTCTTTCGTAACAATTATAACATTACAAATTAAAAGGACACATCCGGCCACATAAGCAAAACTTAATAATCTTCAGTGGTTGTTACAATCTATCACACTGTATTGATTTACTTACCCTTTTTAATCTGCAACATGTGAAGGATTCTCCTCTAGACTGACCAGAGAAAAGAAGATCCTTAAACGAACACTACCCAGATTTCGTTGAGTATAAGAGGAATTCATATCATCTCCGGCAAAAAAATGCAAGTTAAGGCTGCACAAGGTAATCTAAAAAGTAAGTCCAAAGCTTCCTCGGACCCCCTCCAAGGTAAATGCGAAGTTTCGTGAACCGAGCTACTCTTTTTAAATGGATTAGTACCAGCTCGGTTCTACCAGACTCAAACCTCAAATGATTCATTGAACATTCCATCAAGTCATGCAAAAATTCGAAACTACCCAATCTTCAATTAACATTTCAACAAACACAGAAGTAGCCAACAATGTTTAAACTCTATCATTATGTAAAAAGAAGTTCTCAATTTGCAGCTAGGGAAACTTCAGCTGAGATAGTTGAAGACGAGCAACAAGCACAGAGTCCAGAAAGAGAGCAAAAGCATCATCTGCAGAAAAATCTCCATTGCGCTACACAGCCTCACCTTTTTATTCTTCATCTTTTCCTTCACCAACTCCATCTTCAGCATCTCCACGTCTTCATTCTCTTCATCCTTCAAACACCCAAACCAAAATATTAGAATAAGGAAAAAAAAAAAATCCTACATATACTATAGCAACCCAACTCGAACAACTAATTTGCCAACAATCTAAACCTAATCAATTTGTTGAAAAATACTTAAACTCGTGATGCGATAGATTACGTATTAATCTAGCTTTTGAACTTCAAAAGCTAGATTAATATGTAATATGTCATGATCATAGTATTAAGCAACCGAATAGTTGCAAATGAACAGATTAATGTGGTTTTGATATATATATATACATATATATATATATACATATATATATATGTATGTATATGTATATACGCGTAAAGCTAATCAACCTGGAATTGGCGATCATCGGTTGAATTGAGCAAATTCTCAACCGAAGAGAGCAGAATCGCGGATTTAGCGCAGCGAATCGCGACATTTACTTTCAGAGCTTGCCTTCTTTCTCCATTCTCTCCCATTTTCTCCATCTCTTTCACTGTGTAGCTTCGATATTTTCCAGAGGTTGTTGCGATCAGTTTTTTGCGTTTTCTCTTTTTGAAATTGAAAAATGAAAAAGCGCGCGAGGGAGACTTTTATAGAGCTTTTGTTTATATACGTACCCAGTTGAATTGTGGGCCTGTGGGCTTCACTGGATGGTTTGGATCTATGATGTGGGCCTTTAGCCCATTTTTTTTACATGTAAAATTTTTCTAGATTTCCATTTAAGGGGACGTTGCTTTTGGTTTTTGCTTATTGAGTGTCCTTCCAAAAGTTACACAATTGTAGGTGCAATATGGATGTTTATTTTGTTACAACGCATGTTTTATGTATTAAAGTGAATTTCTTATAGCATATCAATAGCATAAATGCCATTTGGAGGGACATTTGGTTTTGTAAAATCTTATGAGATTTTCGAGAAAGCAAAGTCAACAATGTAATATATATTTTGATGTTCGGTTCGTGAAATATAAAAATTCCAGGCATATTAATCTTTCAAAAATACAATATTTTTTTTAATTTTTAAAAGTTTTATTCCAATTTGACGGGGTAGGAATCTACTTGCCCAAAGTTGTAAGAATATTAATTTAGGCAAAAGTAAAAAAGACAAAAACCATAGTAGTTAGAACTAAAAAAGAAAAGGAAATTCCTCTCTTCTCCTACGCATATACATGGTCAATATACGTATATACTGTATACAAGTTTAAATACACAACCGCTCACACACACAAAAGATGTGGTATTTTTGTCTTTTCGAGTTAGAAACACTTTTTTAAAAATTGTTCATGATTCCCGAAAGATTGAGTTTAAACTAAATAAAAGAATATAATATTTTCAGAAATTTTGACAAAATATTTTTAAAAATATTTTTTGGCGTACTAAACAAATTCATGTTCTCACGGATGAAAGTTATTTTGTGAACCAAGTGCATCCTTAAGGAAAAAGAAATTAAGTGTTTGGTAAGTCTTTATATGTATTTAACAAGAAAAAGAACAATTATTTTACAAAAGTAGAATGATTATCTATTTACAATTTTAAGGATGAATCCACTGGTCACCTGTGTAAACTACTATAGTTACTATATACAAGTGCTTTCTGTTATCTTTCTTCGGTTAATATCTGCATATATATACTTATAAAGAGAGAGAGAGAGAGACAGAGAGGGCAAACAATCAACAAACACGGATTTGGTGCTCATAAATATAAATATGTGATTTATTCTGTTGATAGATTAGGTAATTTTCTAATTATTTGATGTGATAGAGATATATAAATAATAATAATAATAATAATAACAATAATAACAATAATAACAATAATAATAATAATAATAATATAAGGTCTTGAGGTTAAGATATATCTGAGATAGATTTGGAATTATGGTCCGAAATATATATTTAGATCTCTGGAGTGACCCGGCCAGTTGCCGTTTGCCGTTTGCCGTGTTGAAGGCGTGTTGGCGTTTTGGCCTTTCCTCATCACTCAAAGATGGAGATCTAGCTATATATCAGGTAACTGACCCATGGTTCTAGTTTTGATCTATTTCCAGATATAGCCTAAGCTTAAGGACTCATCTATGTCCGCAGACTGCTGTTATTTGCGGTCTTATCACCTGGACCATATTGGTATCAAAGCCACTTTAGTCAGAAGCGGCATCCTTATGGGGGGTTCTCACAGTGTGACCACTGAGCAGATTGCGAAGCATTGGCTCTTACCCCTAGAGGACCCTATGTCGGTAGGGGACCTTTAGTGGTTTTAAAAATCCTTGGCATAGGTTGGTATCTGTTGAGAGGCGGAATGCCGTAAAAGGTGGTTCTGAGGTAGACGGGGTTGCAGCTGCTGTCGGGACCCCGTTCCTCTTCTACTAATGGGCTCTGGTAGGAGGGGTCAATCCATATTGATAATGGAGAAAGACAAAGTTAAGTTATATGCTAACACTTTCTTTAACATGCAAGAAAACGAAACCTTGCAGACCACAACCAAAAACATAAATGATGTGGTAAAACAAAATAATTTTACTAATTTATATTTAGTAGCCTTAGGAGAACAATTATTAGTTCTTAATAATAGGTTATTAAAAACTTATATGGCTATTGAAGATATCAAAAACTCTCTTAATAATCAAAAAGGTGAGAGTAGTGGAGAAAACCCATTTTTAGGAATAACCCTATTCAACCTCCACCTGAAATAAAAAATTTTATTCTTGAACCCATAAATGAATTTGGAAAACTTCTTGATGATAAGTTTAAATCATTAAAACTTAATGTGATAACTAAAGAAGAAGTTCCAGATTTAATTGATAATATTAATCAACAAGAAATAGTTAATGATACCTTAAATAAGATAAAAGGGTTTAATCATAAATTTTCCCAAAAGCCGGTTGAACAAAAATTTTATTATCCCAGACCGACACCTCAAGATGTTTTATTTGAAGAAGCCACCTATGAACAAACTTACTATAGTGGTAAGACAATATATGAGTGGAATATAGATGGTTCTTCTGATCAACAAATATATAATACAATACACAGAATGATGATGTATTCTACTATCTGTAAACAATATGATAATACAGATAAAAATATTTCCTTGATGATAATTGCAGGATTTACTGGTCAATTAAAAGGCTGGTGGGAAAATTATCTTAATGAGATTCAAAGACAATCCATAATTAACTCAGTGAAACAGGAGAATAATATAACTATTCAAGATGCTGTTTATTCACTGACCATTAATATTTGTGAACATTTTACTGGTAGATTTACCACAAATGCTGAGAATATTAGGTCACTTTTGTTGAACCTTAGGTGTCCTACCCTGACCTCATTTAGATGGTATAAGGATGTATTCCTTAGTAGGGTTATAGAATTACCAGACGCAAATCAAGCGCATTGGAAATCTAAGTTTATAGATGGTCTTCCACACCTCTTTGCTGAAAGAGTCAAGAAAACTCTTAGGATAGGAGTTTCAGCCATAGATTATGATAATCTTACTTATGGCACCATAATAGGAAAATGTATGTAGGAAGGTTTCGCTTTATGTAATGAAATCAAGCTTAACCAACAAATTAAAAAACAACATTTAACAGAAAAAAGTCAATTAGGACAATTCTGTGAACAATTTGGGATTGAAGTGGGTCAATCTAGTAAACCTAGGAAATATACTAGGTATATTAATCCTCAAAAATATACTTCTCCAGTCTATCATAAAAAAATGGCAGCGAGAAGAGAGAGGAAAGCTATAAGGAAAGACATTAAAAAACAGCAAGGATTTAGGAGAAAAAGATCTAAACCTTTAGTCTGTTATAAATGTGGTAGAATAAGTCACTTTGCGAATAAATGCAATGTTAAGAAGAAAATAAAATCCTTAGACATAGATGAGGATATTAAGGATAGTCTTCTTAAAATTATGCTTGTTTCAGACTCAGATATGGATTAACATACTGATTCTGATTTGTCTGAATCCTCACAATCAAATGAGGATAATATCAAGTATCTTACTAATTCAGAAGACAAATCTTCAGCAACAGAATATCAACCTTGTCAGAAATGTAATAATAACATTCAAAGTGAAGAAGATAATAATTATTACCAACTTCTTTCACAATTCAAAGAAATGCAATTGAATGTTTTAACCAATGATAATATCATTGAATTGCTTAGAATAGTAAAAGATTCTGAGGTTAGAAATAAAATTTTAGAATCTTTAGGAAAACTTAAAGAACCTGAAGAAATAACTAATCAGGAAAAACAAAAATTTGTTCCTTATACTTTATCAGAAGTAAAGAGAAGGATAGAAGAACGTCATAATATTTCTTCATCAGTAGCATCAGTAACTATTATTCAGGATCTTCAGATAGAAGTTAATAACCTGAAAGCTGAGATGAAAATATTGTCTCAGGAAAACATTAATGTAAAAACCCAATTAAGTAGAATAACTGATAGGCTAGATAGTCTAGATAAGGGTAAGGCTATAGTTCAGGATCCCTTAGGACAGTCTAGCAGTGAATTAGAACCATTTTTAGGTAAAATGGAGTATATAACTTCACAAAAATGGTTAGTCAAAATAACTCTTCTAATAAAAGGAGAATTTAAAAAGGAATTAGTCGCCCTAATAGATAGTGGTGCAGACCTAAATTGTATCCAGGAAGGTCTAATTCCAACCAAATATTTTGAAAAAACAACCCATTCCTTATCCTCTGCGAGTGGTAATAAAATGGAGATTTTATATAAATTATCCCATTCTTATATTTCTCATAATAAACAGTGTATTCCTAATAGTTTTGTTTTAGTTAGGAATATGACAAATCAGGTCATATTAGGTACCCCTTTCCTTCATAAAATCTTTCCAATAAAGGAGATAACTACTAATGGTATAATAGGTAGTTTTGAAAGAACTGAAATAAAATTTGAATTTATTAAGGATCCAATAACCAGAGTTCTTAATGAAATGGTTGACTTAATAAAAGCCAAAGGTAACCAATTAAATTACCTTAATCAAGAAATTAATTCCTTAACAATAAAAGAAAATTTGAATAATCCAAAATTACAGGAGAAAATAAAACGGATAATAAATCAATTTTCTTCAGATATCTGTGCTGATCATCCTAATGCATTTTGGGATAGAAAAAAACATATTGTTTCTTTACCTTATATTGAAGATTTTAATGAAAAACATATAACTACTAAATCTAGACCTGCTCAGATGAGTAGTGAAGAATTAGAAAGATGTAAGGAAGAAATAAATATTTTCCTTAATAAAGGTTTAATCAGAAAATCTAATTCACCTTGGAGTTGTACAGGATTTTATGTTAACAAAAAATCTGAAATTGAAAGAGGAACTCCTAGGTTAGTTGTTAATTATAAACCTCTTAATAAAGTTCTGAAATGGATTAGATACCCTATTCCTATTAAAAAGGATCTTATTGATAGGGTTCATGATGCTTGTGTATTTTCAAAATTTGATATGAAATCAGGATACTATCAAATACATGTAGTTGAAGAAGATAGGTATAAAACTGCATTTGTTGTACCATTTGGTCATTTTGAATGGAATGTAATGCCATTTGGATTGAAAAATGCACCTTCTGAATTTCAGAATATTATGAATGATATATTCATACCCTATAATGATTTTATGGTTGTTTATATTGATGATGTCTTGGTATTTTCAAAAGACATTGAAACCCATTTTAAACATTTAAATATTTTCAAAAATCTTATAATTAAAAATGGGTTAGTTGTTTCAAAACCAAAAATGCAGGTTTTCCAATCTAAAATTAGATTTTTGGGTTAGAATATTGAAGATGAAAAAATAATTCCTATTGATAGAAGTATTGAATTTGCTTCTAAATTCCCAAATATAATTACTGATAAAACCCAACTTCAAAGATTTTTAGGCAGTTTGAATTATATCCAGCCTTATTATAAAAATTTGGCTGCAGATACTGCTATTCTATACGATAGACTTAGGAAATCCCCTTCCCCTTGGTCAGGCAGTCATACTGAGGCAGTGAGAGTGATCAAATCTAAGGTCAAATAGTTGCCCTGTTTAATGCTGGCAAATCCACAGTGGTATAAAATTGTGGAGACAGATGCGTCAGATATTGGCTTTGGAGGAGTTCTCAAACAAGTTCATCCTATCTCCAAACAAGAATATCTTGTTCGTTTTTATTCTGGCAAATGGAAACAAAGCCAGGAAAAATATGCTACTATTGCAAAAGAAATTCTTGCGATCGTCAAATGTATTTTAAAATTTCAGGACGATCTTCTCAATCAAAATTTTTTGATAAAAACTGATTGTCAATCTGCAAAATTCATGTTTAATAAAGATTTCAAATATGATGTTTCAAAATATATGTTTGCGAGGTGGCAAGCCAATTTAGCCCCTTTTGATTTTGAAATCAAACATATTCAGGGAAAGAATAATACTTTGCCTGATTTTCTCTCATGTGAATATTTACAGGGTGATGCAACCCCCTGATAGGGGAGGACAAGGTCGTGGAAAATATGTCCATGGTGGTGCAGGTCAAGGCCGTGGCAAATATGGTCATGGTGGTCATGGCAGGGGAAATAAAGCCCCAGATTATTTCTATGCAAATAGAGCATTGGAATTAGCTGTCGAAGAGGCAGAAGTTCGGAGAAATAGACTTCGAGCTCAGAAGTTTGATATAAAACTTCCCCATCCCAGTTCACCAATATATTCAGAAACAATACAGTTTCTTGAAGAACTGGAGAGAAAGGCAGGAGAAAGAAATATAAGTTCTTTCGCTTCAGCTCTGAATACAGAGTATGATGATTCTGTGCAATATACACAGAACTCACAACAGGAAATAATCCTGTATCTGTCACAGAAGGATCTGACATATAAGCAGGATCCGTGGTTACTCAGGCAAAAATATATTGATGAGTTTTCTTTTCCAACTTAGTCATATAAGACTAGGCATCATTATGAGAAGATTCTCATGGAGACCATGTCTGCTGATTTTGAACACTTCAAGAAAAATGGTACGGTAGATATGATGTCCAGAGACATTGCTTATAGCAAGATCTCTATCAAAGGCATAATTAATGCAGAGCAGTGGGGACTTTCAACACATAAACTGAAGTCTTATGTGGTATCATCATAGCAAGGTCCTATTCAATATTCATATTGGGATTACGTTGAAGCCTTCTCAAAGGTATTTTACTTTGAGAATGACCAGCATAAACATTCTTGGTTCGTGAAGATTGCTGGTACTGTGCTGAATAAGGAGGTTCCATCTTGGTTCATAATTTGATGGAATTTCTTTGGTCCAAACCCAACCATTCTCCCAGAACCATTCAAAGGACTATATGCTGAATGGCTAGAGTGTTCGCCGCGAGCTCAGAATCTAGAGGGTCAACAACAATACGTTGAAGGCACGACATCGATGTATTTCTTTCTGGAATTCTCAATACCTTGGATAGTTAGGTGGGTTCCAGAAGTGGGTCATGCAAATCAGCATATTCTATGTTTGAAGAGGGTATTCTTCTCAAAATTCTGGCACAAGATGATCCAGACAGATCCTACAACCCAAAAGTTGCATTCTCAGGATCTGATTAGCGAGATTGAAGCTAAACTCCAACAATACAGGAAGGAGATGCAGGAGAGAAGAAGAAGATACTTCAGAAAGCTCCAAAATCACCTTTTGAACAGTTTGCTATCAGACTGCAAAAGGAGAATCCAACAATTTCGTCACAGGAGATCATGATGGCGTATATGGATCAAATCAAGGAAGAAATGGTCCAGTTCACTCAAAAAGGTGAATCTTCATCATCGCCGTCAGAGATGTCAATGGAGGCGTCGCAACAACCGTAGGGAAGCAGATATTATTGCCTTGCAGGTCAGTCCCAGGATCCAGAGGAAGAAGGAAACTATTCCTTGGAAGACGTGTTCGAATCAGTGAAGGACGCGTTGAAGGGACCACTTCAAATAAAGAAGACGCAGGAGGAATCTTCCAGCAGTAAACCCAGACAAGAATAGTGTAGGGTTAGGTAGTGTCAGATTTGTCGTATAGGACAAATCAGGTCTACTTTCTACTGTAGATAAACAGTAGGTTTTACTTTTTACTGTTTGTAACTATTGTGTTTCCCCGGATTCAAAATCTGTGAAGTCCGTGGAAAGTCGGATTTAATTTTCGTTTCACATCCGAGCAACCAAGTGTCTATAAAAACCAAGTCTCGAATCAGAGTGGGGGTATGTGCAGTTTTTTTATTTTCCTCTTTTATTATTGTAATTTTGTTTAAATTAATAAAAGCTCAGAGTTTTCGCTCCGAGGTACTGTTCTTTTTTATTTTTCTGTCATTTATTTTTATTTTTGTGTTGCTTGATCAGCCTAATGACACGCTGAGATCTGGATGGATTAGAGTAATACTATCATACCATAAGAGCATGTCTTAGGCCAATCTTAGACCTAGAGGGTAACCCTCAAATACTCCGCTGTCATCGTTAAGGTCTTAAGGTTAAGATATATCTGAGATAGATTTGGAATTATGGTCCGAAATATATATTTAGATCTCTAGAGTGACCCGGCCAGTTGCCGTTTGCTGTGTTGAAGGCGTGTTCGCGTTTTGGCCTTTCCTTATCACTCAGAGATGGAGATCTAGCTATATATCAGGTAAATGACCCATGGTTCTAGTTTTGATCTATTTCCAGATATAGCCTAAGCTTAAGGACTCATCTATGTCCGCGGACTGCTGTTATTTGCGGTCTTATCACCTGGGCCATATTGCTCTGATACCAAGGGGAAGGGGATTTCCTAAGTCTATCATATAAAATAGCAGTATCTGCAGCCAAGTTTTTATAATAAGGCTGAATATAATTTAAACTGCCTAAAAATCTTTGTAATTGGGTTTTATCCATTATTATATCAGGAAATTTAGAAGCAAATTCAATACTTCTGTCAATAGGAATTATTTTACCATCTTCAATATTAAAACCAAGAAATCTAATTTTAGATTGGAAAATCTGCATTTTTGGTTTTGAAACAATTAACCCATTTTGAATAACAAGTTTTTTGAAAATATCCAAATGTTTAAAATGGGTGTCAATGTCTTTTGAGAATACCAAGACATCATCAATATAAACAACCATAAAATCACTATAAGGTATGAATATATCATTCATAATATTTTGAAATTCAGAAGGGGCATTTTTTAACCCAAATGGCATAACATTCTATTCAAAATGACCAAAAGGTACAACAAATGCAGTTTTATACCTATCTTTCTCAATTACCTGTATTTGATAGTATCTTGATTTCATATCAAATTTTGACAATATACAAGCATCATGCACCCTATCAATAAGATCTTTTTTTATTCGGAATAGGGTATCTAATCCATTTAAGAATTTTATTAAGAGGTTTATAATTAACAACTAACCTAGGAGTTCCTCTTTCAATTTCAGATTTTTTATTAACATAAAATCCTATACGACTCCAAGGTGAACTAGATTTTCTAATTAATCCTTTATTCAAGAAAGTAGTTATCTCTTCCTTACATCTTTCTAATTCTTCACTACTCATCTGACATGGTCTAGACTTAGTAGTTATATTCCTTTCATCAAAATCATCCACATAAGGTAAAGAAATAAGATGTTTCTTTCTATCCCAAAATGCATTAGGATGGTCAGCACAAATATCTGCAGAGAATTGATTTATTATTAATTTTATTTTTTCCTGTAATTTTGGATTATTTAACTTTTCCTTTATTGTTAAGGTGTTAATTTCTTGTTTAAGATAATTTAGTTGATTACCTTTTGCTTTTATTAATTCAACCATTTCATTAAGAACTCTAGTTATTGGGTCCTTAATAAATTCAAATTTTATTTCAGATCCTTCAAAACTACCTATTATACCATTAATAGTTATCTCCTTGATTGGAAAGATTTTATGAAGGAAAGGGGTTCCTAAAATGACCTGATTTGTCATATTCCTAACTAAAACAAAGCTAGTAGTAATGTACTGTTTATCTTGACAAATATGAGCTTGAGATAATTTATATAAAATCTCCATTTTATTCCCACTTGCAGAAGATAAAGAATGGGTTGTTTTTTCAAAATATTTTGTTGGAATAAGACCTTCCTGAATACAATTAAGGTCTGCGCCACTATCTATTAGTGCGGTTAATTCTTTCCTAAATTCTCCTTTTATTAAGAGAGTTACTTTGACTAACCATTTTTGTGAAGTTATATATTCCATCTTGCCTAAAAATGGTTTTAATTCCTGATTACTAGTTTGTCCTAAAGATTCCTGGACTATAGTCTTACCCTTATCTAGACTATCTAACCTATCATTCATTCTTCCTAACTGGGTTTTTATATTAATGTTTTCTTGAGACAATATTTTCATTTCAGTTTTCAAGTTATTAACTTCTATCTGAAAATCCTGAATAGTAGTGACAGATGCTACGGATGAAGAAATATTATGTCTTTCTTCTAATCTTCTCTTAACTTCTGTTAGAGTATAAGGTACAAATTTTTGAGTTTCCTGAATATTTATTTCTTTAGGTTCTTTTATTTTTCCTAAAGATTCTAAAATTTTATTTCTAACCTCAGAATCTTTAACTATTCTAAGAAGTTCAATGATATTATCATTGGTTAAAACATTCAATTGAAATTCTTTGAATTGTGAAAGAAGTTGGTAATAATTATTGTCTTCTTCACTTTGTATTTTATTAATACACATTTGACAACCTGTATTAGATTGATTATCTTGTTCTGAAGAATTATATTCTAAATTATTTAAATGTTTAATATCCTCCTGTGATTGTGAGGATTCAGTGAAATCAGAATCAGTGTGTTGATCCACCTCTGAATCTGAAACAAGCATGATTTTTTCCAGACTATTCTTAATATTCTCATCAATATCTAAGGATTTAATTTTCTTTTTTACATTACACTTATTAGCATAATGTCCTATTCTACCACATTTATAATAGACTAAAGGTTTGGCTCTCTTTCTCCTATATCCTGTCTGTTTTTTAATTTCTTTTCTTATTCTTTTCCTCTCTCTTCTCGCTGCCATTTTCTTATGATAAACCGATGAAGTATATTTTTGAGGATTAATATATTTAGGATACTTTTTAGGCTTACTGGATTGACCTATTTCAATTCCAAATTGGTCACAGAACTGTCCTAATTGACTTTTTTCTGTTAAATGTTGTTTTTTAATTTGTTGGTTAGGCTTAATTTCATTACACAAAGCTAAACCTTCTTGCATACATTTTCCAATTATTATGCCATAAGTAAGATTATCATAATCTATGGTTGAAACTCCTATTCTAAGAGTTTTCTTAACTCTTTCAGCAAAGAGGTGAGGAAGACCATCTATAAACTTAGACTTCCAATGCGCTTGATTCGCGTCTGGTAACTCCATGACCTTATTAAGGAATACATCCTTATACCACCTAAATGAGGTCAGGGTAGGACACCTAAGACTTAATAAAAGTGACCTAATATTTTTAGCATTTGTGGTAAATCTACCAGTAAAATGTTCACAAATATTTATTGTCAGTGAATACACAGCATCTTGAATAGTTATATTATTCTCTTGTTTCACTGAATTAATTATTGATTGTCTTTGGGGTTCATTCAAATAATTTTCCCACTAGCCTTTTAATTGACCAGTAAATCCGTCTATTATCATCAGGGCAATATTTTTATCTGTATTATCATATTGTTTACAGATAGTAGAATACATCATCATTCTGTGGATAGTATTATATATTTGTTGATCAGAAGAACCATCTATATTCCACTCATATATTGTCTTACCATTATAGTAAGTTTGTTCATATGTGGCTTCTTCAAATAAAATGTCTTGAGGGGTCGGTCTAGGGTAATAAAATTTTTGTTAGACCGGCTTCTGGGCAAATTTATGATTAAATCCCTTCATTTTATTTAAAGTATCATTAACCAATTCTTGTTGATTAATATTATCAACTAATTCTGGACCTTCTTCTTTAGTTATGACATTTAGTTTTAATGATTTAAATTTATCATCAAGAAGTTTTCCAAATTCATTTATTGGTTCAAGTATAAAATTTTTTATTTCTGGTGGAGGTTGAATAGGGTTATTCCTAATTATTGGTTTTTCTCCACTACTCTCAGGTTTTTGTTGATTGAGAGAATTTTTTATTTCTTCAATAGCCATATAATTTTTTAATAACCTATTATTAAGAACTAATAATTGTTCTCCTAAGGCTACTAAATACATATTAGTAAAATTATTTTGTTTCACCACATCATTTATTTGTTTTGTTGAGATTTGCAAGGTTTCATTTTCTTGCATGTTAAAGAAAGCATTAGCATATAACTTAACTCTATCTCATATAACTTAACTCTATCTTTTTCCATTATTATGGATTGGGTGGTTGGTGGATAAGTAGATTCAACATGCTCACCATTTTTTAATTTCCACCTTCTTTCAAAGACATTAATATGTTGTCCTAGATATGTTTCTAAAAACCAAGGTATGAAATCTCTAATTTCATTAAGTTGTTCTAGATGATTGTAGAACTGATCTTGGAGTATTTTTCTTTCTGCTAAAGGTATATTCTTAGCAAACCACTCCCTAAAGGATTCATATATAGGTTTTTGGAACTTAGCTTGTATTTGTTTTCTAGCTGGGCTACCTGGACTAAAATCAATTCTGATTTTATTATTCATTATTAAACTGGAAAGTTAAGTTCTGACTCAGTTATTTCTGGTCTAAAATCAGTTTCAGGATTATTATAAATTCCTTGAGCAATATTATTTTCATTTATTTTTATTCCTTGTACTCTACTTCCTAGAGTTTCAGTATCTATGGACTTAGAGGATGAACTACCTACAGTTTGGGATAACTCAACTCTATAATCTATAGGGGATATATAGGAATGGGTAGAACTAGATCTAAAATACCTAGATGTTCCTAGTCCTAAAGTACTAGTTCCTGTACTCTTCCTATGAAATTGTATTTGAACGTCACCAGTAGATGTTTGGATTGCATCTACTAAATCTTCATTTATTACAGGTTCTATTGGGATTATCCTTTCAGCTAACCAAGTTTCCGAAAAATTTATTTCTTCCCATTTAATAGATCTACGTGTTGTGATTTTAGATCTGTTAAAATTGGTTTCAAATAAAATTGTTTCTTGTTGATAAGTATTCATCAACCTAAACTTTGGATTCAAAGTATATAAAGGCTTAAAATAAACCCTATAACAGATACAAATAACTTCTGTACCTGGTAAATAATTATAACCATGCGTTTTTACATATAAAGTTAACGCATCAAGAATATTAACATCCGACAAAGATAATTGTAAATTCGGATAAGCATTAAAATAAATAATAATAATAATAATAATAATAATAATAATAATAACAAGAATAACAACAACAACAATAATAATAATAATAATAATAATAATAAGAATAACAATAATAACAATAATAATAACAATAATAACAATAATAATAATAATAATAATAATAATAATAATAATAATAATAATAATAATAATAATAATAATAATAATAATAATAATAATAAGAATAATAACAACAACAACAACGACAACAACAACAATAACAATAATAATAATAATAATAATAATAATAATAATAAATTTACATGGTGTGACTGTGCCTATACGCATGAAACAACAAAATAAACTTCTCACTAATTAATGCAAAGAATGGGTTGTACAAAACTGTAAATTAAGGAAGGAAAAACTTTCTTTGTTACCTGTGTAACTCTTTCTTTCAGACTTGAAGCAATAAGACAATAAAATTGCAAAGTTCAGACTCATCACACCCATAACCGTCCATGGAGTGTGGCTTGCGGCAATTAAGAGGGTGTTTGGCTTTGCTTATTTAGGTGCTCATAAGCCTCCATTAAAAAGTAACAAGAGACATATTTTTTACTATTTAACTACTTATAGACACTAAATAAGCAAAGCCAAACACCCACTAAGAACAAGGTTAAAGGTCTTATTTATAAGAAATTAATTTTAATTCGGCCAAAGTTTAGAATTTTTATCTTCATTTTTTTATAGGACTTCTATTTAATTTTATCCACTAAAATATATATAGTCAGTTTATAAGTTGATCCTCAGTAAACCGAGTATCAATTTCTTGGTAACACTAAAGATTTGGATAAATAAATTGTGGAAAGCTCTCTTTGACGTCAAAGACCAAAATAAAAAATGAGCGGATTATTAGTTGAAGGATAATGGATCATATCAAATATGGACTTGCATTTGACGTGCAAGAATGCAACGCCCATGCCTTATCACCAATATCGGGGAATCTACCAAGGGGACCCTGTCTCCCCTTTGTTGTTCTCCCTACTCAATTGTTGATGTGCTTGCTTCATAATCGGACAAATTCTCATTTATTAAAGGACGTAAGAATCTCGCACGGTGGGCCCACGTCGAGTCATCTTTTATTTGCTGATGGTCCGCTTTTTTTTCATTCGTGCAACTGTGAGTGAGGTATTGCGGTTCAAATATGTGTTGTACTTGTTTTGTTTTGCAACGGGGCAAACTATTAATTTAAATAAATAAGGAGTAATGTTTAGTCCGAATACTCCTCCTAGTTTACATTCCCGGTTGCACCAGTTGCTTCACATGCCTTGCTTGGGTAAGTTAGGGAAATATTCGGGCTTGTATACGAGTTGGGGGCATTTAAGATTCAAGCTGTCCATGGGGTACAGGATCATGTTCTTTCGAAGATTGCAGGTTGGAAACATTCATTGTTATGGAATGAGGGAAAGAAGTATTGGTCAAATCTGTTTTATAAGCCATACTATCCTATGTGTTGAGAACATTAAGGACACACGCACACACATCAATGTATAGCGAAAAACACTCAAAGAACATGCAATATTTTGAACATGATTCGGCCCTCTGCCTACGTTCATGATCCCCTTTAGGATAAATTTTACTATTCAACAATAATGAGTTACACACGATGATTACTTTTTGTACGGATATTAAAGTCTAAACTTTCCCTTACGAAATTCTTACGATAGTTATATCCTCAACAGGACTAGAACGAATATAAGACACATTCTTTCAGACACATAAGACTCTCAGGATCTCTCATCCACACCTTTATGGGGTGTGGATAGGGGGTGTGGCCCTAAAGCACCTAATATAAGTTACAAGACCCCCTATTTATAAGAGAGAAATCCTTGCTTTCCAATATTTTTCCTACACTAATTAGGGAGCATAGAATTTGGTAAGACAATTAATTATATTGCCTCTTCTACAAGTTTCTAATTTGTATGGGCTTGAACTTTAAGCCATAACCCAACAAATTCCTCCATTGGCAAAAATTCTCGAGCTTCTTTGCTGTAAGTGAAACATTTTCATAGTCTTCATATTGAAGCCCTCACTCAATAGCACTTTTCATTACAACGGCTACCAACACATCCTGGCAGGTTCTTGGAGTCAACACCAACATCCCTCTCCATGCCTTCTAACTTCGACCTCTCAAGGTTATTCGCATCCTTCCATGACGCTGGACATCTCGGACGTGGTATACTTTCCAGCTGTAGCTCTTCTTTTTAGTCGCCTTGCTAGGACTTTGATCATTCAACTATGCGAACTCTCCTCGCATGACTCCTCCCTCGAACCAAACCTTCTTCAACTAGTCTACTTATCCAAAATATCTCTCCACAGAAGCTTGATCACTAGTTGGCTGAATGTATTTGTTCGTACAATACTTCAAAACTTTCCATCACAAACTCCATCGTTTTATCATAATTCATGGCTTACCCTTGATATATCAAGAATTTGGCAAAACAGACCTAAAAAACAAATGCACGGCATGGTAACTACAATACAGTTGATCCCTTTAACTATGATGACATCACCTGTATTGATCTCCTCCTTGTATTGAGTTCCACTCAGCACAACAGGTTTCTTGATATGTCCTCCTTGCAATGTCATTATTCCAAGTTTATCAACTGGGCTCTGGTACCACTTGTGAAAATTGAAGACACATGCACATATATCAATGCATAGCGAAAACACACACAAAGAACACGCAATATTTTTAACGCGGTTCGGCTCTCTACCTACATTCATTGTCCCCTTTTGAGATAAATTCCACCATTTATCAATAATGGGTTACACACGATGATGACTTTTTGCACAGACAACAAAGTCTAAACTATTCTCTACTGAGTTCTCACAATGGCTGTATCCTCTATAGGACTAGAACAAATATAAGATACACTCTCTCACACACACATAAGGCTCTCAGGACCCTAAGGCCCCTAATACACGTTACAAGACCCTCTATTTTTAGGAGAAAAATCTTTGTTTCCCAAGATTTCTCCTACACTAATTAGATAATTAATTATATTGCCTTTTTTACAAGTTCTCTAATTTGTATGGTTTGGACTTGGAGCCATAACCTAACACTATGGCATGTTAGTCTTGTATTTCCCAAAGAAAGTCTATCAAGAAATTAGTGCATAGATGGCTAACTTTTGGTGGAATTCTGGTTCTTGCCATTACATTCATTCGGTGGCATGGGATACATTAACTAGAAACAAATTGGATGGTGGATTGGGCTTTTGGGATTTTCACTTAATGAATAAGGCGTTGCTGGCCAACAGGCTTAGAGGTTACTTCAACGACCATGTTCTTTGGTCTATCATGTTTTTTCACAGAGCTGTTATTTTGCATCAGGTCATTTTTGGGATGCCTCACCTTCACGCTATAGGTCTTGGATTTGGCGTAGCGTATTGCGCGGCTTAGAGCTTTTGAAGAATGAGTCCAGGTGGTATCTTGAAGATAAGAATACCTTAGCTATTTGGGAAGATAGTTGGGTGTCTAGCTTGCGAAGTATTTTTCCTCCACCTAATAGTCCTATTGATAAGGTTTTTGACCTAATGGATGGTGATATTGGTGATTAAAATATGGGTGTTATTTTGGATGCTTTTCTTGCTGATGTGGATAGGTGTGTTTATGCAACGCATCCTCCTTATGATACTCAACCTAAAGAAATTGTTTGGTCTTTCACAAAGCATGGCTGCTATGAGGTGAAATCTAGATACTGTGTGCTTAAGGACAAAGTATAGGCTTTATCTCATGGATTGCCATCCTTGCCTACCCATTCTTTTACTCCATCTTGGTCTTACATCTAGGCTTCCACCATGCCTCCTAAAGTTAAGTTGTTTGTGTGGCATTTGTTTAAGGGTTCTTTGGAAATAGAGGATAATAAGCAATGCTGAAAATGTAATACTAACGGTTTATGCCCTGTGTGGCACGGTTCTAGACTTATTTAAGCATCTGCTATTGCATCGCCATTTTAGTATAATTTTGTGGAGTTTCTCACCCCTGCAATTGCATTTGGATGGGTCCTTCTTTGGTTCTATTAGGCAATGATGGCAAGATGTGTCTTAAGGGTAGTGTTGCTGTCGGATATAAGCCATCTTATGTTAAGGGTTTACCATGATGTTTGTTAGCATATATGGAAAGCTAAGAATGAATATGTTTTTTATGGGAAATATCCTATCCCTAATATAATTGCTTCACGAGCTCTACAACTACTACAGGATTATGGTGCAATTACCATGCCTGTCGATTTTGATAGGACATTGAATGGTATGACTCACTCTCAGTCGAAGTATTGGGATAATCAAACTCGATATTGGGAATTCCTTATTATGGGACTGTTAAAGTGTAATTGCAATGCTTCATTTTATGTAGCAGATGATACAGTGGGGATTGCTTACATTGTGTGTGATGGCTTGGGCGATGTCGTAGCTGGTGCTACCAAGTAATATCATGCTGAAGCTTTGGCCCTACTTCATGGTTGTATTCTTACACAATTTATGGGGTTCATGATTGTTGTATTAGAATGCAATTCTACGAAGGTTGTTGATACATTGCTTTGGAATAGTAGTCCTTGCAATTGACATATTACTAATATTGCGGCACGAATAAAGGGGATTATTGTTTCAAAGATAGGTTTTTCAGTAGTTCTTGTTGAACGATTGCCTAATCAAGTGGCTAATTAGATATCTAAAGGTTGTCGGTCTAATGTCCTTCCATAGGATAGGGTTTCTAACCCAGTAGCTGACCTTCTCGTGTTATTGTACTGACCATTCGCATATAGACGGGGTCTATATTAATGCTTATTAATAAATTTGCTATCTTTATTGAAATAAAAGTATAGACTTGCTTCCAGTGAATTATGATTTAGGGGTAGTAAATCATTAAACTTGTATTGAGGGGGGGGGGGGGGAGAAAAAGTATTTTAAAAAATATTATCCTTTTTTAGAATTTGATTTTATGAATGGCTGAGATGATATGCTTCACACGTGAACGGTTAAGATTTCCCTTATATCAATATGAAAGAGCATTTGATATAAGAGAATCCTAATCCATTAATCAAGTAACTGAGATGGTATTAAAACTGCATTCTTCTGTGATCTCTCATCTTTCCTATGATTATGGTCTAAACCATGCCACCATGATAAATTTTATTATGTTCGTTCAATTTGCCATGGGTAAATTGGTAAGGATTTTTTGTGGTCCTTAAAACTGTATTGGACTTCTCTATGCTTAAACACCTATTCATAATTCCTATATGGGCATTAAAAATAAGCATAGGTAACACTTACATCCAAAAAATTATCATTTGAATATACATGAACTGAAAATAAGTACTCCCTTGTCCTGTAAAAGTGTATCAAGCTGCCATACAGTTATTTAAAGTACATCAAACCCCTATATGATCCTTTAAAAATACATTGGACCCCCTAAGTACAAAAGTTAATTTGTTATTTTAGCCAAAAATCTATTAGAAAAGATGATTTTTTTAGTGGAGGGGGATATATGCTTATTTTTAAGTGACCATAGAGAGACGAGGGAATCCTTGTACCATGGGAGGGGCTTTTAAAAGACCACAAGAGAGTCCTTAGTTGTTTTTACTAAATTTGCAAATACGAATACTCAACATCTTTTAAAAAGAAATAGTTCTTGTAACACTATAAATTATAATTTTTTTTTAAATTACTCATCAGCTCATTGACATTTTCCTTAACAATTTAGATTACAATTTTATTTATTAAGATATATCTATTTATTTATATTATAGATATAAATATAAATATTTAGTGGAGGTTGCTACAACATGTACTAAGCTGAAAAATCTCAAGATTAAAATTTACTGTATAAAGTCTTGGGCAACTAGAGATAGAACCTTAGTGCTTCTTAGCATGACACCAAAGTTGGCCCTAGGTCTAGTCTTTGTGCTATGCTTATCTATCCATGTACAATTTATCTCTTTATGGATATTCCATGTGATAACCCATTCCTGCAAGCAACTCACTAAAGCTACTTCTCATTTGTTGACGTGATGATCAATCCCTACAAGCACCCCATTAGAGTTGCATCTGTTTGAGTTTCAAGTGGTGTTGCATCTCATTTCTTCATGTGGTAACCTATCCTTGCTTGGTTGTGCTGCATCTTATCTGTCCAAGTGGTGACCCTATCCCAGCATGTAGCCGATTAAAGTTGCATCTGTCTAAGTTTCAAGTGATGCAAACATAATCCCGAGTTGAGACGTCCAATTCATTTGTCCAAGTTACATCTTATTCGTCTAAATAGTATAGGCACTATTCCAAGTCACACCTTGGGAGGGGGGGGAAGGGGCTGGGGTGAGGGGATCCAAAGGAAGGGAAGGGTTTATTTATTACAATATGCACTTGTATCACATAAAAATATGTCAAAATTCAAGTACACTATTTAAAATTTTGGAACTTCAGTAATTTTTAGCAGATGTTAGTGCATGTAGCCTCCCCTAAACCTCTACTACGCTAGCCATTGTCATCAGGGAACTTTCTAATGCCAAATCACCAATGTATTAACTCCTTTAATGATAGGGATGGATGTAGAATGTTTCTATAGTTGGTTGGGTGGTGGAGAGGGGAGGGGGGGAGTTGAATGATGTTGGGTACTAAACTTATTTGAGAATACGACGATAAATGCAAGCTAATTTTTATTTGGCGGACTGAAAAATATCATAGCTTTAATTTTATAATTAAGATTAGTGAAGACTACGAACGTCTTAGCCCCACAGCTAATGTTTTAGCTAGGAATGGCCTATCCTTGCATATATGTCATAAAATGGTCATTTACTTATCCGGCAACCTAATCATGCAAGTGGATTAATAAAGTCTAATAGGTCTATTTAATGATCACCAACCATAGAAAAGGATATTGTTACATATCACTCTCTCATTTATTTTCATTTCTCTACTATAAGTTCTATCGTTTAATGAACATAAAATTTTTATAAGATTTGAAGGGGTGAAAAGTGGAGTCAAGTATTACTACACAAAATCTTCAATTGTTGTAGGAGTTGAGTCAAGATTGTCTTGCCCGAAGAAGCAGCTTCCGGAAAGGGGAACTCTAAAACAGTTGTAGGAAAGAAAATAATAGCCAAAAGGAGAACCAAAAATAGATTTCATTAAATTCTTAATGATATTATTAGTTAAGTGATCGTTTCATTTAAAAAGGTCAATAATTAAAGGGAAGTTCATTATATTATTTACTGTTTTCAACAAGCCCGCATACAAGCTGGACTATTGTATTATTTATGATTATTTTCAACAACTATTATATTACATATGTATGTGTGTGTGTAGAATTAATGTATATGAAAAGAAAATCTTCGAATGTGGATTAAGTTGAACAACATATAGCTAATTAACAACCCTATCGAAGTTGTCGTACCATATCATTGAAACAAGGAAAAGTGATCAAAAAGAGAAATATGCTAGCTACACCAATTGCTCATGAATACGGAAAATACCATTTTTTCCCACGGGGTTTTGCCAATTTCTAGAATAAACATTATCCAAATTCTCCATTGATAGTATACTTTTTATATCATCCATGATAATATTCAACTTTTTTTTCTTTTTTTTTCCTTTTTAAATTAAAGAGAATCAATTATTGATTCTCCACTTACCTTGATGATTTGAACTCAAGAATTGCAAGTGAGGGGTACTACTGCTACTACTATTGAACTGCACCCTCCTATCACGAAAACATTCAGCTTTTTCTAATGATAATGATAATATTCCGCTTCCTTAACTATATATATATATTATGGTAACATATCATTTAAGAGTACCACAAGCATATATATATTTTTTGCTAACACCAAGGAAATCATATTTAACTACCTATTCTTAATTAGCATGAGAGGCTTAACCTTCGGCTAAACAAATCAGAAGTAGTGTTTTGCTCTGGTGGATGCATGAACTTGCAATTTGGACATGCTGGAGAAGACTTGCACATCATCACCAACAAGTGACAATTCTTGCACACTGCTGTGATCATCTCATGATCTGCTTGCTGTTCCCCTTCAGAATTCAACCAAGATGGCGATGATGATCGCCTGAATCCGCCATTAATGCTGCTTCTGATCATGCCGTTTTTGCTTGAATCATCTTTTGGGAACTTCCCATTTTTTCCGAGAGAACCGCATGGTAGGTTAAGCTCAAGGTCTAAGCTCATATGATCTGCAGGAGCTGTTGGTTCTGGACTACTTATTAGCCTTGGCTCACTCCATGTCTTCTTGTTTGTCTTTGTGTTATAGTAGTATATCTGTCCCGACTGCAAAAATTAACGATTAAAAATCATTTTGAACATAGAAAACATAGTAATTAAAAAATCGTCGCCATATATATATAATATGTGTGTGTGCTGTATATGCAACGAATTATTAATCGTGACTTAATTAAAACTATAACTTTTGGTAACTATTTGATACAATCATTGCGTATACCTTCCTAAATTATATGTATTAACCTTTTTAGTACTAATCATAATTTTTACTTTTTTTTCAACTCTTTATAGTAAATATTATAATCTGCTATGGTTTTTATTACAATTTTTAGAGAAAATCGTTTTGAAAAAAAACCATTTACGATGATTTTTAATTATTATTACTCATCGAAAAGACCGTTGCAATAGTTAAGGAAAAAAAAAAAACGAAGAAGAAGACTCTAAGCAACGTAACGATTATATTAAAAAAATCTTTAAGATTTTTAAAACTGTTGGATCAAGCTCAAAATGTGGTGAACTAATATTTGCATGGTCATATAACATTTCAACTCGGCGAATATATATATGTATAGCATATGCGTACCTTAATGTCGAGGCATCTTTGCCACTCTAATGGCAAGGGGGTTTGCAGATGAAGCTCAGTGTGATCGAAAGAGAATTTTGTGGGTTTTGGTTTAAAGACTTGATGATGCTGATGATGATCAACAGCTTCATTATGATAATCATCATCCCTTTTCCTCTTCTTCAACAAATTTTCCTGCTGATCATGAGGTGTTGTTTTCCTTCGGGTTGGGGAGAGTGGTGTGTGGAAGGAAACCATGGTTGATGATCAATTTCAAAATGTTGAAAGTGTGAGACTGAGATAGAATCTAAAAGGGCAAGGCTTTTAATGTGGAACTAAAAGAGGGTCCATAACATTAAGAAAAAAAAAAACACATACAGGCACCTTAAAGAGGGTCAAGTGCCATTAATTTAACTGATATTCACGTAGAGAGACATGCTAAGCATTCAAAATTTATTAGTTGGTGGTTAAATTTTACTAGTTTTTTTTATGGTCGAATTTCGTTAATTGAATTTTCTTTTTTTCATATAAAAAAAAGTGCTAAGTTAGAGTTATTATCTCATCTAAAAATTTAAACTTTATATAAGATATTGGTAGATTTATTTATGCATTAACGCACCTCCATCGATACATTTTTTTATTGTATTAGCATACTACTTTCACAAGTAGGTAGAGTTTTTTATTCGAACCTTACATGTGGATAATCATGGCCTAATAAACTCTAATATTATGTTCAAGTTAATATCTCATCTAAAATTTATATAAAAAAATACTAGTGTATTTAATTATTTATTGTATTAATTAATGGGTCCATCTCTGCATGACGTGCACTTCAAGTGATGATGGCTTTGCAATTACTACAAAAATCCAAGCAATTGTGGTCAAATGAGCAGTAGCTATGTGCTCATCTCTGCAGTAATGGACAGGCTCTCGATTGCATATATAACAAGAGTTGCCCAATTTTATACATATCAACGTATGCACCTGGCCTCATTTCTTATGGTGGTTATGTACCATGCATTAGGTTATCTCCAACAGCTCCTTTATTTTTTTTTTTAAATTTAAGTAATTAGAATTATTTTTTTATAATTTGGGATCTCTTATTTTCAGTTATACTCCAACAGCTTCCCTATTTTTTATAAAACTCTCAGTTTAAAGAATCTCTATTTTAGTTTTACTCCAACAGTTATCCTATTTTAAAATATTACAGTCTTAAAGTTATGGAAAATAGGGGATGGGATTTGGGATTTGGGTTTTGGCTTTAGGGGATGAAAAAAAAAACTCTATAAATGGGTGTTTTGTTTTGGAATTTTAAGAAAACTCAAATTTTGAGGGATGGGATTGGAAAGCTGTTGGAGCACATTAGCACCAATCATTATCCTAAATATGAGATTTTTTTTATGTTTAGGGTTGCTGTTAGAGTAAGCCTTATATCGTTCCGTGAAGTGGTAGTCATGTTTGGCCTCCTTGACTATACTGGGATAGCAAAATCTATTCTTGTACAATTATTTTTTTGTAACGTTATAAGAAAGATTTAAATTATTTATTATTTAATCTAATAATAACAGGATGATAATAAAAACGACGATTCATTTTTTGAATACGATATCATTAGTTTGTCAATATTTGATCAAATAATGAATAATCTAGTCTAATCTCTATCACGATATTACGAGGCAAAGGACGTTTTAAGATGATCAAAATCCAACTCAGCTTGCAAAGCAGTTCCAATCGAAGCCAAGCATATATAGGCTATTAAAACCTTTTTTTTTAATCATATTTTTCTTATCAGGCATTGCGATACATCACCCTTTTATCGCTTTATACAAGAAGTACTAAATATCATCATCTTTTTTCTTTATTTTTTTTTACTTATTTATCTCATTTTCATTTGTATGCTTTGTAGGTATGTTAACAAAAAGGAGAGAAATAAAAATCTCTATTATTTTGACATACAAACTAGCTAGGCATATAAATAAAAGACAATAATTACATAGGTGACAAAAATATAGTAATATCTAGTTATTAATAACTCTTGAACTTATATATAAAAGATTTAATCTTCACTTAATAAGTAAGCCTGTATCATACAAAGAGAAAATAAAAAAGTGAATAATCTGTAACATAAAAGAATATTCATTTTTTCCTCACTAGGTGGTGGAAGAGAAAGAACTAATAAAGGGGTTAGGGAGGGGAAAAGTTTGAAACGTCATTAAATGGGAGAGTTGCAAACAGTTGAACAAGTTCTTGAATGCTTGTGGATGGGATCTTTAATGGACATCATAACTCCAACTTTCACAATTGGATCACTCAACGAGCTACTACTTCTACAACTATAAAAGCTCCCAACACCCTCTCGGCTATTAATTGTAGTCATGCATTGAATAATCTCAAACTACTTTTAAAGCTCATAACTGCCTTGGTGATTAAAGACCACCACCACCACCACCACTAAAACATTTTTTTGTTTGGGATATGAATTTAAATCCCCTCTTTGGCTCCTTTGTGTCGTTAACGAGACTAATAAGAATCACTGAGATTCTATTAATCAATTGGTCAATAAGAGGCATAGTTGAAAATTTTGTATAGTAGGCTTCAATCTTGAGAATTAAGAACTTGCACGAGCAAAACAACCAAAGATTGATGGATCACACGTGGACAATGGAGAAATTGGGCTAAGACCCGTCTCTAATACTATGTTTTCATCTTAAAAACAATTGGTCGATTAGAGGAACGGTCTAATAAGGTCTTTTATGATAAAGTTGAATCTTGGCATTTTTTCATGTGAGAAATATATAATTTAATATAGAGACAAAAAGTAGATAAATAAATATTACATCTGTTTCACAAAAATGGGCTCATTTTTCTAGCTATCGATCTAAATTATAGTTTCATTTCTTTTTTGAAAGGACAGTTAACTTCTTAATTTGTAAAAACAGACTTATTTTCCTTTTCGTTTTTTTTTTTAACACATCTCACAATATAGTCTCATTTCCTTTCTGAAATAATAGTTAAATTATTAGTCTTCTTATATGCCCTATATATTTAACATGCATCTTTATCAATAAACATATAGTAGTAATTGATAGTTGGATAATTAAAAACAAACATAATATGAGTGATTATATTTAATATTAATGAAAGGATATCTATGTAAGAAAAAATTAAATAAATTTATTCTTTCGATTATATTAATTATATCTCATTGAAGTATGTGAGAATGAAAGTAGACATATGGAGGTGGTATTTTCAGTCTCAACAGAATTCTTAATGATTCAAAAGAGCCGGCCAAAACACCTGCTATTACTTATTACTCTTTATAAATTTGAATTCTTCCGTATTATCTTGGCTTACATTTGGTGCACTCTCTCCAAGAGACGTCAGTTTTATACATCTCATTGCTTACTCCACCTTATTGTCCCGCTTACGAAAATATATTGTTTGAGAAAATATTGCGTTGAAGAGAAAAATAAAAGAGGTGAGACATATTTTTGGATGACCACTTGGTAGTCTTCAAAAATTACCTCAAACCTGTTCTATTTAGGGTTTGTTTGGGCTGGTTTTTTAATAAGTGTTGTTTCTCTATAACTTAAAAAAAAGTATTTTTAAAAAGTTAA
Organism: Cordia subcordata; assembly: GCA_028554755.1. Lineage (NCBI taxonomy): Eukaryota > Viridiplantae > Streptophyta > Magnoliopsida > Boraginales > Cordiaceae > Cordia > Cordia subcordata. The sequence goes on along the minus strand of JAPTOF010000002.1, from coordinate 13,544,728 downwards.
AATTTCTGATTTATGAAAAAGAAATGAATTTGACCAAGTTTTTTCTCTAGAGTTATTAAATACTTATTACAAAAAAAACAAGATATGTAATTTTTTTAAATGAAAAGACCAATTTAAATGAGCCCAACTTGCCCCGCCCCAAAAGAAAAAAACAAAAAGAATTGCTAAAATCTATTTATTATAATATATACTTGTCTCAAATGGAAAATCTTAATATTCAAGTTCACCGTGTAAGGCACTAAACTATTCCTCACGTGGACCAATTGATTCTTGTGATGAAACATACATATATGTTAACATGGTATTAGAAATAAGTTTTTGGTCCATTCTTTTGTGCATATCCATTCTCGTAGAATCCGTCCAACTTTAGTTTCACCTCACTAATTACTCTTAACAGTTACTAAGATTTGAATATTCTTTTTTATGTTCTTTTAACATATCTAATCTTTGGTTCAGTGAATGGACTAGAAAAGGGGATGCTAAATATCACATGAAACCTAATGCCACTTCCTCTTTACTATGAAAGTGAAAAGAATTTAAACACAAAGTGAAAAGAATTTAAACGTCATACATGTATATGCAGGTCACGGTTTAGGCTTCTATGGTCAGTTTCTAGCATGCACACCAAATATATACATTTGATTAAGGACGTCTGATATTTTATGCAACTACATGATACAAATAAAGGGTACGTTTGAATTGATTTTTTAATAAGAATTATTTTTGAAGAAGAAATAGCATATGTTTTTTTAATAAATATTTAGTTTGCTTCTTAAAAAAAATTGTAAAGCTTACATTTAACTTATTTAAGAAGTCAAAATTTTAACCTATAAAAAGATACTCTTTCAAAAATTATAAAGAAAGTGCTTTTATAAAAGGCAATTCAAACGAGACCAAAAACCAATATACAATTGTTTTTACGGAGACACATTTCTCTAATCAATTAACTTAATAATCAATTTTATCAAACACATTTTTTTTAATCAGTTAATTAAATAAAATTTAAAACATAACAATTATCAATTATCTTAACAGTTAGTCATACCGAACATGTCTAAAATATTCTTTTGAAAAATAATTAGAAGGGATAAATATGGACTGGGAACTAAATAGAGAGCCCAAGAAGGGGGTGGGGGGTTGTTCGGGGACGGGCCACCTGTCTTGATTAACATGTATTGAATTCAATTCACTTGAATGCAGAGAATTCAATTAGGCTGAGCATTCAAACACCTCGCTTTCTACTAGCACATCTTACTTCGTCATTCTTACCACCACTTTTATATGTTAAATGCCCCCAACCCACCTCCTATTCCCTTCATTTATTCCTCTCTCTCTCTCTCTCTCTCTCTCTCTCTCTCTCTCTCTCTCTCTCTCTCTCTCTCTCTCTCTCTCTCTCACTCATTTTTACGTGAAAAAATCATGTAAAGTTTTCTAAATTGAGAAATAGTAATATTAATGAAGCTAGTGTTATTTATAGTAATTATGAAGAAGCATTTTGAAATAAATCACGTCAAGATTTTTCAATTTATCACATATATGTAAATAGATGATTTTTTTCCATTCTGCCACTAATTAATAGTTTTCTAGTAGTGTTCATCATAAAAAAAAAAAAAAAACTATAAGGATATATTAAAAATGCAACCGCAACGACATTGAAGAGGTAACTTTTAGTTATATATATGTGAAGTTTGTTCACACTGATCATGGATATGTAATTTGGCAACATATACTACGTTAAAAATTTGTAAAAACTTCTTTAATCTAATGATATGAAATAGAGTAGTTCGAGATTTGAGTCTATAATATTTTCATGTGGGAGAAAGTGTACTTTCTTTTGCTGCTCATTAGGACATGAAAACATTTGCTTTAAAATACATAAAGATAGTTTTGTTTATCCTTGAATCACTTTCTAAAGCTGAGATTATATATCTTATGGGCTTGAGGTGAAATAAACAGGTACAGAAGTACATTAAGAAAGAAAGAGAGAGGCCATGCTCATCAAGTTTTTTGTTTTTCAATTAGTTTTTTTTTTTTGCTTTGAATGTTCATCCGATCTCCAACCCAACTCCTACTTTTTACAAGATATCTAAACCTAGATAATCACTCTAGAAAAAGTAATCTCGACCACTTAAACTATAATCTCATTATGTTTATCAAGTTATGACCAGTTAATTAATTAGTATCAATATTGACAATTGCTAGCGGATCCACATCTGAATGCTATAACTATTTATAGCAATTGTAGATTCAGAGTTTGCTTCAGGCAACAAAATCTGATGAGTTATATATAGTACATGCATGAGAGAGATACAAGATTGTGGTCACACCACCTTTGTGGCTTTTTACATGCGAAACATGTGTGTCTCCTACGGAAGCAAAATGTTTGATCAGATCTGAGTGTAGCTATTGCTTCATCGTACTGAACAATTAACTTCCAATTAATGAGGCAATCCAATAAGGATCCTATCTCTTTAGACCACAATAAAAGTTGCTTATCAATCTAATAATAGTCAAAGAATGTTTCCTGTTCGGTTTGATTCAGTTAACACACACACACATATATGGACTCGTTTAATTAGATTAGTTCTTTTATAAACATTTTTTTCCTACAGCTTTGAAAAAGGTTTTTTTTTTTTTTTTGAGAATCTAAAATTTCTACCTTTTAGAAAATTATTTTTAATATTTTTAGAGAAATGCTTAAAAAAAAAAAAAGCAAAACAAGCCTTATATTTTATAATTCTCTCCCATATTAGTATACATCTTATGTATAAGGGCTCATACAAGACACTATGATCAAAGTTTTGTAACAAACAAGGAATCTTCTATCTAGCCCTCTTGGCTTCAACCATGTACCACTCTTGGTTAATTTGGATCTTTTGATTGTAATGGCCTTTTGGGTGTTCGTGGTTATTTTAAATAAACAATTCGTTAAAAAAATAATTAACAAATTAGAATTTTGATTGGTATCCAATGTATATTGGCATAACTAGATAAGGTGGAAGGTCCCCTTCTATATATGTTCTTTTGAGCAACCAATCTCTTTTTTCTTTCTTTCGTCTCCTTCTTTTTTTTTTTATTTGTGCTTCATATGAGGAGTGAGGAATCTTACTAATAATATATTTAGAATTTATCACATTCAAATAAGATATTTATCTTATATGTCATTGTATCCATCGAAATTATAAGAAATAAGATGGATTTTAGTTGCTTATATCTAATTAGGATATGGAGGAAATTAATGAAATTTTTAATAAATTTTTCCCATTATACACTTTATTAATTATTAGACGCTTTGATTCCTTAAAAATTTTAAATTTAATATGAGTTCACATAAAGAGACCATGGAGACATCTTAGATCCACTCTCCCAAGATCAGACACCTCATGGTGTAAATAGTGAGTCCCGTCATACACTTCAACTCTATCAAGGGTTAAACAATATTTATAATAGAAGGGCGTGCACAATCTCAAACTTAAAACCATCGATAATATAAGTTACTATTCAATCATCCTATTTAACTCTTGGTGACAGAATGTACCATCTATTAGCTTGAACTTCATATCATTTTAGTAGAAAGAAGACAAAAGATGCTCATGTTTTGATATGAGCTTAAATCACAGAGGGTTAGTTTGGTCAAAAGCATTATATAAGTTATGGTAAAGAAATCTTTTTGTATCATTTCTAGTTTACTAAGTAGTTAAGGGGCTTTTCTATCAAATTCATGTAATAAGTGAGGTTATGCTTATAATTGTAGCAAGGTAGTTAGCTGATTAGTTGAGTGGTTAATTGTCCTAACTAACTAACCACCAGCTTCAACAGCTACTATAAATAAGAGCTTTATAATTAGGCAATCAATGAATAAGAAATCTTGAACTCTTAATTTCTTCTTGTTTCTCTCAATTCTCTCTTCTCTCTTTATCAACTTCTTCAATTAGGGCATTGTTCAGAAGGTATTCTGAAACCCTATCTTTTTAGGTGTTCTATCAAGGGTATTAGTAGGTCATTGATCCTTTTAGAAATGTTGGAAGGTACTCAATGCACTGAGCTACACTGTGACATTAACGCCTTAAAGGAACAAGTGAAGGCCATGGGTGAGCATCAAGAACGAAGCTTGGAAGAGATTCAACAAATCTTAGCCACTATGGCTATGGCGGCTACACCTCCATAACTTACACAGAAACACCTTCAAGTGGAAGCCATTCTTTATCTGTAGGTGCATCTGCGTGGCAATTACCTTTACCAAATTCCTACTTGATGTTCTAGGGTCAAATTTCCAAGATTTGATGGCGATGATTTGCGTGGATGGCTATACAGATATGAGTAATTCTTTGATATAGACAACACACCTCTAGAAGTAAAAGTGAAATTAGCTGTAGTGTATTTGGAGGGTAAAGCACTTCAATGGCACCATATGTATCTCAAAACAGAGGTTATCCAACTTGGGAAGAATATGTACGGGCCTTGCACACTAGATCTGGTACACTCTTATATGATGACCCAATAAGTGAGCTAATAAACCTAAGGCAATAAGGACCTGTGCAGGATTATTTGGACAAATTTGATGAAATCCTCAATTATGTAGATCTTTCAGAAGAACACTCTATAAGTTACTTTCTGATAGGGTTAAGGCCTTATATTACAGTTCAAGTGAGGTTGTTGAGGCCAAGAACCTTGCAAAGAGCATGTTATATGGCAAAATTGGTGGAATAGTCAATCAATTTACAGAGGTGTTTTTCTAAGAAATCTTCCTTCTCTACCTCAAGGACATTCTCTGCAAATCCTTCTACATATACTACTCCTAGGAGTAATACTTACCCTGCAATTGACTAAAAAGGGTCAATTAAGCCTCAAAGAGTAGTTACTGCTACAGAGATGAATGAAAGAAAGGCAAAAGGGTTATGCTATTAGCATGATGAGAAATATATGATAGGATGAGCAATATATGATAGGACATCAATGCAAAAAGAAAAAAACAATTGTATATCATGGAAGTAGAGGACAATGAAGAGGGTGAAGGAAGTTTAATTAGAGAATCATTAGAAATCCTTGCAATTGAAGAGCATAATCTTGAGAAACCATTGTTAACACCTCACGTCTCTATGCATGCTATGATAGGAACTATGGATTATTGAACCATGAGGGTTACAAGCTCTATAAATGGCAAAGCAGTTTATATTTGGGTAGACACAGGTAGTACATGTAACTTCTTGGACATAGACACTGCCAAGAGACTGGGTTGCATACTTAAGAAAATTCCCTATTTCAGTGTTGTTGTTGTAGATGGTAATAAGATTTATAGTTCATATATGTGCGAGAATTTCATTTCGAAAACGCAGGGAGTCTCTTTTAAGGTAGATTTCTTAGTCTTGCCTATAGGAGGGGGCTTGTGACATGGTGCTCAGAGTATAATGGCTTATTACATTAGGCAACATAAACTAGAACTTTAGGGAATTGAAAATGGAGTTTAAAGTTATAGGTTAAAAGGTCTCATTAAGGGGCAGTTCTCATCCTGAAACCAGAGTTATTCCCACATAGAATATGCAAAAATTAATGTAGAAATCAACTTAATTGGCAATAACAAATGTCACCTTATTGCATTAGCCAATCTCTACAATAGAATGCAATTAGTTTGCCTCATTTCACCAAAAGGTAAACGCTGATCCTCTATTACAAGATCTACTTACTAAGTATGCTATGCTCTTTGAAACTCCTCAACACCTGTCTCTACATAGGGAGCATGACCATATAATCATTCTGAAGGAGGGTACTTCCCTTGTGAATGTGAGGCCATATAGATATCCTGCTCTATAAAAGAATGAAATTGAAAAACTTATTAAGGAGATGCTAGATGCAGGTGTCGTTAAACATATTAATAGTCCATACTCCTCTCCAATTGGTATGGTGAAAAGAAGCATGGTTCTTGGAGGCTATGCATAGACTATATGGAACTTAACCAACAAACAATTAAAGATAAATTCCCTATCCCTATTGTAGAAGAGCCACTGGATGAATTAGGAGCTACTAAGTTCTTCTCTAGATTAGACCTCGAGTATGGATATCACCAGATTAGAATGCATGAAGGAAACATAGAAAAAACTGCATTCAGATCTCATAATGGACATTATGAATATATGGTAATGTCATTTGGACTCACAAACGCACTTTCAACATTTCAAAGTCTATCAAACCATATTTTTCAACCTTATTTGGGGAAATTTCTACTAGTTTTCTTTGATGACATTCTAATCTATAGCCCTGATTGGAGTACTCACCTATTTCATTTGGAGGAAGTATTCAAAGTATTGTAGATTAATGAGCTCTATGTTGAGATGAGTAAGTGCATATTTTGAAGTAGACATGTGGAGTATCTTGACCATATTATCTCAAAGAATGGAGTTGTAGCAGATCCTACTAAACTACAAAGCATTCAAGAGTGGCTTAGTCCCAAAACAATTAAACAACTAAGGGGTTTCTTAGGTCTGACTAGGTATTATAGAAGATTTATCAGGGGTTATGGACTAATTGCCAAACCACTAACTGATCTTCTAAAAAATAAGGCATTCAATTAAACTTCAACAAAACAGGCTTTCAAGGACTTGAAACAAGCAATGGTAACAGCACCTGTTTTAGCACTACTTGATTTCTCCATAGATTTTGTGATTGAAATAGTGTATGTAGCAATGGCATTGGGGTTGCACTTATGCAACAGGATTATCCACTAGCTTTCTTAAGTAAGGCATTGTCTCATAGACATCTGGCATTGTCAGTATATAAAAAGGAAATGATGGCAATTATTATTGCAATCTGAAAATGGAGGCCTTACTTAATAGGTAGGCGTTTTGTGATAAGAATTATCCACTAGCTTTCTTAAGTAAGGCATTGTCTCATAGACATCTGGCATTGTCAGTATATAAAAAGGAAATGGTGGCAATTATTATTGCAATCTGAAAATGGAGGCCTTACTTAATAGGTAGGCGTTTTGTGATAAGAATAGATTATCAGAGTGTTAAGTCTCTCCTAGAACAAAGGATTTTAACACCTGCTCAACAAAAATGGTTAGTCAAGCTAATGGGCTATGACTACACCATTGAGTATAAGAAGGGCAAGGAGAACCTAATTGCAGATGCCTTATCTAGACTTCTAGAACCACAAATCCAATTGCAAGTACTGTCTGTTGTTAGTTTGGATCTGGAGTAGGAGGCATAGGTATCCTATTCTAATAATCGTAAACTCCAGGGGATTATCAATTAACTCAATATAGGCCTACCTTCCAAACCTAGTTATCAATGGAAACAGGGTCTTCTGTTTAAGAATATGAAGTTGGTAATTAAGAAGATAGGAGAACTAATCACCAAACTCTTAGAGATATATCATGCTTGCTCTATTAGAGGTCATTTAGGGATCAATGCCACCTTGCAAAGGCTAAGACAACTGTTCCATTGGAAGAAAATAAGGAAAGATGTTAAAAAAATTTGTATTTGAATGCTAGACTGGTCAAAAATCCGAAGCTGAGACATTTACAAGCCCAGGATTACTGCAACCATTATCTATTCCTCAAAAAGTATGGCAAGACATCATAATGGATTTCATTGAGGGCTTACCCCCATCCGATGGCAAGTCAGTTTTCTTTGTAGCAGTGGACAAGCTCAGTAAATATGCACACTTCATTCCCCTCTCACATCCTTATACTGCACTAGAATTAGCCCAAGCTTTCTTGGACAACATTTATAAGCTTCGTGGTCTTGCTCACACCATTGTGAGTGACAGGGATGTCATCTTCCTAAGTAAGTTTTGGCAGGCTTTCTTTGAGTCATAAGAAGCAACATTACGTTATTCCACTACTTATCACCCATAGACAGATGGCCAATCAAAACTAGTGAATAGATGTATTGAAGCCTACCTCAGGTGTACGAAAAGAGAGAGACAATAGAGTGGGTTAAATAGCTACATTAGCAGAATGGTGGTATAATACCACCTTCTATACCTTTACAAAGATGACACCCTATGAAATTCTCTATGGCTAGAAAGCTCCATTGCATCTCCCATATCTTCCTTACACCTCTTTAGCAAAAGAAGTAGATAAGAGCTTACAAACTGAGTCTACAATCAGGCTCCTAAAACAACATCTTACATTAGCTCAAAATAGAATGAAGTAGCAAGAAGACAAGGCCAGAACTAAGAGGCAGTTTGAAGTAGGAGATTGGGTCTATATAAAGCTTTAACTACAGGCAGCAATCTAGGAAAGATCATACATATCAAATGCTCAATTCTAAATTTTTTCAGGCCTTTTAAGTTTCTCAATAGAGTGGGAAAGGTAGCTTATCAGCTTAAGCTACCTGAACAAACAAAGATCCATAATACCTTTTATGTTTCTCAACTGAAGAAGGTAAAAGAGGCAATTCCTGTATCTCCACATTTGCCAGTCACCTTGTCTTCCAATAGACACATCATATTGCAGCCAGAAGCTATATTAGACAGGAGGGTAATCTTAAGACACAACAAGGAAGTAATTCAAGTTTTCATCAAATGGTTTAACAGCCCATCAGAGGACAGTTCGTGGATGGACTTGAATGTCTTGTAGAAGTAGTTTCCTCATTTTAATCCTTGAGGACAAGGATCCTAAAAGGGGATATATTGATATGAGCTTAAATCGTAGAGGGTTAGTTTGATCAAAAGCATTCTTTAAGTAAGGATAAAGAAGCCTTTTTGTATCGTTTCTAGTTAGTTAAGTAGTTGAGGGGCTTTTCTGTCAAATTCATGTAATAAGTAAAGATATGCTTGTAATTTTAGCAAGGCAGTTAGTTGATTAGTTAAGTGGCTAATCATCTTAATTAACTAACCACCAACTTCAACAGCTGTTATAAATAAGAGCTCTATAATTAGCCAATTAATGAATAAGAAATCTTGAGCTCGATCTTAATTTCTTCTTGTATATCTCAATTCTCTCTTCTCTCTCTCTCTCTCGATTGTGTTCTTCAATTAGGGCACTATTCAGAAGCTATTCTAAAACCCTAGTTTCTTAGGTGTCCTATCATATTTAAAAGTTAATACAGGAAATTTAAGGTGTCCTTGAAGTTCATACTTGAAGGGTGTAAATATCTCATCCTTATGCACCAAACAAGACCTCTTAAAAATAATAAATGGTAGATTAACTTAACCAATTTGCTCTTGTGGGGTTATAATTAACATAAGTTCTTTTATTTTTTTAAATTTGCCCTGGTATAACATGAGTTCAAAATCTTACTTTTTTAAAGCAAGCCAAACCACTCCAGTGGACCAACTACTTAACCCCATAAACACGTCAATTAATAATTAACAAAGAGTTTCAACCATCGAAATATAACTTTTTTTCTTCAATCTTAATTAATTTATTAAATATGACTAATAAAGACTTAGAAATTCCAATTTGCAATATCAACGTTAATAAAGCTGCTTCTTGGCCTTATCTATATGTACATAATCTAAGCAGCTTCGACAGAATTAATATCGTGGATTTCATAAATATTTTACTAACACTCGAGTGCTATTATTCTACATATATTTATTAAGAGAGGTCAAATGATTTAAAAATAAAGATGTTACTTCCTTACCACTATGGGTAAACAGGGATGAAGCTGAAACTTTTATTAAGAGAATTTAGATAATTTGAAAATAAATATGTAAAGTTGATATAAATTTTGTATATCTATGATAAAATTATAAAGATGTTTTATGTGTTTTTTTATTTTGAAAATGTCGTATAATTATTTAATTCATTTGGCAATGTTAATATAGTTGTTAAACCAAAATAGAAGAATAGATATCTACTTGTCTAAATAAAATTCAAATACATTTCTTTTATCCTTATTAAAGCATGATGGGCATCGAAACTACCAAAAATAATATTCCAATTCTTACCTTACAAAATTAAATAGAGAACGTGATGAGAACAGGGTTGATCCACGGGGATTGGAAAAGTATTTTATGCTAATTGTACCAAGTAGATTAATCAACTAAATTGCAATAAAAAAGGGGAGAATTAAATGCAAAAAGTAAAATTTATAAAACTATCCAGACCACTGGTCCGCGCTGCGTAGGCACGCAATTTGGCCAGAAATTTAAAAAAACGTAAATAAAAATAAAAATGACTAAAATACGAAATTCTAAGTTAATGCAAGACTGGAAAAACAGAAAATCAATGAGAATTAAATCTAGTCTGAGGAACAATCGCAATTTCGGTCAACAAATCCGATCCTAGATGCAAAAATACTTTCAACTATTTCGATAAATCAGTTATGCCTATTGGCTCGGCCTAATAACCTTATCTTTTCTTACAAAGTTGATAACGGTTTAAATCCCTTATGATTTTTTCAGCTATCACCTTACCTATTAGACGTTCTAATCCCCGGAGATGCCCGCAAGATCTATCTAACATCAGCAATAAAAATCTAGAAAGACCTGATTCTAAAAGTCAATACTCTCGTGGTAATTGCTCATTTAGATTGCGTAATTACACAGGAAACCTGGTTGCCACTATTTTTAGATTAATTAAATTAATCTAACTGACTATCTATTGTCATGCAATTGAATTATCGGGCCCTAATTAAACAATCACAGAACACTATTAATTCTTGAAACAGTAAATACACAAATATCAAAATAACATGAAAGGGATAAAACAATTAGATCTCACGGAATTAATGAACCGAAATCTTGATTAATCCTCGTTTAGAAAAGAAAATTAGAACTTCATGTCCATGAGTGTCGCCCAAAGAATGAAGAGAAATTTGCTTAATTGTCTGCTAAAAAGTTGTCTATAAAAGGTATATATATATATATATATATATATATATATATATTAGAAAAACTCTAACCTATTTTCCTTGTTGGATGGGGAAACTTGGCCCAAAAAGAATAATAAGGTAAAAGCCTTAAATATAATTTCCAAACGAAATAAAAAGTCTTCTAAATTTAATATATTTTCTTCCAAAAATCCAGAAAAAATATCTTCCATCTTGGTCAATCTCGGTCAAACCCACGTAGCCAATTAATGGCATTTTTCCAAGTGACGGAGTCAACTTTGGCTGTTACAAACACACCCAAAAATCCTTTGAATCCATATGTAATGCATCAACCTCCTTCTCCTAAGTACAATCATGCAAAATTACATTAAAAACGTCAATTAAGGAGCATTCTATTGCAAAATCAAGTGTATCCAACATATAAATTAAACACTTATTTAGAACTTATCAAATTCCCCCACATTTAAACCATGCTTGCCCTCAAGCATGAAATCAATTAAAAACAAAGACTTCACATGCGAGATCGACCATGAATGTAGCTTTGTAAAGATCATATGCTAACTTTTTCAAACCAAGAACAATCCTATTCAAGAAATAATGCAATAATTCCAAGCCTAAAATTGTTGTTCCTGTACCTATCTTTGCAAAGCAGTAGCTCATTCAACAAATGCATATTCAAGGCATGCAGCACTTCAAACAACAAGACTTAACTCAATCAAATAGCCTTCAAAAACCCAACTTTTTAGCAAAAAGAATTCCCCTAAAAACAAATAATTTTCAGTAAGCAAACATGACCACATGTTGTATTTTCACCAAAAATTTCTACCAAGTTTCAAAACAACCCAACCTCCTCACAAGCAAACATAGGCACACAGACCTTCAAAAGTCCATCCACCACAACTCAAAGAAACTCAAGAAGGAAAATAAAGATAAGTCAGTTTCTAGCAAGACAAAATAATTACCACAACAAGTATAAGTTACCCAAATAGCACCCAAACACTATGTAAATGAACCTCAAACCAGCTAAAGCACACATAAAAGATTATAGCCAAGTATGATTATGCCAATGCAAAGAAGAGAAATTAAAAGCACTGCTTCAATGTACAATTTTTCTCAGAAAACAAGCTTGTTCCTAGGCTCTGCTGCCGGGAGGCCAGATTATTTCAACTGTTTTCATTCACTTTCATACAAAACTTTAATAATTAGCCTAGAATGTCACTCAACTTTTTTGCGCAATGACAAACATTTGTGATGAATGCCCCAGGTTACTCAGTTGGTCACAATTCTAGGTGGCTTTTAGCTCTACTCATGGTCCCCTTCCTTTTTCTTTTCTTTTTTTTATTTTTTGAAGACCAGCGGAGTAAAAAGGCGCTTTTTATTTTACTTTTTTTTGCACCTTTTTTTCACAATTTGACTTTTAGCACTTTTGCAAGATTGACCTCAACCCCGACATAACTTTCCTAGATATGCACTTTTTCACAATTTTACCACAAAAATAAATCAAGACAAATACCCATCAAACTCAAACTAAGCATTGGCTTTCAATTTAAGCGCATTCACATTTTTAGCCCAAGTTAAGATTAAGCAAGGTTCAAGCACGGCGTGTCCAAAGTAACTATCAGAGACAACGAAATACAATAGAGATAAATTTACGGCATGTACCAACTTACCGTTGCAAAAACAAGTTTCCTGAGTATGGGGATAAGACTTTTTCCAAGAGAAATGCCAAGTTCACAAAAAAGAAAGTTAAGTAAAAAGAAAAATTATTTGACAAAAAGAGCTTTTAAAAACTTACTAGATTGACTCTAAAAAAAAGCTTAACTCAAAGAAAAAAAACAAACGTCAAACCTAAGACATTAATGGACTCAAAACAAAAAAATTTACAAAACACTTAACCAAAAAGTTTTTTTTTGTCATTTTTCTTGTTTTTCTCTTTTTTTTTTAATTCATGAAAACTCAAGAAGACTCAAGCAAATACTAAATAAAATGCATATATTCACAAGACCTAATATACCGCATTAAAAACACATCTAAACAACCCAAAAAAAACCTCAAAATAAAGGACTAAAATGAAGCATTCCCTAATTCTCCCACACTTATCACGTATATTGTCCTCAATGTGTAAAGAGAATAAAACAACAAGATAAAAGAAAGATAAAACAAAATTAAAAGAAAAAAAAAGCAAGAGGACTTCCCTTAAAAGAGGTGCAGAAAGTAGTGGAACTGGCCATCATTCATTCGAAGTAGGGCCATAGTATCAACGAGATTCACCAATTTTTTTTTTTTTTGAACTTTGATCTTGTTTTTGCACCAAATTTTTATGATTTTTCAAAACAGCCTTTGCATGCCCACGCCTAAGCATCCAGTGCCCAATTTTTCATAAAACAGTTCAAAAACTCACCAAAATTCCAAAGCAACTTCTACCTATAAATATCAAAACCCTCATAGAACACATTCAGACCAAAGTTAGAATTCTCAAGAAATAAGAAAATAAAAATAAAAAATTAAAAGAAAATTTCTTTAAAAAAATAAAAAATTGTAAAAATTGGAAATTAACTAAAAAACACGAGAAAACTCAAAATTGAAATTTCTAACTCTATGAGTTGCCTCTTACAAGCGCCTTTGTTTAACGTCATCGGCTCAACGTAATCAATTCATCTAAGCTTTATCTGGCTACTTTTCTGGCTCAATTCTCTCACGGATGGGCTTCAAATGATGTCCATCAACTTTGATGACTTTGTCATTACTCGAGCTCTTCACTTCAACTGCACCACAAGAAAACAATTTAGTAATGACAAGAGGACCTACCCATTTAGTTCGTGGATCATCGGGAAACAATTTAAAACCAGAGTGATAATATAAAACTTTTTGTCCCACTAAAAATTGTTTTCCATTAATAACTTTTTCTTGCAAACTCTTTTTCTTTTTCTTGCAAATTTTTGCCTTCTCACAAGCATTGTTTTTCTTCTTCTCCAACTCTTGGGGTTGTAACTTCCTATGTGCACCCCTCTTGTCTACCATAGGTGGATTCAATCGGTTTTGAATTTCTCTCATTGGCTTCCCTTGATTTTTCAGCTTGGCAATTGATCCCTGCAAGTTAGTGTTACCTGCAAAAGTCTTCTTAAATTCTTTCGGCTTTTCAAGAGTAGGACTTTCACAAGAAGTAACACTTAGCTTATTATCATCAACTTTTTCTAAAGCAAAAACACAAGACACCTCATTAGGATTTTTTATGTCATTATAAACATCAAATTTAACAACATCTTTATCAAACTCTATAGTGAGAATACCTTCGTGCACATTAATTTTAGTTTTAGCTGTACTAAGGAATGGTCTGTCTAGCAAAATTTCACAAGATTGAGAAGATAGATCTTCCTCCATATCAAGCACATAAAAATTAGTAGGAAAGACCAAATAATCTACTCGCACTAGAACATCTTCTAGGACACCTTTAGGATAAACCAAAGACCTATCAGGTAATTGAATAACAACTCTTGTTTCTTAAAGGTCCTACTTTCCAGGGTCCCATATTCAAAGTCGAATAAATAGACTTAGGCATGATATTAATGGAAGCTCCTAAATCACACATAGCTTTCTTAATACCTAAAAAACCTATTTAATAAGAAATAGCAAACATACCTTGGTCCTTGCATTTCGGAGGCAAATTCTTTTTAAATACGACGGAGACATTCTCCCTCATCCTTATTCTTTCATTCCCAACGAGTTTCTTTTTGTTAGTACACAATTCTTTTAGAAACTTTGAGATTCGAGGTACTTGCCTAATTGCATCAAGTAAGAAATATTTACCTCTACCTTGCAAAAAAGCTCAAAAATCTCCTTCTCTTCCTTCTTTTTTTTGGACTTCGCGAATCTTTCGGGGAAAGAAGGCTTAACCACCAGCTCTGCACCATTTTTAGGCTTTGTTTTATCTCTGTCCAACAATTTTTCATCGCATTATGCACCAATTTTTCGATTTCTTTTTCTGTTTCACGTGTTGTCAACTTTGCGTACCCACGTCTAGTCTGACAATGGCTGTCCAATAGTTCTTTTTCACTTCATAGAGTGATTGCACATGCATTTTCCTTCGAATTAGCAACCATTTGAAAAGGTAATTTATCACGGAACTTCAACCTACCTACGAATGTTGCTAATTGGCTCATTTGTGTCTACAAATTCTTTATGCGTGCCCTCGTTTCCTGTTGAAATTGTTGAGTGTTAAGAGCAAGAGATTTCACAATATCCTCAAAAGAAGTACCTGAACTTGAAGGTGTGGGCTGTAGTGGGGCTGGTCGTGGCTGGAAATAAAATTTTGTGGCATTGCTCCATAGCTCAAGTTTGGGTAATCCTTCCAACCTGGGTTGTATGTATTTGAAAAAGGATCATATCTTTGCTGTGGTGGACTAGAAAACCCTCCAATGGCATTAACACGTTGTGGATCCTCTATTTGGAACGTGGGACACATGTTAGTTGAGTGTCCCACCATGGCACAAATTTCGCAAACTTTTTGAATTGGAACACTACCGTCTGCAACCAAACTTTGAATAAGAGAAATTAGTTAAGTTAACTTTGAATCAAGGGAAGAAACATTTACCTTATTAACTCTTTTTGAATGCTCATATCTATTTCTAGATTGTTGTGAATTTGCAGCCATGATAGAAATCAAATCTCTAGCCTCTCGAGGTGTTTTGTCGACGATTGCTGCTTCGCTAGCAGCGTCCATAATTCGTCTCTCAATTGGAAGAAATTCTTCATAAAAACATTGGATAAGAGATTGTTCAGAAATCCCATATTGGGGGCAACTTGCACAAAGTCTCTTAAATCTCTCCCAATAATCATAAAACAACTCTGAATCCCTTTGTTTGATAGAACAAATTTCCTCCTAATTACCGCAGCTCTAGAAGCTGGAAAGAATTTGTCAAGGAAAGCTCTAGCCATATCTCCCCAAGTAGTGATGGAACCGGATGGAGGATAGAATAACCACTCTTTCACTGCATCCGCCAAGGAAAAAGGAAACACACTTAATTTAATTTGGTCCTCCATTACACTATTGGGTCTCATAGTTGAACAAACTATATAGAACTCTTTGAAATGTTTATGGGGATCTTCATTCTCCAACCCATGAAAAGTGGGTAAAAGACGAATTAATCCCGATTTTAGCTCAAAATTGACATTAAGCTCCGGATAAGTGATGCAAAGGGGTGATTGATTCAAAGAGGCAGCAACTAATTCATGTAAAGTTTTATTATTTTCAGCCATCTTCTCTTGTTTTTCGGACTCACTAGATGATTCGGACAAAGCTTGTGATGTTTCAGCTTGTTTCTCAAGTTGTTTCCGCAACTTTGCTTCTTTTTTCATGCTTTTTGCTGTCTTTTCAACCTCTGGATCAAAATGCAACTCACCTGTATGATCTAACCTGATTATAAAAAAGCAAAAATTTTAGCACCAATCCCCGGCAATGGCGCCAAAAATTTGATGGGCGTCGAAACTATCAAAAATAATATTCCAATTCTTACCTCACAAAATTAATAATGTACATGATTAGAACACGGTTGAATCCACGGGGATTGGGAGAGTATTTTATGCTAATTGTACCAAATAGATTAATCAACTAAGTTGCAATCAAAAAGGGAAGAATTAAATGCGAAAAAGTAAAATCAATAAAACTGTCCAGACCACTGGTTCGCGCTGCGTAGGCACGCAATTCAGCCAAAAAATTTAAAAAAAGTAAATAAAAATAAAAATGACTAAAATGCGCAATTCTAAGTTAACGCAAGACTGAAAAAACATAAAATCAATGAGAATTAAATTTAGCCTGAGGAACAATCGCAATTTCGGTCAACAAATCCGATCCTAGATGCAAAAATTCTTTCAACTATTTCGATAAATCAGTTATGCCTATTGGCTCGGCCTAATAACCTTATCTTTCCTTACAAAGTTGATAATGGTTTAAATCCCCTATGATTTTTCCAGCTATCACCTTACCTATTAGATGTTCTAATCCCCAAAGATGCCCGCAAGATCTATCTAACATCAGCAATAAAAATCTAGAAAAACCTGATTCTAAAAGTCAATACTCTCGTGGTAATTGCTCATTTAGATTGCGTAATTACACAGGAAACCTAGTTACCACTATTTTTAGATTAATTAAATTAATCTAACTGGTTATCTATTGTCATACAATTGAATTATCAGGCCCTAATTAAACAATCACAGAACACTATTAATTCTTGAAACAGTAAATACGTAAATATCAAAATAACATGAAAGGGATAAAACAATTAGATCTCACGGAATTAATGAACCAAAATCTTGATTAATCCTCGTTTAGAAAAGAAAATTAGAACTTCATGTCCATGAGTGTCGCCCAAAGAATGAAGAGAAATTTGCTGAATTGTCTGCTAAAAAGTTGTCTATAAGATGTATATCTATACAAGAAAAACCTTAACCTAGTTTCCTTGTTAGATAAGGAAATCCGGTCCAAAAAGAATAATAAGGTAAACGCCTTAAGTATAATTTCCAACAAAATAAAAAATCTTCTAAATTTAATCTATTTCCTTCCAAAAATTCAGAAAAATATCTTCCATCATGGTCAACCTCGGTCAAACCCGCGTAGCAAATTAATGGCATTTTTCCAAGTGACGGAGTCAACTTGACCGTTACAAACACGTCTAAAAATCCTTTGTATCCATATATAATGCATCAACCTCCTTTTCCTAAGCACAATCATGCAAAATTACTTTAAAAACATCGATTAAGGAGCATTCTATTCCAAAATTAAGTATATCTAATATATAAATTAAACACTTATTTAAAACTTATCAAAGCATGAAAGGAAAAGGATAATTTTAAAACTTAAATTTTGCGAAATATGGTTAGAATGGGTGTTTTTCACATTGTTAACTAACAACATTAGTTTTTTATTTACATGGCATTTTCTGCTTTCAAATTTTATATGGCATTTATTTTCCTTTTATGTCTTATATGGCTTTTTTCCTATGTGGTATGGTGGTATTCCAACTCCTACGTGACATGTAAGTGCACAAACCTAGAAATTGTAAGAAATGTGCACATGTATAAATTTTAGACTTTTAGGGCTTTGGGAATGCAAAATTATGAAGATCCTTTTTGTTCTAAAGGAGAGTCTCAATTACTAATACCTTCCTTTTCTGCTTTCTTTTTTCCAAATATAAAAAGATCATATAAATTTGAAATTTTGAAAAGATATAAATTATTTGTACCTTCAAGTATTAAAATAATAAAAATACATAAAATCACAATAAAAAATTATATATTTTTAGATTTGGGAAAAGGTAGTTTTAGTACTTGAACTTTGTAAAATATAAAATCAAAAACCTGAACTTTAAAAACTTTAATAGAAAGGCTTGAACTTATAAAAAGTGAGATTTTACACACTATCATATAATGGTGTTAATTTCTAGCTTATGTGGCATTTTATTTTATTTTTTTCTTAGGTAGATTTTCTTACACGGAAATCTAACTTCTACATAATATATACAAATACAAACTTAAAAATTCTAATTAAGCTATTATATACATTGAAACATATACACATTTTGAAAATCTTTTTTGTTGGCTATGAGAATATAAATTAATTTAATTTTTTTCTTTTTCTCAATATAAAATTGTACATTTTAAGTTAAAATAAATATTTAAATAATATATAATAAACCAACAATTAGTTGTACGTTTAAATAATTCTTGTTTAAAGTTTAAACCAATAAATTTAAATGCAAAATTAATTTAAATTGTTAAATTAATACTTAAATTAATATAATCAAGTTTTCGTTTAAATTTTTGTTTATAAGCAAAAAATATATTAGATCAATTATTTTCCATTAATTTAATACTTAAGAGGCACAATAATTATTTTCTCAAACAAATATATATTATTGTGTCAACGTGATACTTTGAAGTTTAAAGTTTTTGTTTATTACTTTTTGCTTACTAAGCAAAATATATTAAAGTTTGTTTATATTAATTTAAACTAATTAATTTAAATGCACAATTCATTGTTGGTTTCTTGTAGTTTGTTTAAGTTTTTTATGTTAATATTTAAAATTCACAATTAGTTCGATTTTTTTAAATTTAAATATATAAACGATTATATTAAGCAAAAAAAATATTGACTAATTTATTTTTTATAGCCAACGAAAAAGGTTTTCAAAATTTACTTATGTGTATGTGTACATAATTTAGAATTTACAAGTTTTTGTGTGCATGCCACGTAGGCTTTAGATTGCCATAGGAAAATCCACCTAAGCTTGAATAATAAAATAAAATGCCACGTAAGTGAAATTAATATGGTTACTTAGCAGTGTGTAAAATCTCATTTTTTCATAAGTTGAAGCCCTTCTATTAAAGTTTGCAAAGCTTAAGCCCTTAATTCTATATTTTTACAAAGTTCAAGCCTTAAAACTGTCCTTTTACTTTTATATTTTAAATATGTATAAAAAATTTTCTTTAATAACAGAAAAAAATGTAGAATGGCAGCTCTCAATTACATATTAGATTTGTTCAATTTAAGATTTTTTATGATCATTTTTGTTCGGTATTTAAGAGAAATGCCACAAGGATTTAAAATGGGTAAAAATGCCTTTTAGAATTGAAAAGAAAAAGTACCACCCAAGAACTGAAGGGGGAAAAATGCCACATAAACCAAAAAGAGCTAACACCTTCAGCTAACGAATGGTGCATAAACCATAGTATCTGTCTTATAAGTTCGAACCATTTGTTAAAAGATTTGAAAGGATTAAAATATGGAACGATGAAGGGCTATTTATAAATTTAAAGTGAGTTATGTATATATTTAAGATGGATCATATATATAAATTAATTTCTAGAATGCCCCAAATTACAAATAGTAAGGGTCTAGAAATTTCTTTATATATTCTCTCTCTATATATTAATGGAACTATGATCTGTGCTTTTCCGACTATTTGAATATATAATCTTTCAGTGAGAGTTAATTAATTTTTTAAGATAAAAATAAATAAGACATTTTTAAAAGTTATTGAAATTAGTGGTTGCTAAACGATAAGTTTTGAGGGTCTTTGTCAAAGCTTAGTGAGTGGTTATAAGCTTTCAAAAAAAAATTTTCCTTTTATTATTATTATTTTTTAGTTTGAGTACTTACTAGCACTCAAATAAACACGGTCCAACACCCGCTCTATCTGTCCTCACATGTCGTTGGAAACATGTATCCTGGACTCCAAATGAAGTTCCGGAAAAGTAAATTCAGAAAAATTACTACTTATTAGCCTCATTTACAGCTGATAGTAATATTTCGCTTTTGTTTGGCTAGTTTATAACCTAACAAGGGAATCCAAATCCGGCTTACAGATGTGTAACTTGGCTAGGTAGCTCCATTCTTTCCAATTAAAATTTTAGACCATGGAGAAGTATTTATAAAGTCACTGCTTCTGGTTATTATATGTCCCAGCAAATTAGTTGTCCTATCAAAGAATTGAACACTTGGTATTAAGTGGTTAACAATGTATGCATCTTGATCTTATTTCATTTCTTGTTAAAGATTGATCATTGTGTTGAACAATTTTACAAGATGGGGAACAAATGACGAGTTGATCATATCCATTTTGGCACAGAGAAATGCTGCTCAGCTCAAGTAGACTCAGCTAATTTGGGTCTGAGGCATCAATCTTTAACATTGTCAGATTCTACAAAGCAGTTGCACTGGGCATTGTGGAATTCTAGTATGCATCAGGTGAGATCCTGGCAAGAAATGGTGATGATGAAAGTGATTTTTATTTAGATTACAATGTAGAAATCATTGTTATGCCGTGAAGCGGAAAGCTAATCTATGGTTTCCTTAATCTTAGCTGAGCGTGATGCTTATTTGGCTAATGGAGCTACAAAGAGGGGCGTGTCTAGCAACCGGTTCGACAGGGATGTCGATGATGCACTGCCGCTCGCTCGCAGGTACCGCGAGTAGGGCGGGGTTTTTTCTTTATACATCAGTGTCGGAGCGGGGCAGGGTCGGGGTTGGGTGACCCCGCCCCGGTCCGCCCCGGTACATATATGCATGTATGTACATATACATGTACATATATGTATCTCTCTCTCTCTCTCTCTCTATATATATATATATATGTATGTATGTATATGTGTGTGTGTATATATATATATATATATCTATACATATCTATATATATATGTATGTATATTATATATTATGTTTAATAATTATGATTTGGAGTAAGTTTGGATTTAATGTGTTATTATTGTAAAATTTTGTTGAATTTTAAGTATTAGAGTTTGAATTTGATGTGTTAAGGTTTGGTGCATGATTTATGTTATTTTTTATTTATTTTTATCTAATTAAAAAGTGAGGATTTCACTTGACAGATAGGGGGTTTAACAAGTAAGTGTTTTGTCGACCCCTTTGACTTTTGTTGACAGGTGCCCCGTAAGTAGGGGCATGGTGTAAAAAACACCGGTAGTGACGGTGATGGTAGTCGGGAGAAAACTCTGGTACAGGTATAGGCGCGGTAGGGGCAGGTGGAAAAATACCTGGTGCGGAGTAGGGGTTTGTGAACCCCGCCCCTACCCCACCCCATTGACATCCCTAGTTCTGACGGAGATGGCCAGCTTGTGGATGGTCTCCAAAAGATTCTGATTTGGCTAGGGAAGCCTATCACCCTTGTTACAAGAGATTCATTGAGGATGATGTTAAATATCACACCAAGGGGTTCTGCAGCAAGGAAAACCCTGCTAGTGAACTTTGCCAATGCAGATGGCCATGGCTATGAACCAAACTAAGCTTTATCTCACGAGGTGGATGAGTGGGGTCCGCAAGTTCGATAAGGTATTTCAGAAGAAATAAAGATCAATTAGCTCCAGCAGAATGCACAAGGGAACATAAATTGTAAGGATTAAAGTTTAGGATTGTGATCATCTACAATCATCTACACTGAAGTTAAGACCAAAAGAGCATACAGAATCACTCGTCTGAGCACCACCATTTTTGCGAAACAACTTCTTTTGTTAGTTGTGCATTAGGCTATGGACACCAAATTCTCCACTTGAACATCTACATCTGGCACTTAGAGAGACAAAAATTAGCTGCTAAAAAAAATAACCCACAGAGGACAACATATCAGCAGAGATGGTATCACTTCTTCAACAGGCTGCTTGAGAAAATTCTCTTGCAATATGGACTAGCGCGAAGAATCTTGTGTGGCTTCACTGCTCGGACTAATAGAACTCGAAGAGGACCCTATTCAGAAGAAACATAAAGCACTCTTTTTTTAGATGTATGTGTGGTCAAAAGCATCTTTTATTATGAAGAAGCATCACTAACCCAACTATTTAGACCTAGAGCTCTAACTCCATCGAGAAATATAGAAGACTATGCTTGCATTTCTTAAAGGCTTTCAGATAAAATAGTTCATTGTTAGGTTCTTATATTAAATTTCCTAATGCTGATCCTTGGTATATCTGGTTACCAAGTTATTGTATTTTTACATAAATCAAATAAAACCAAACCTTATCCCACTAAGTGGCATAAGCCCCTCCTATCTTTACATAATGATAGAATTAAAACGTGTTAAGAGCATATCAGCAGCTTCAGATAGCTGTTTGCGTACCTTGATAACTTGTAGTGCTGACTGAATAACATAATTGGCAAAAGGGTCTTGCAGCAATTGCTCAAAGTGAGGTACACAGAGCAGCTCACGAATGATTCTTGGTTGGCTCTGTTCATAGCACTTAAGGCATTGTTCAACAACATGGCTACTGAACTTTTGCATGGAGAGGTACACAAAGTGGCCTTCAAACTCGGAAAGCAAGGGAACAACAGCTGATGGGATTTGAAGTTGTATGATGTATTGTATAACATAATTTCTGCAACAGAGAATCACATATAGAATCAGAGAGATGTCAATCAAAACACGCCCCTTGAGATGCATAATTGTGGCCAATATAGGATGTATGACATAAATTTCCTTTTCTCAATTGTGCAGTTATAATTTCAGGTATCCACCTATTCAAAAATGATCGAGAAGGAAGGATGATCGATCTACGTTAAAACTTGCACTCCGAAAGTCATTCACTCGCTAAATCTTTGAAACTCCCCTTGCAAAGGAGAAATATGAAGTCAAATAAAATTCTTATAAATCAGGATGATCAAAGCTATACAACTTTAAATATATGATAGAAAATATATGAAATCGAAGACAGGTGCTTGCCATTGCAGAGCCCAGCAGTACACATTAATTGTGAGCCAGAAACTCATTGTTTGAGACAATTCAGATATAAAAGTAAATCTCATTAAAGTAAGGTTTCCGATAAGATATTCATGGGTCAAATTATACCGATCAATGATGCAATTAAGCTAAGTAACCTTTTAGCTGAAAAAGGAGGTGTGATAATTAAGGTTCTAGAAGGCACAAAATTTTGTTGGGAGTAGAAAGTAATGTATAAATCACTTCAATTTTCTACACTTCATTCAATCAATTTTCTACACTTCATTCAACCAAAAGTCAAGATGTGCCTGGTGAGCTTATTAGTAAAACAGAGATATTCTGATAGATGATGCTAGGGGAACACTAACTTTCGATGACTCAAAGCAGGAATCAGTTTTGCTCAAATGCTTGGCAAGATTTTTGACTGCTCACCTACTGAATACTTGGTCTCTGGCTCACATGTACTTATGACTACCTTCTCTAGATCCTGTTATTTGCTAGAGCCTTATCACCATCACAAACTATTCTACAAAAACCTAGAAAGCTAAATATCCACTTGTAATTAGCCAATGTCATCATCTGAAGTATGATAGTCAGTGTTGGGCAACAACTGTATGAACAAGTCTTATCACCTTAACTCATAAGAGATCTGCATTTTCAGTATTAGATAAACTGGTATGGCAAAGATGCATATAACGCAACCACGTTCGTGCTCATGGCTGACCAACAAAAGCACATATAAAAAGGAACCAGAAACAATTACTGGCAGATAATTACCCAAAGGGATGCTGTGCAAGCAAAAATCCATTAGCACAAATTTCTGCAACCAATTTGTCACGATTTCTCCCACTTGAATGATCAATGCAGTAATTGAGAATGCAGCATCCATGACGATCCGTTGCAATGTCAACACAAAATTTTGCAGCACCATCAAAGATAAACTGCCAAAATAATTAGATGACCATTCAACATCTGAGTTTTACTGGCTAATTAACAATACTGTTACAGGGTCAAGCTGAATCACAAACGAAAGACATTGTTGTGGGTTTGAAAATATCTGACTAAAAATAACATTCACTAGGCCTAATTCACCATGATCACTATTTTAAGTCCAAAACACTAACTTATAAACCAAATTAATATGATATGTCCCACCAGCAAGAGGCATTACAGACAGCAAGAAGGTAGAATATCTTGAAGATGGTTGACCTGCAAAGTAAAACATGCTGAGCAAATAGTTCTATCTCAACACATACTTTCATTTTATAACTTACTTTCATTTTATTTCTATGTCATTATGAGTATTTTCAATGAAGAGTAAATGCTTAATATCAGGCCTCGGACCTAAAAGTCCTACACTTGCAAGTGAGACTGGTATCATAAGTTTGAAAACACCTGTTTTTGGCCAAATATCAAGTAGGCCTGAAATGGTTAGCTCGAAACTATTATTCAAATTCACAACACTAACTTATAAATTACAATAATACCATGTCTCGCACCACCATAGGATATCAGATTATCAGATTGCCAGAAGTAATCTATATGCTAATTTGTGCAAGTGGTGGGTGTGCCGGAGTGGTTATCGGGCATGACTAGAAATCATGTGGGCTCTGCCTGCGCAGGTTCGAATCCTGCCGCTCAACGGCCTTGACTAGGATAGTATTTGGCCACTTCTTAGTTTAATACATCACCTAATTAAATAGTCTTTGCGTTTGGCCACTTCTTATTTTAATACATCACCTGATTAAATAGTCTTTTGCAGTACGAATAAAGTTCTTCTTACCAATCAATAAAAAATTCTTTATGCTCATAACTGTGATTTATAAAATGGAAGTTGAAAGATGAAACAAGTAAAGTATTCTTTACTTGAAGTAATGGATGAATTACTACATGATCCTGACAACCATATATAAATTGATCACTTAAAGGGATAACAAGTTCCTCTAACAAGCTTCCCTTCACATACTTGACCGTCATCCTTAATGTTGCATCAAGCTGAGCAAAACGAATATCCAGGGCATAGGATATGATATAAGCACTTTTACAAGGAAAAATTATGATATTTTTGGCCTGGAAATTAAGTAAAATGTTTGCAAGAAAGCTAATGAAAGCAATATAATGCAATATTTATCATGTCAGATTCAATGTCTGTACCTTATTCTGTTCCTCAGTAAGGCACTGCAAGCATCGCTGCACCACATGCTTTCCATTTAAATCCTTAACAAGATCAAGAAAGCCTGGCTGAAGAGCTCGTGCAACCAACGAAATTTGCTGCCTGATGTTGATTGTCTCGATTATCTTCTGGACAACACGCGTGCTGATACCACAATAGCAGAAATTCAGCTCATTAGCAACACAGACATATTTAGGGAGTTCAATAACATCATATTAGGATGGGACATATAACCAAGCCTTCCAAGTAACAGAAGCACATGATATACCCAACAATGCAGTTAAAAAAGAAAGAAGCAGCATTGAAGGACAAAAAACATTTACCCATATATGTTTTTGGAAATCTTGATAAGCTCTCCAGGCCTTTTTGTCACCATGAGCACAATTTGAGTCCTCTGTCCTTCATTGCAAACATCTAACAGTTTCTGAACAAGGTAGTTGCCAAATGGCTCCATCATAAGTTTAGAAACATGATGAATTATTCCCTGGAATATTAGTTCCACATCTTGATATGTTCCTTCATCAAGTAATCTCTGTAACAACCTGCAGCCTAGCTGCTCTTTTGCAATCATATGTATATCACCCTGCAAATCTGCCAATGAACTAAATACAGGATGCATAAACTTTAAGCTCTTTGGCTGCAAAACGAATTCACAGCTTCCTATAATCCCTTCATATGGAGCTTGACTACACAATGCAGCCTTCTTTTCATGCGATTTTAATTTCTTCTTGCAATCATTTCTCTTGCCAACAACACAATGTACACTCTTCCCTTTTATGTTAAACATATCTTCACAGCCAAAGGCCTCCATAGCCGCCCTGTTTTCCATTGACGAAGATGATTGCTCGATTCTATTCATCGTTGTAGGCGAATATAATGGATTACTAACACCTATATCTCCAATACCATTCACTCCATATGGCTCTAAGTTACAAAAACTATCATCAAGGACAGGCCTATTCATCATCACACATGGACTCTGCATTTCAAATCCTCCATAGCCTCTCATCTGCTGTCTCCTTAGCTCCATAGCATTTTCTGTGAAGTCATTATAACCATAAAGTTCTCTAATCACACCATTTTCACATTTGTTATCAAGAAAATGCCCCATCGAAAATGGATTCCTTAGTGATATAATCTTTCCATAATCATAAACACTATCCTTGCTAAACCCTCCATTTTCATCCAAGAAATGGCCATTAAACCCACACCCAAAAGCTTGTTGGTTACAAAAACTCTCTCTTTCATCACCAATATGCATTCCATGAACATTTTTAGCCAACCCCAACTCAACAAACTTGTCCAACATCATTTTCTCATCATTGGTTTTGTTCACAAACACAGAGCCCAAATCATTCAGGCGCATCATTATAGCTTCATCAAATGGTCCCAACCTCGGTTGAGATGATGATGAATCATTCCCGGAAAAACCCATCAACATGCTCCTATCAACATCAGCAAAAAGGTGGCGATTTTCTGCATATTGCATCTCATTACACACCATTTTCTCAGCTTTCTTTTTTGCCATCATCATTTTTTCTTTCAAACTTAACATGACACAGAATATTTTAGGCAACACTCACATGCACAACACTAAAAATCCACTTTTTTTTTCTTTTACATATCTAGTATGTATACAAACGAAGTAGAAGGTGGCAAATGGTAATAGAAGAAAAGGTCATGAACAAAACTTTTTGAACTTTTTTGTGCTTTTTCTGAGATGGGTTTTTGGGGCTAATGCCAACTGTTATAATGTTATGCTCCAGCCATTAAAATGAACAGCAAAGCTGCAGAAATATATTTTGTACGCACCCACACACACACACAAACACGCACACAAGAACACACAGAGTGAGGAGCAGCCTTTGCAGGGTACAGTAGGGTGGTGGGATTGGGGGGTACGGCTCTGACAAGGAATGTCTTTTTTCGTTTCTTTCATTGTTTTGACTTCAATTGCCTTTAAATATGCTGTTTAGGATTCAAACTAGAGAGTGTGCATCTTGTGCGTCGCACGGGAAGAATGAGTAATTTTTACGTCTTTGTTTATTATTGCTGGCTGATATGATCTATATGACAATGTAATATAAGTATATTTTGTAAGATTTAATTATTAGTAAGTTTCAAAACTAGTCATTTTCTCATAAAAGATCTGCAGTGCTTGGATTTTAAATTAGAAAAATAAAATAGGAAAAAGATATCATTTAGGAAAAGGAAAACTATAAAAGACAAAATAAAATATTTATTAGAATTTAACTCATTTTTATATTATTACTTACTATATCACTTAAACAAGTCGGTAGTAATTCATGATCACTAATTCAAGTAACCCTTTCTTAACTAACTTGTTAATCCTATCCTTATTAATAAGACCAAATATATGGTGCCAAAGATATATATCAGAATTAGTTCCAATTTTGGGACATTTATTGCTAATATGCAATATATGTACATGCTATGTCAAAATATAAATCCCATGTTCCAATTGTCCGTTAAAAACGCAAACATTATTCAAAAATAATGTCAATACCATTATTGAAAATTCTAAAGGAATATCAATCTTGGGCTAAAAGCCCAATTGAAATAATGTTCAAAACAAAATCCAAACAAAAGAAAACATCACAAAGACTTAAGTTCATAGAATTGATAGCTAAAGATAAACACCTTAACGTTAGTACTGGAATGGGATTCCCATTGCTAACGCTCGGGTATTGCTCTCCATCTTTGAACTTCCTACTAACCTGCAACCTCAACAATGAATTGTAAATATGATAAAGACTACATGGATCTAATACATAGGTAGTAGAGTTTCTGACACTGAAGTTGCAAGGAGTAATCATACATATACCTTGTTGAGTAACCTGTTGCTTTCTTCTAGGCATGTTTGGATCTAGGGCCGCTAGATTCTGAGGATAATTCCTCTTCAGTGCCTAAGCTGCTTATAGAAGAAACACTTTGCTTAGGTCTTGTCAGCCTTTTACTCGGGCTTTTGACGCATTATTGTTTCTCTTCTTGTCTTTCTTAAAACCCTTGCATTTTGAGGATGAAGCACCTTTCACTACATTAATAGGCTTTCTCAGGAGCTAGTTATTTTTCTCAAATGTTTCTAATAGCCCTAGTAACCTGGGGTAGTTGACAACAGGCTTGTTTATCTTGAACTGATTCAAAAAAGGGAGAAAAGATAAAGGCGGTGAATTAAGGACGGCATCCTTCCCAAGTTGTTCTTGAAGTGGAAAGCCTAACTTAGCCAGCTTCTCGATGTTTTCTGTCATGTACAATACATGATTAGTAACTAGTGTGTCTTCCTTCATCTTGGAGCTGAAAATATTACATTAGGTTCTATGTCTCTTAGCATCATCAGATATGTCAAACAACTCATTTAACGCTTGACTGATTGCCTCAATCTATGAATCCTCAAACTTGTGACGAAACTCATCGTTCATCATAGTCCTTAGGATGCAGCGAATCATGACTCTATCATTAAGCTATTTTTTATAGCATTGACAATCTATTGCAGGTGTATTAGTAGTAGGTTCTGCGGGTGCTGGATCAGTTAGAACATACAAGATATGTTCATATTCAAGCACAATATGCAACATTCGATACCAGCCATCGAAGTTAGGCCCAGTGAGCTTCTCACTATCCAATAATGATCTCAAAGACAATGTGCTAGCCATTAAATTTGCAAATAATCGACATATAAAGAATAAATAAGCTATTGTATATACGAATTATTTATTTTCCAAAAGATATGGGCTAATATCTAATGAATTCTCCCACTATTTTGTTCAGACTGTTAGCCCCTACCTACAGCCCGAAGGGATTTTCGAGAACAAACGCCTTTAATGGTTACTGAGATCCAAAACAATGTATATAAGCCTGACTGAGGTTGGCTCACCTCTGGATATTACATAGTAGGTTCATAACCAATTACTTTCCCAAGCGACTCCCAGTATTTTGTTCTACCCCAAGTATCTCTTCAACATGACTAAGGACCTCTACGGAAAAGCTCGATTAGGAAACCATTAAGATGAATTCCAACGTTTTTCTCTGACCTCAATGAGTAAGCCCGAGTGAAATCGGTCACCAACTCATTAGTTCAAAAGGATTCCAAGGGTTTCATTTAATTAATAATAATCCAAATATTCCAATAAAAGCTAGGCCTAAGGCCTCCAACGTTTATTAGAGTATTGCGCCCATTATTATTTACTTTAATAGGAAGTAATGATTCAGACATCCCCATGTCCAAGCCACTTTAACGACGTATAATTTTAGGGGATTTATTTGAGAAAATGAGCGCTTATTTAAATAGTCAAACCCTTTAATTATTCAGTTAATTAATAGATTGGCATACAAAACAACTTATATATGGACATATATAAGCATATGCAGGTGGTTATGGGTTTTCCTAGTTTGGCCCACTAGAGTCATAATGGGTCACTCTATCATGCAAAACTAAATTATTACATTTTAATTTTGGGAAACCTGGACATGCCCAGGCCTTTAACTTCTTGGTCTTCAATTACTCGTCTCGATCATGCTAAAAGCTACTAATTACAACATAATTAAGAAGAACTTCTAAAGGAGGCGATACATCATTTGGGAAAGGACTTTACAACTAGATTTAAAAGAAGGCTGGGCTTGCAGGCTCAATTTAAAAAACCAAAAAATTAATTACAATAATTAATAAATAAAATGCAATAATAAGTAGGATACGCAAGCCCATAACTACCTCATAATATGTCATACATTAAAATATATGAGCATAGACAATTTCATGATTTTATCGCACAATAACTAGATCAATTTAATCAAATTAAATTGACCTTATCAAATAATTAAAACTCTTTTTAAAATTATTTGGCATCAAAATCTAAATTTTGACAAATTAGAGACTTGCCCAATATAAATAAACTAATTTTGAAACAATTAGGGTCAAAAGCAATATTTTTAAAAAAATTTTGGGCCTACCCAATTAATTAAAAATAATTTCTAAAATTAATCGGATGTCAAAAATCATATTTTCGACAAATAATGGATTTTAAAATGAATATTAAATATTTATTACAGGACAAATCAAGTTTATCAAATAAAATAATTTTTTAGGCATTTAATAAACTATTTATTAATAAATATATAACTTAATAAACATTTAATTAAATTATACATAACACCATCATGTATTATTAAAAATAGAGAACAAGCATTCAAACTAAAGAACAATGTAGTAGAGATGGTAAAGGGGATAATTAGCCATGCGGAATTTCTAGGATAGAAACCTATCCATGGCATTTTTGAGAGAAACTTTTCCGCCTAGGAAAAATGTATTATTAAAAGAAATCCTTCTTAAGCAAGGCGTGCTTGTAGTTGGGTTGGTAAGAGCTTGCAAAACTCCAACAGGAGGCATTTGTTCAAAACACGGCAGCTATAAAAAAACACGTGTTTTTTTTAATTTTAGGTTTTAAAACAAAACCTCATCTTCTTCACACGCAACCTTAGTCACCACCCCCACCATTACTACAATGCGCCGCCACCAATATTCCAAAATAGGAAAAATAATTTTTTTAAAGCGTCATCATCTACTTTAAGATGAGTCATCTCCATCGCCATTATCTCATTAGCGATAGCAAAAAGAAGCTTGACAAATATATATATACATATATATATATATATATGTGTGTGTGTGTGTGTGTGTATATATATGTATTTATATATGTATATATGTGTGTATATATATATATATATATGTGTGTGTGTATATATATGTGTGTGTGTATGGATATATATGTATTTATATATGTGTATATATACACACACATACGGCTTACAACCCAGAATGTGATCATCATTATCTTTCCAAAAACTCCATGGCAGCACTGGATATAGAGAAGAAGACCAAAAATATGTCTCTGTGTGAGTGTGTATATTTTATGCAGTTGACTCCTGGACTTGACATCCTGAAGAAGATGACTCTTTGTCTACCTTAAACAAAACATTTTTTCTGAAGGATTTATCTGATTCAAAATCAGATATGGTTCTACAAGATTGACCATGTGATAGTCGCACGTGGGAGTTAGGGAGAAGAACAGATGGAGAAGGCAACTGTTCGTCTTCTACAGAAAGCATTTTTTTAACTCAGATCTGAAATGATAACAAAATTGTTTTGTTTCAATAAGCATGGAAATAGGTGTAGCCTAATGGTAAAGGCTACATGTTTATCTTCTAGCGGTCGTGAGTTCAAAACGTAGTAACAGTTTTTCTTTATGTGGATAGCAAATCAGATTTGTTCAAAGTGCCATGAATGCAAGAACAAAACAAGGATCAAGGCACAATAAAAGTAGCAACAATAAATGCATAAGAAATTGAAAAACATCATGACAATTACATATATCATATATATAAAACTATTATTGTGCAATAAAATCAATAGAAATGCATAAAAAGAGCCTTGGCTCTTATACCAATTGAAGGAATTCTAACAAACTTTTCCAAGAATTCATCTAGGGTCAGGTTCTTGAGAATTAAAAAATTCACGAAGAACACGAAGAATACATGTATATTCGTGTGACGCAAATATGTGTTCTTGATGAGTAGCCTTGTAGAAGCTTGATCTTCCTCCTCTTTGTACACAGCCATGATCTACTAATAGAGGCTCTACTAATAGAGGCTAGGGTTTTCTTTTTGGGGAGGAGAGTTTTTTTTTTTTTTTGTGAAAAACTGATGATAGAATGAAAAATACGTATAATAATTGTGCTTTTATAGAACAAAATGAGTTGGGTCTTTCACAAGTCCCAAGCTCAATTCCTTCAATCAAATTAGGCCTAAACCTTTTAGCCTAATTAAGAATTAAATCATTATTTAATTCTTAACTCATTTAGCCCAAGATTTAATTCATGCCACATTTTCTATGCTAGCAGAAAATAGATGAAATTAAATCCGTGATTTCTTAATAATTAATATTAAATATTTAATTAAGAATTAAATATTCAAACATATTAATTATGAATTCTTTTACTTAATTCACAGTTTAATAATGGAATACTTAATTCTAAACTAAATATATTAGATCAATCCACCAATAAAATTCTTAACCTTTTATGTGACTTGTAGGTTCAAACTTAAGCCAGTAATAAAAGGACAATCTTTGTACTAATCGAAGATATCATCTAGCAGTGGTTCCTAATATCCGGATAAGCTGAAAGGTTGCTAGGCAACTATCAATGAACCTGGACATTATGGCAGATCCCCTATAACCCTTAATATTCTGAAATAACCCTAGGAGTATGGTTCATTATCAAACCCCTAATCAGTTATTCCATATTAAGTTCTAATCTCATCATAACTCATCATGACACAACTCCGTGACACATCATGCAAAAAGATTTGACCAAAGACTTAATGAGTTAAGACTTGGTGGAACATCATTCTCCCAATACCTCAAGCAGGTCAATCTCATCTTGACCTGTACATTGACTTCACGACATTTGCTCGCACCTAGTAACCCTTCGTCACCAAATTGAAAATTTGGGTAGTCCGGCACTAAAGTACAAGAAGTAATTCGTAAGCTTTTATGATAGTCTCAGGTTGAAAGGAATATTAGAACTATATACACAACAAGCAATCCTTTGACAATTAGGTATGTACCATAAGATACTTGTAAGCGAGTCATGTTCAATAAGAGTGTTTCCACACCCTACCGATGTACCACACTAGTATCCCAACACCCATTGGTAATGAGGATAACTAACCCATGTGACAGACAATAACTTTACTCGAAGGAATTGACATTGTAGTACCAAGTCCATCGTTTGGTTACAACAGAATTTAAGAACAATCAGAATCAAGTCTCATTCACATGATCCAGTATAGTTGTTCTAAGGAACTACATCATGATTAAAATAAGAGAAGCTTAGATAGTGCGATATGATGTAATGGCCAAATAATTAATAAAATAACTTATATGTGAACAACTCTATAAATACAATATATGACTGACTTTAGGACACTATTCCTAACAAACTCCACATCACACCATTTATGCCAAACATTTTTTGAGCAATAGTAGCTTTCACCAAAAGCTATAACCAATTTTGACTTTTGAGAAGAATATTCGTGCCACCCAATAAAAAGAAACGAATTATCATGAATAATATCCTCAATAATATTATCTAGGTAATATTCTCAACAAATAATGTTCTCAATAACATTATTTTTAATAGAAATAATATTCTCAATAATATTACTTTTCCACCCAAGGACTTATAAATTTAGCTTAAAAGCTGAGACTAGGAGGATTTGATCCTTCCAAAAGGTCTAAAGTTCGCCAAAGGCCTTCACAATTTCTCTAGTCATAGCATAGAAGCCAAATAATTCGTCATTCAAGCGAGTTAAAATGAAAAAATGGTAGTAAGGTCACCATCCTTCCACTCAAGATATGCATTTACAACTTGCATATCTGAAATTTATTTTCACTAATTGTGGGATCTCCTAACTAAAGTATTAGGTGAGCCCTAATGAGGTTAAGGGGTATATCATCCAATACTACCACCTTTTAAATCCCATGTCTGAGTACATGCCAATATGCACATCACTCACATGCTCGTTTTCCAACACACTTCTAGGAGATTGGCTAGTCTTTCCTATTAATCCAGTGTAATCCATGATATTATTTTCATGCGTAATCTCATCACCTAGCACAGTTATATTAGTACTAAATCCATGCACAATCATTGTACCTTGCACAATCATCTTCACTACCTCTAGTAGTGGATCCAGTAATTGGTAAAGTTGGGGTGTTTCTAGTTTGAGTTCAGGTGTTATTATTCTAAAACATTTCCAGAAAGTTAAGGTATTAAACTAATCTGCACTCAAAGAAAAATGCATTAGTATCTTAAAATAAAAAATTATAAAACTTAACTACTATAAAGTATATTTATGAAAATCTTTTCTAAAGTTCTAGAATCTGTTTGTAGAAAAGTTCAAGAACCAATTTTGAAACTTGTAAGTAAAGTAAAAAACATTAAATAAATAGTAAATCCCTTAAGAATGTTAGAAATAATGCACTAAAAATATAATTTGGAATTTCAAAATAAATTTGTGAGTAAACTGAATATTATTTAATTTTAAATTCAAATACCATAGTATAATAAAATGTAAAATGTAGAAATTAAATCATTAAACTAAGGCTCGATTTGATCGATCTCCTTGGGGTATTTATGCCCCTACAATGATGTTAATTGCTTCGTGGCGTATCCCCCCCAGGATATAATAGTTTTAACCTTTTACGTATTGGTAGCACTCTACGTAAGAGCTTGTGAGCCGATATGTAATGAACTTTCTTAAGTAATGCACTACAAACTATAAAAATGATAGTATGTTAATGCTAGAAATTCCATGTAACACTTAGCTCTACTAGAAGGCTCTATATATAGGATGGAGTAGCCAACAACATTTATTTTGTGGAGTAAATGCTAAGATTTGTAACAACTACAACATGTCCCAATTTCAAGCTTCTAACTTCTACACTTTTAATGTATGCCTTCAATTGCTTTCTGTCACTTCTAAAACTTCAATTGCTTTTCCTTACTTCTGTATGCCTTCAATTGCTTTCTGTCACTTCTACTACTTCAATTGTTTTTCATTACTTTTACAACTCTTTTAGTATTCAATTGCTTTTGGTGAATAGAATTTTTTGCTCAAAAGATCGATTTGGAGTGAAACTCAAGTAACATCGACACTTGTGACATGTTCCCAAACCTGACCCAACCAGCTGTGTGAGCCACATGTGTAGTCTTGCCTCCAAATCTCTTCTTGTCATTACTCAAGAAGGCTCTCACATAAAAATTGAGCAAAATCTTTTGGTTTTCCAATATGGAATTCATTCTCAAAAGAAACCAAACAAAGCAACCAAACTAGTTTTTAACCCAACTTTGGTTGTTAATTTCTCATTCACCATAATTCCATTTTTGACATATAAATATACCATACTCATCTACTCAGAATAAGGAACACAATGGTACCAAAACGCGACCTATTAGATAAATAGGACTTGACCCAAAATTTGGGTTCAAATGGCTTTGACCTATATGTCGAAAATTATAATTCTAACACTGTTCTTCCCTTTTTTGAGATATAATTTTTAGATTTGAAGCTTCCAGTGGCTTGTCTCACCAAACAGAATCAAAACCCTATAGTTTCTGCAAATAGCTGAATTTTCAGTCTTTAAATTTCCTTAAAATGCTGCAAGATTATTAAACAAACTTGAGGCACAAAGTTAATTATAGTATGAGCTACAAAAGATTGAAAAGTGAATTATAGTAAAAGGTCGTCAACGTGTCAATACCCTATTTGTTAAAGTGTAGAATCTTGTAGGGCTACGTGGAATATGCTTAGCATGATTCCTTGACCGACAAACTTCCCTATGGAGTTAAATATGTAAAAAACCCCGAAGTTCTCATTGGCCAAAAAAGAAAAAAGGACTAGAATACATTGGGCATAGCCAAGTTGGTGAGCAACAAAGTGAGGTTGATACATTTTAACACCACATGAGTTGTTATATAATGGTATCTTTTTGTAGGTATATATATTTTTACAATTCATAAGAATTTAAATACATCAATTAGAATACACAAAATTCTCATATTATTGTTTTGGATTTAGGACTCCAAATATGTTGAGCCACCCTTGATGTCCATTCTTCTTCAACAAATGAATATGGATTTTCTATAAGAGATTGGGTTTATGTCATTATGTGTTCAAAAATTTAGCAAGAAGCAAAATTTTTCTCTCCATTTTGAGTAAATTTATGTCTGTGAAAGCTATAAATATGTTGTCAAATGATAAATTATTTGAAGAACCTTGCAAATTCTTTGTTAGTTTTAATACTAATCATGTTTTCAACGATATAATTTTATATAGAGATTACAAAATGAAAAAAAGGAATAGGATTAATCTAAATGAATGGTAAAATTATTTATTTTGTCTAAAAGTTATAGTTAAAAGTATATAATATATATTTTGAAATGTAATGTCCTATATATATATATATATATATATATATTTCTAAAAGTAATTATTTTTAATCTCCAAGATATAGACATACAATTGTATTAAATTTATCACTCTACTTATGCACAAAGAATAAAATATTAGCATTTAATTTTGAATAGAGGCCATATTTTCTCGATAAAAAAAATAAATAGAGTTTTAATAAATATTATCTAATAATTGATATATTATTTACAATTCAAATATCCATTAAAAAGTCAAATAAAATTCAAGAATTCATACAATATCTACTTTATTAGCTAAGTACAAAAGAGATATGATATGTAACAAAAAAGTATGTTATATTATACCCATGTGATATACGAAACAATTAGTATTTTTTGTCTTTATTTGTTATTGATAGTTAATTTTTATATTTTTGTAAAATCAAATAATCTTTAAAAAATTATAATGAAGTAGAGGGAAATATATGGAAGGATAAATATATATATATATATATATATATATATATGGGAGAGAGAGAGAGAGAGAGGGTGAATAAATTTGATTAGAAAGAAATTTTTTGTAGGAATAAGAGGATATGCATTAAAATTTTTTTGAGAGAAAAAAATGTATGACATGATGACACGTGATATAATAAAAAAAAGCAAAACATTATTTCATAATATACATAAATGCTAATTTAATAGACAAAAATATAATGTTGAATTATGTACAAATAATTAAATTGTCAAATAATTTTTAATTGAAAAGACAATATTCATTTTGAATTATGAAAAAATGAAAACAAATTTTAGAGAGAAAAAAAGCATGAGAAGAACACAATGACATTTTTAAATATGACATATACATTAGTTTATATAGTATATAGATAATTAAATATTTTATTTTTAAAATAAAAATAACCAAGGATTGCAATTTTTACATTTTTAGTGGATTTGGGCGAATAACTAGATTCTATGTGGAACTTTTTATCCTAATGATACCAAGAAAAGATTTTGTAACGACAACAAAGGTTGCCATTTCGTTTGTCAAACTCTTACTGAAAAGCAACAGTTGACCGTGTGACATAAAAAATTTGCGACACGGTTATTTTAATAAAAATCAGTTGATCATATGCTTAATTACGCATAAATCGTTTTACCCATTAGAGCAACCATGGAATTTCAATGTTGTCTTCCCAACATTAGGACTTCATTATTTAGGGAAAAAAAATTTAAATACACACACAAAATCAAAATGTCTTCATGTATTTGTTCCTTCTCTTAAAAAAAATTCCAAGTGATGCAAGAAACTTTTGTTTTCTTTTAGTGGAGAATGATTAGGGAAAAATTGAAGGATGATATCTCAACGAGATTTTATGAATAAAAAATGGGAGTGGAATTGATTCTAGTGTTTTAAATAAATGATTTTTCTAACCATTAAAGGTAGTTAAGGGGCTTCATGTATATGAAAAGTTATCATATTCAATCATTGTTAAATTAAATATAAATCAACTCCTAATAGAATAAATCATTTAAAATGGTGAATTTGATATTTGAATCATCAAAAATAACAAAATTTTATATCAATAAAAATATCAATTTAATATTACAAGTATAATGTTGCACTAATTAAAAAGAACTATAGCAAAAACTATTTCTTGGCGACCAAGCATCTATGTCCGGAGTTTGTGCAGCCACAACCGTAAAAAAGCTGCGTACGAGGAGGTGTCAAAGTGCATTGTCATAAAATTTGTGGACCTCCACACAAAATTTGCCCTGTTTGGATGAACCATAAAGTTTGCCCAATTAATGGGACAAAAGAATTTCACCGAAGTGGAAAATCTCGTGTCCTACCATAATAATGAAATTCTACAATGAGCTCTAGGGGATCTGCTTGAATTAGTCAATACACTAATTAATCTTTGACCCAA
Source organism: Cordia subcordata (assembly GCA_028554755.1). Taxonomy (NCBI): domain Eukaryota; kingdom Viridiplantae; phylum Streptophyta; class Magnoliopsida; order Boraginales; family Cordiaceae; genus Cordia; species Cordia subcordata. The sequence goes on along the minus strand of JAPTOF010000002.1, from coordinate 13,506,634 downwards.
AAAAGACATTAATTAATTAGCTGTGTTGATTGAGAAATATAAAGAGGAGATTTCTTGAAGTATGATTTGCTTTGCGCTCTTTTATTGGCCACGATTATCTGTCTCTATCATACGGAAAAGGAAAAATCATTAATTACCATGCCTTTAAGAGTTGATTTTTTTTTTTTTTTTGGGACGAAATCAAAATTCATTCTCATCAATAGGAAAAATCATCCAGGACCAGTATTTTCTAATACAAAATGCAGAATGCTAAAAAGCCCTATAGGAAGAACATTCATCCTATCTGCGAGGAGCAAATATAATGTAACATTCCAAGCTAATCAATTGGCCTTCTCATCTTGACCCAAAGGAAGAAACGGCCACCTCATTTGCACTCTTGCACTGCAAATGTGATTGATACTGACACCATCAAGCTCCTCAAAAATCAATACCATTTGAGATTTTAAATCACTAATTAACCTTAACAATTTTTTAAGTGAAAGAAACAAATATTAAAAATGCATATTCATTATTATTGCTTTTCATTTGGGGTAGCGGGGTCCAAAATGCTACAAACTTTTTCCTTTTTTCGGCTGAATAAATACACAAAAAGAGTAGATTTTTATAATTTCTTCTGGGGGCGGGGGGAGTAGATCCGCCATTGCTGTGCGAGGTCAAGTCCACTCCTATATTTCATTTTAGCATTCTAATATTTGCACTCCAATATTAATGTCTACCAGCAAATACTTCTACGTTCTGGCTTTAGGGTTGTTGAATATAAGGCCTGTTTGGATTGGCTTTTTTCTCCAAAAAAAATACTTTTTTTCTTGAAAAAGTTATATTAAATATGTAATAACTATTTGATTTAGTTCCAAAAAAATTAAATTTTTGAAAAAAGTTCAAATACAATTTTTTTGTAAAAACCAAAATTTTTAACTTTTAAAAAAATATTATTTTTCAAAAATTGTTAAAAAAATGATTTTGAAATAAGCCAATCTAAATGAGCCTATAATCAATAACATACTAAGGTTGCTGTAATGTTTGGCAAAACGAGATACAACAAAAGAGCACTAGTCCAGTTGGAGCCATAGCTAGAAAGAGACAAACGAGGGATTCGTGTTCCCATATCATACGAGGACGTGCATGCCAACTATTCCTAGCCATCCAAATCTACGCATTATAATTTGTGGTGTTTTTACCGAGTACAATATTATGCTTAGTAATATTAGATTAATATTTTTTTAATGTAAAAATTTATCATTTTTAATTATTCTTACATTAAATTTATCATTTTTAATTATTTATTTTTTAAAAAGATGAGTTATATTTAATGAGTGAATAATTAAAAATGGTAAATTTTCATATACATAACATCATTTAATTAACTTTAATGAATACAATATTGTACCTGTTAAAAAACCAGTATAATTTGATAGCCCAAGTTCACTAATCATCAAAACCAAATACATTCCAAAGTAGAAAGTACAGCTAAAAGAATGGCCTCATTTTCATTGCGAAATTCCCTTTTTTTTTTGGCTCGAGTCTATCTTAGCTCTTTTGGAATCTATTTTGGTTTTGTAAATTCTCAGATAAACTTGAGAGCAGAGAGAAGTATAAATAAAATTTTTATAAAATATGAAGTATGTTGACTATAGAAAAATTCTCAACAAGCTACTGTCTTTACAAATGATATACACTTTTCTGTCAATGTTTTTTTTTTTTTTCTGTTCACTTGTTTGCTTGCCAAAACATTTGCAAAGCATTCCTATTTATACTAGTAGTAAACTACTCTAAACTTAATAATCGTCTAAAAAACTATATATATTTGTCTAAGTTTATGACTTCCAAAGATACATTATTTATATTCAATTAATCTCCCTTACCAAGAACATGAACCCAAACTCCATTTCATGAATCAACTTTGTTATTTTGCTTTGCAATTTCCAACACCCCCTTCAGACCAAAACTATCCTCGTGCCAAGTACAGACTTTAACTTGTTGAATAAACCATTGGTAGTGCCTTTGTGAAAATATCTACTACTTGATTTGAAGTATCGCAATAGTTTAAGAGAAATTATCTTCATCTTAATACGATCTCATAGGAAATGATATCGAAGATCAATATGTTTGCTCCTTTCATGTTGCACTAGATTATTAAACAATTTAATTGCTGACTTATTATCAACAAATATCATAATCGAGTCTTTTTGTGAATGATTAAGTTCCTTTAACAAATTCTTTAGCTATATTGCTTAGATGATGCAAAGTATAACGCGACATACTTTGTTTCACTTGATGATAAAGTTACCACACTTTTCTTTTTTGGTGTCCAAGTAAATGATATAGATCCAAAAAAGAACAAATAAACCAATAGTATTTTTCGTTTCTTCCTAGTCACATTCCTAATCACTATGTTAGAATATGCCAGGTGCTGCTCAAGAGGTTTGAACTCCTAAAGCAAAAATGTAATGGGAGGTTTTTTTTTTAATAAATTTTATTTAAAATTTGTTTATCTAACTTTTTGAGATGCAAAGTTACTGATAACTACTTATAATCAATTTATTCTAACATATCTTTCCCAATTGACATTATTGCAAATCCATTTATCAAGAGTTCCTTTTTGGGGCATTCTGTTAATTTTGCTTAAAATTTGTTTTATTATTTGTTAAAATTTTATAGAGAGTCCCATTTTGTGATTGTATTAGAGCTTCAAGCCTTTGCTTTTTTTAAAAAAAAAAAAGTTTCAAATAGCTACATATATATTTTCTTAGTTGCCATATTTAAATTCTTATAGATTACAAAGAATGACTATACTTACACAAATAACTAAAATGTACCTATAAAAATATAAATTGAAAACTATTAAAAATAAAAAATATTTAATAGTTAAAACAATAGAGTCTGATTTTGGAAATTTGATAGCACAAATAAACAATTTCTTGAGAATCCTGTAATAGAATGATAGGCTCAATCAGAAAAAGATTAATAGAGATAAATTAGAAATAAAAATATGGCCTATCGGGAAAAATAAATTCTAAAACTCAAAATACTTCTTTTAGTTGATAGAAGTAGCGTTGATGACAATTTTGACGAAGAGAATTAGAGAGAAAATATAAGGATTTAATCTCAGCCCTTGCATTGGCTTCTAATCCAATCTTTAGTGGAAGAAAAGCATATTGAAACTGATTACCACTCAATAAGAGAACAGGTCACCTCGGAACAATTGCTTGTGTCCTACATTCCATTTGCAGATCAAGTGGTTGATCTACTTACTAAGTCTATATCCAATTCATGCTTTTACAACTTAGGAACAAGCTTCCCCTAGCAATTCCTAGGCTAAGATTGATGGGGATGTTAAGAACAAGGCTCAGCAAAGCATCATGCCAGCTCAGCAACGCATTTTAGTTAGTTAGACTTGTTCCAAGTTAGTCAAGTCTGTTAGCTTTATAAGTGATAGTTAAGAGGCTGCTTTGCTTGATCTAGTTGCTTTATCTCCAAGCTTAGTGTAGTGCTATAAATAGTAGATGGCCTATGTAATCATTAATTAATAAATAATAAGAGATCATCTTCATCTAAACACTCTCTCTTAGCTTCATCTCCAACAATAGCCACTCCTCATTTATTGGTCTCACAAAATTAAACGTTGCATATCTATATATCTCCAAGCAATGCGTATCTTAAGTTACACTCGTGATCTTTTCATGCCATAAAAATCATAAAGAATCAATGAATAAATTATCAACTAATTCTTTTTCATTTAAAATATTATTATCAATAAAAAATTATTAATGAAAATGGCAAAACTTAAATCTTAGTAAAATTAAAGTTCTAATAAGGAGTTAGATAATATTATCCATGAGAATATTAAAAATAAGCTAGGTACTCTACTAGACTTGAGATTTCAGATAGCCCACTAGGTTTTAAATATTCTATTGATTTTAGTGATTTTAATTTTAAAATGTTAGTATAAGACACCTAAAGAACAATCCATCAAGTAGCAAGCGAGTCATCAAATGAAAAGAAATAAATGTTCATCTATAAATAAGCTAAAAAAAAAAAATTTTGAACTACGAGATCATTGCCACTGCTTGCCCCCCTAGCTCCACTATTGGTGATCACATTATAATAATATGATTTAAATAATTTAGGGCCTATTTGGATTGATTTTTTTTAGGAAAAAGTAATTTTTTCCTAAAAGAGTTACAATAAATTTGCAATAATTATTTGATTTGATTTTTAAAAAAAAAACTGAAACTCTAAAAAAAACTCAAATACAACTTTTTTTAAAAGTCAAAATTTTCAACTTCTAAAAAAAAATTATTTTAAAAAATTATTTAAAAAAACACTTTTAAAAAAAAGTCAATTTAAACAGGTTCTTCGTGTTGTTAGAACTTGACCTGAATAAAGAGCTTGCCAGCTTGGGTGGCGAACTGAAACATTTACAGGGAAGTCTTTTGCGATACAGGTAGCATCTATATGGTGTAGCTTGAAAGGAATTGTAGCATGACACTTTTTTCCTTGGATCGCTTTACTTGGGCCTCTATGCCAGTTGGCCCACTTCAATGCATTCCTTTTACATTATATAGTATTTAATTTCTTCTATACTTGGTTGTGGTCGTTTGTTTTCCACATGTAGAATATTGTTCAACTTTAGAGTCCATTTGATCTAACTATTCGATATTTAAAAATACTTTCTGTAAATTTAAAAATTTGGCCTATTTTCAAAAAATTTTTATGTAAAAGCCAAAACTAAAAAATCAAAAACTCTAAATTTAAAGTTTATCGCAAAAGTTTTTGAGAAGTTTTAAACCTGTGCACACTTTGTGGGCTTCTAGGTTTTACATGCATCACAAGTAGACGATCTGCAATGATCTCTGCCTCGAAAACCAAGTAACATTATATATGATTGTCGCACATTTATATATGATTAAGTTATATTTATAAAATCTTAACTGGCTGAGCTTAAATTTTCAGGTTTGTTAGTGAATCATTTATCTAAATTGAATTCAAATTTTCTTGTAATGTTATAATGACACGAGGAAGATATTTGTGCATCATCCGGAGGCAGGGTCCTATAAGTCATTCATCGTCTAAGCTAAGATGATACCTAAATAATTGCAATGTTATATATGCAAACCTATATTTTCTAACACAGGAAATTTCATCTGGATTAATAAAGAAGCCAAAAGCCAGGTTGAAATTGTTGCGATATCTATCATCATTAATTTCGTGCTGTGTGTTGATCAAAGAGCTTGATAGATTAGAAACACCCCTGCTCAACTATTGCATTGTTAATTTGTTACTCTCATTAATGGGTGGAAGCATAAAATGTTTTCATTTTCTTTTAAAGTACTCTAATAATTTAAAATAATATTTTACATGAATATCGTGGTCTAAAGTGAAATTTTCGTTTTTCCTTTTGGGCTAATAATTCATTTAGTTTTTTATGTTTGATTTTTTTTTTTAACAATTAAGTTTCTTATTATAAAGTACGACAAATCAATCAATTATCCTCAAGTCAAAACTCGTAAAAAAGTTAATAAGTGCGACACATGATGCACGTGGATTAATAATTTGAGGATATATAGTTGAGTTGGGTAGGTTTAGAATGAAAAGAATTATATGTATATTGACTCTTTTGGCATGTCTAAATTATTAGTTTCTTAATATTTTTCACTTGAGGGAGTCACAAGATTGCAAAGATAGGAGACTATTTTATAGCATTTTAAAGATAAGAGACTTAATTGTCAAAATGTTGAAAAATAAAGGACTAAATAGAGCATTAACCATCTTTTTTTTTTTTTTTTTTGGGTAACATTGAGGAGTTCATTCAATGCAAGATTACATCGAATCTAATTTGAGGTTATAAATCTCGTGATGCATTGTGTCAATTGAACGCCTAGAAGTAATTATACTTAGACTTGAAAGTTTTGATTAGAACAAAAAGGTGACTGATAATTCACCCAACGCTTGGTGCTTCAAAGTAAAGTATAACTGCGAGGATAAAAGCCCGTTTGGCTAAGCTTATTTTTAAGTATTTATAAACAGCTGGTATATAAGCAAGTTGTTATGTGTTTAAATAAATATATGCTTATAAGTTTTGAACATATTTGGTAATAAGTGCTTATAAGTAGTAATAGTAGTTTAAAATGACTAAAAAGAACATATCATCAACTAATGTGCTAAACTGTAAAGGTAAACATGTCTTGTTGACATTTTTGACTAAGTGCTTATAAGCCGCCCCCCCCCCCCCCCAAAAAGCTAGTTAGGACTGCTTTTTCCTTTGCTGGTTTATAAACCGCTCGTTTTTCATCATTTTTGGGCCCAGCTTATAAGCTTAGCCAAACACCCTCCAAATTGTACAAAGCACACAACTTACGTAAATTGGGTCTGCTGCTTCTCCAGTCCTTATTCTGCTGAATATTCTAAAATTGGACCTTCGCTTTTTGCACCCTAATACTTGAACACTAGAGAGAAACTTTTAGCAACTATGTAGGGACAATATCTATGCTAACTTATATAAGATCAAGTGCAATAATGCATTCATTCCCATGCCCTATGGTGAGTACACCAAAAAGGTTGTAAAGATCTCCAAACCCAAAACTCTTAGAACACACAGTCAGACACGCATATCCATTATTCTAAGAAATGGGTGGAAGGAGATGGTAACAGCCTACCTGTGCAAGGAAAAGAAAACAAATTCGACTCTTAAAGCTAGGGACGGCTCTACATATGGGCTAAAGGTGTCACTTGACTCCACTCAACCTTTTCTTAAAATAGAAATTATATATATCTTATGTCAAAAAAATTAACTTTGACCCAACTAAAAAAATTCAATGACCCTAATACACAATTGAAAGATCAAATGTAAATTGAATTTATGAATGGTTAATTAACTATCTTTACTGAAAAGGATATATTTGATATCATTAAAAATGAAGAGATTATTCTATGCTTTCAAAATATGAGATACCGTTGAGGTCCATTGTAATATTTATATTTTGAAAAGCTATTCAAAGTTTTTAATGTATAAATTATTTTTATATTGACACCGGTAAAAAAAATTTCTGGCTCTGTCCCTACTTAAAGCACACTTGTTCGGAAAGCTTTTTCTTCACTGCTTCTGACTGATAAGGAGAAATCTCAAGTCCAAGGTGACTTGGGACGAGCACTTGGTGTGAGGTCTTCTTTTCACTGTTCTTGGCCTATCTTAAATTCAATATGGCTTAGAGATACTCCAGTTTAAAGGGAAAAAGAAAAAGGTGAAAGCAAATATGTTTTATTTATTGATTTTCCTTACAAATGAGTCAATTACTTATTATTTGTTTTTAGATCGGGACATTAATTACAATTAGTGGGACTTAATCACACTTTTTCGAGTCTCACACGTAATTTTTGCACATTTGGAAAGACTGTCATTCGTTTACAGGTCGTTCCATTAAAAGTTTATTCTATTGAAAATTGCATGCTACAAGTTTGTATTTGTCCAAAGTGAAAATATTACTATTAAAATTTTGTAAATAGTACGCCAAATCTATGCTAGAAGAGGGTAGGGGTGTGCATTTATTGGGGATCCCTAATGTTTTGTCCAAAATTTTTGGTTATGGAAAATATGGGTATGGATAATCGGATAATGGAGAAAAAAATTGGGGATGGTAATTTTTTGAGATAAGGGATGGGGATTGGACAAATCTTGAAAATTATGGACAAAATCCGATTCTCTGGAATTAAATAGACAACCATTTTTTTAAAAATAAACTTTTGAGAAAAATAAATTAATTAATTAAAGAAATGATTTTTATTAAAAATTCAAAAAATAAAAATTTAAAAAACATATATTTTTATTTTTTTTTTAAAATTATATAATCAACTTTAAAAAAAAAAAAAACACAAACTAGCATATAGTTCACTACCATCACTAGGGCTGAGTATAATTTAGGAATTAACTAGAATTGAATCGAACCCCTGGGAACTAGGCCCCTACACCTTGGCTCTAAGTCCCTCGGCTCCCGATGCCCCGCTCCTGGACCACGGCTTCCCTAGAACCCTACCTCGACCCCCGGCTGCAGATATCGCGCCCCCAAGCACCTGACTCGGGGGGCTGGGGAGAGGTAATGGGGGCCGAGGGTCGGGATGCCAAGGCTTGGGGCCCAAGGCAAAGGGTGTATTTTTAAGTGTGTTTGAGTGTGTGTTTAGTGTGAGTAGTATTTGTGGATGTTCGTGTTTGTAGTGCGTGTTTTTAGTGTGGGTGGGGCCCTATGTTAAGTGTGTGTATGAGTGTATGTTTACTTTTGAAGTATTTTCTTTAAAATTAGAGATTCCTCATTCTCCGATGATTTTTGTCAATTTTTCCAATTCTCCAATATATAGTCTCCATTGGAGAATTGGCATAAATTGGAGGAAAAAATTTTCTCCAATATAAGTTTGGGGAAACTAAATAGCCTAATTTGGACTGAATAATACCCAACAAACACTCCTAGAAGAGGATTTACTTTCTCCACCCTGAATTTTGATGTATATTCTCATTAATACTTAAAACACAAAAGAGACACATTAGTGACCATGGGGCCAAAATTTATGTGCCAGCTCCCTTTAGAAACAAGTGTCACAATGCATTAATTTAAAAGTCGAGTTGAGTCCCTAATCATCAACAAGGAAAAAGATCAAACTTTTTAGTGGCAATCAATTTAATTGTTTGGTGTGCAAGTCTCCTGCACATGTGATGCTCGTAACTCTTTTCTCATACGCCCATGGTCAGTTACAAGCGCAAAAGAATGTCCATAAAGTATTTTTTTCAGAAATTGTTAAAAATAGTATTTTTTTTCTTTACAAAAAAAAAAAAAACTAATTAAAACGAGGCCTATCATAATTTTTCAAAAGGGAAAATAGTGAATAAGAATGCATTGATGCCCATGCGATATGGTTTGTACACTGAAAATGGATGCACAAGATTCCCTAATCTACACACAACAAGCACACATGTCATATGCAAATTGGGCCTAAAAAATGAAGAAAGTCCAATACAATTAAGGGTCTGCTTAGATTGGTATTTTCATAGAAAAAGTATATATTTGGAAAAAAAATACTTTTTTTTTTTTTACAATAAGTATTTAAGTTGGATATAAGGAAAAGTTAGAATTTTGAAAAAATTTCAATTTCAGTTTTTTTAAAAAAAATAAAAAATTTAACTTTTCTAAAAATCAATTTTTTCAAAAGTTTTAGGGGAAAAAAATACTTTTAGAAAAAGTCAATCTAAATGAGCACTTACCACAAATGTATTAAAAATAAAAAATTTTCATATATATATTTTTAACAAAAAGTGTACCTTTTGCAATTAATATGTAAATAAATTTCAAAAGAAAATTTTAAAAGATTTTAGTTCACCAAAAAATTTAGAGTTGCATGGCCTAGTTCTTAGACAACAAAAGTGCTTTCTCTAAGTTCAGATGATGAAACTGATTTGTTTGGTTTATTTTCCAAACAGTTTTTTTAATAAAAGTTGAAACTAAAAAAAGTTAAAATTCGAAAGCTCCAAATTTGTACTTTCTAAAAAAGATTTTTGAATATTTTCACATCATGTCAAAATTTGATTTTCTTTATTTTTTCAAAAATATTATTATTCTAAAGTAACTAAAAATTTAACTCTTGAAATACAAAGCGAAATAATTAATTATTTTTATTCAACAATACTTTCGCTTAAAACTGTATTATTAAAACATCTACTGCTAAAATCTCATAATTGAGTTAAAAACACTATTTTTTCAAAACTTGTAAAAAACGGAGTTAGAAAAATCGATCCAAACGAGTTTTAAAGGTCGTTATCGTAATCAATTGCGGGAATCGTGACGGGGGAACCATCAGTCGTACGGCCCATTGGTTTCTGCCAACCCCCCACTCCCTTATCTAGTGGGGCCCATACACCTAAACATTGGGACAAAGACCTTGTGAAAGGGACCGTTTCCGTGGAGGAGAGAGATGCTATCGTCCCCTACTTCCACGTGGGAAGTTCCATCCTACCACCCACGTGGACCTGTTCTTCTTTACCCGAGCTGCCGTACTCGTCCGCTTCTCACGTGGTGTGATGTGTAATTACGTCAGCGAAAGAAATTGATTTGTTACATATATTTTTGAATGAATATTTATATAATATTTCGTGCTGGCACGATTATTTGTCAATCACAATAAATAAATAATTAATTAATATCTTCTTTATAATTTTAAATTTTTAAATAATATGATAATTCACCAATCCATCCAAATATAAAATTTTTAATTTATTTAACATTGAATATAAAATACTATAAAATTTTTTTCACCATATAAGTGTACGTTATGTTTGTAATTATTACTACATGTAAATGAGTAGCTTTTAATTTTGAAAACAAATCCCGTGCATTGCACGTGTTGATGACTGGTCCATGAAGAAAAAGAAATAGTAAAAAGAGTGAATTGTTTTTTATTGTCATCACGTAAAGTGTTTGAAAGTCTATCATTCATTTATTTATTTTGGTCAAAAAGAAAAGAAATTTTATTAGAACAACATGTCAAAGTAAATTAAAGTCATGTCTATATCGTTTAATTCAATTTTGCAATTTGTCACATACAGGAATAGAAAGGAAATAGTAAAATGTGACTAATCGTTTTCTTTGTTGTTTTAAAGAGTGCAAATCTTTCAAAATTTGTCTTCTAACATATGCGTGAACGAAAAGGAAATATTCAAATAATATCCAATTCATTTTTAATTAATTATTACGTTAAGTGTTTGATCTTTAAGTATGCATTTTGTTTATGCGTGGCCGAAGAGGAAATATTAAAAAAATTAGATTCATTCTATATTGTGATTTTGTAGAGTAAATTTTACCTTTTTCCTTTAATTTAAGAAAATTTTTTATAATCGAATAATATATAATGAGAATTGATTTTAATTTTTTTTTCTTTTTTGGCACAAAGTGAATTGTGCTTATGAACTTGTAAAAAGTGAATTGTGCTTTATGAACTTGTACTTCGTCAAATGCAACGAAAGGGATATTACAAAAAATCTAGATATAGGGGGCGGTTTTGGAGCTTATAAGTGGCGGTTTTTAACCGCCACTAATGACAAAATTGCCGCCTAATCTTGTGCCGCCTATACTGTCGTCGCCTATTATGCGATATCATAGCCGGCAATTTCTAAAACTGCCGCTTATGTAAAAATTACAATTTTAAGTGAAAAATATTTTTTAAAAATAAAAAAATATTAATTTGGTTATAGGCTGCAGTTCCCAAAACCGCCGCCTATGAGCAACACAAAAGAGCCTATTATGCGATATCATAGCCGGCAGTTTCTAAAACTGCCGCTTATGTAAAAATTACAATTTTAAGTGAAAAATATTTTTAAAAAATAAAAAATATTAATTTGGTTATAGGCGGCAGTTCCCAAAACCGCCGCCTATGAGCAACACAAAAGAAAAAAACATCATCATCTTGCAAGATTCGAACTTCAACTATTTGTTTGTGTAGTAAACTATGATCATTGTACCTACCAAACAAGCTAAGTAGTCATTTGTTAACTATCTCAAATAAAAATATATTTATCTATTGAAAAAACTGCTGCCTATTATGGAAAAACTCCGCCTATAGCTTTTTAATATTTCGAAAAAAATAAAATGTAATATAAACTCATTTTTATATATTTGAAAAAAATAAAATGCAGGACAATTAGCGACGATTTTGAAGAAAGCCGCCGCCTATAGCTTTTTAATAAAGTGTAATAGAAATGAAATGTAATAGATACACATTTTTACTTATTCGAAAAAAATAAAATGCGGGACAATTAGCGGCGGTCGCCTATAGGATTTTAATAAAGTGTAAAAAAAAATAAAATGTAATAAAAACACATTTTTACTATTTCAAAAAAAAATGCAAGATAATTAGTGGTGGTTCTCAAGGAAACCGCCGCCTATAACTGTCATTAGCGGCGCTTAGACTAAACCACCATCCATATTATTTATAGCCGGCGGTTTGTTAAAACCGCCACCTATTCCATGTTTTCTTGTAGTGCGAAATAGAAAATGTGACATGATTCGCGTGGACATGCAATTGGGTGGATTTTTCTTCGTCTTGTCTTCAGCATATATTCAAATTTCAAAAAGGAGAATATTTATTTATTTATTCTTTTATAATTTACAAGGAGTAGCTAGTGTGAAGATGATGAATTAGTACCGTGATCCATAAAATAATAATATCACGATGATTTAATATTTTCAATACGAGTGATAATTTGAGTTTAAATCTTATTAGAATGAAAGACTTAAAATATAACACGTGAAGCCTAAATAAATGAAAAATTCATAAACTATGTATATTGAGTATTCTAAGAATAAAACATAAGACTCAAATGATAACTTGTTTGTTGGATTGATAATGTTGTTCTTTATATATTATTAATCTCTTACTACCACTGCAAAATTTTTACCCAGTTAAGGTTATAGATTGGTTAGTGGCTTCACTGACGACGACGTTGTAGCTCAATTCTTAACGGCCATTAGATATACTTGCCGTTGTTATAGGCTTGCTATGGAAAGGGCAAAAAGAAGTGGCGAACAAGGGGGGTTCATCAAAATCATGCTAGTGGCCTCTAAGGCAGACAAAATATATATGACTATGCCCTTAATTAATTAAGATCCACAAAATTTGAAAGTTTGTAAATATCTTTCTGAAAGTTAGTTTTATATACATTAGAATTTGAAGCTGTTGAGTAATCATCTCATTTAAAAACTAGCGTAAACGAGATAAGTTTTTAGTTTTGTACTTACACAATTTTTAATATTTTTAAATAAGTGACACTTGGCATTGAATTATTTCAAATGTGAAATTCTTCGCTTTTTAAGTTCAAATACCATACTAAATAGCTACATTATATATTTGTCTATTGTATTAACAGAAACCTTTGCAACTATATTAAGGCAAAAATTTAAAAGTGACAGCATATATGTTGTGTTATTAACATAATGTTCCTATGGTCTTGAAACGGATAGACTTGTCGGGTTCATGGTATAATAACAAAAACTATGCAGAAATTAAAGAAAAAGTTGAAGGAATTGGTGAAGTTATTGGTTTAGTGAATTCTCATAAATAAAAATTTTGAATTTAAACCAATAAATTATACATATTTTTTGGTTCTTAATTAATTTAAAACATATACATGAACACGATTTTATAAATTTAAGATAAATAATCTAGTATAGGGATGAAACTGTCGTTATAAGAAACGAACCAAAAAAAAATAAAAAAACGTTGCATGCTTATGCGTACTCGTTCCGGCGCCACGATACTCTTTTTTGGCTCTTTCAATTCTCGGATTGTTCCAGGGAAAACGTTGGCGGCTGTAGAAAGTAGAAACGTTGATGATGAGCACTTACGTTATACGTTTGATAAAATGTGGGTGCAATGATTCCAAGACTGTTTGCTCCACCAACACTTATGTTATACCTCGAATAAAATGCATTTTATTTTCGTGTGTTTTGTAATTTTTGCATAGTTTTTTAATTTTAAAATTTGTTAATATTTTCTGTAATTTTTGAAAAAATATTGCACATTAATTCTTATGAAGGTAAAATAAAAGTGGAGAATATGCATCGATATTAAAATCTAATGGAAGAATATGCAAAAATTTTAAACCACAGGGGTTAATTTGTGGTGTTTCTAAACTTATAGAAGGAAATTACTGAGTTTTAAAATCACAGGGTATTTTATACAATTTTTATAAAATATAAAAGGATAAAATGTATTTTACTCTTATACAATTGTCACACTTCGTCCTCAAACCCTGAGTTTGAAAGTGCAATTAAGGTTATAAATAAAGAAATAATTGAGTTAGACTTCAAATCCATTAAACACTTAGGGGGCATTTAGTTTGAGAAATGAAAAATCATTCCTGGGAATGTGATTCCCAGGAATGATATAAAAAGCATTTGCCAAAAAACATTCATAGGAAAATTTAGAGAATTCTAAGGAATGTTACTATGTTACGTTTGGTTTAAAATTAATATTCTTGAGAATTTTGAGCTATTCTACAAAATGTCCCTCATTAATTAACTAATTAATTATTATTATTATTATTATTAATTATTTATTTCGTTGATTTATTATTTATTTTAATTAACTATTCATTAATTAATATTATTCATTTTTAATTTATATTTGTTAATTAATTAATATTTATTGTCATTTGATTTATTATTTAGTTATTTACTTAATTAATGTTAATTAATTAAATATTAAATTTTAATTTAAGTAACTTTTCATATAATTAAGTAATAAAATAATTAATTCATGTAATTATTAATTATTAGTTTTCAATTATTATTTTGTTAATTTTTAACAATTTAATAATTTAATTATTCCTTAATTAATTAAATTAATTAGATATTAATTATTATTATTATTACTATTGTTATTTTATTTTTAATTAATTCAAAAAAAATTATTTTAAATTAATTGTTTTTATTTTTATTTTTTATTTTTAAATTATTTACTAATTAAAGAGTGTGAGACTTGGTAAACAATTCTGCAATCTGAAGGCCTTACTCATTTATTAAGGCAAAATAAAGGATTGTCTTTTACTTCAAGCTAAGTGATTATTTTTTAGTTTTATTTTTAATTAATTTTAAATATTATTATTTTTAAAGTAATTATTTCTTATTCTTATTTTTATTATATTTTTATTTTTAATTATTTATTAATTATTTTTTATTTTTATTGTTATAGATAAAATCCAATTTTTAATAAAAATACAAATTGAATAATTTATTATTATTATTATTATTATTATTATTAGTTTTTATTTTTATTAATTTTTATCATTCATGAGAGGGTTTTAAATATGGGATTTTCTATCTTTTTAATTTACTTTACACATTTCCATTACTCAGAAAAGTTAGATTCTCACCCCCTCATGTGGGAATGAAAATTGAGTAAATGATAGGAATATTGCATTTCCGGGAATACAACATTCCTGGGCATTATTTTTTATTATGCAGACCAAATACAGAAATATTACATTCTTAACTTTACTTTTTCAGAAATCTTTCATGATTTCGTGAACCAAACACTATTTCAGAGTAAAATAATTAACCTGAATAGAGAAGACAAACTCAATCTCATGAAATAAGATCGGACGATTAAATTGGTGATTTGTGATTTAACCCAAGCTTGACGAGTGTTTGTTGGGATATGGACTTGATAGATAAATATTTTCTATTAATGATCTTAGGGTTGTGTCTAGTAAAAGTACTGAAAATCGGCTATGTTATCTAATCCTTCATCTATTTAACCAAAAAAAAAAATCTAATCCTTCATCTAATCCACTGCTTTTCGTTCGACAGCAGGCAATGGGGAAACTTGATATAGGTACGAAGCACAATAAATTTTGAAGGGAAAATAATAGTTTTGGGGGTTAATTCATTCACAAGCTCTTAAATTATGGTAAGATATTTTGATTCTTCAACTATCAAAAGGAGCTTTTTGACGATCCCGTAATTATTAACTGTTAAATATTGTTAATCCTTTTAACTTTTTTTGTTCAAATATTAATCTTAAGGTTAGTCATTTTAGCAACTTATTTGCCATAATGATGCAAGTAATGTTAGTTTTTGAACAAAAATAATTAATTTTTAGACAAAAATGACTGTTAACAATTAATAGTTCAGGAACCAAAATGCTCATTTTGATAATTAGGAACTAAATATCTTGCATGTCATAATTCAAGGACTTGTAGAGTAATTGACCATAATTTTTGGATTACACAAGTCCCTAGAGATAGCATGTGTGCGTGACTTTAATCTTAACTTGACTACATTATAGAGATGATATCGGCGTAAGCTAACCTCAAACTTATTAATTAATAATGGCAATGATTTTACGTTTATCACCTATAATGCTAATCCATATATAATCACTCTTATGTTAGATATTTCTCCATTTATGTGACGGTACAACATTGTTGTTAGGAAACTAAAGGTGATTGTTTTCTTGTGGTTGGTAATTGCTGCTTTATGTTAAAACTATCCTGTGGGGACAAACGCGGACCAAATGATGTCCTTTCTTCGGCCTAGCTAGCTTTTGGCATTCTTCATGCAAAAGAAGAGAACACAAATTTAAAACTCAAAAATGATGACCATATTTTGGCCCATCACACACACACACACGCATAACGATGTAACGGGTGCGTTTTAATACATACATGTATACTATATTTTGTTATAATAGTGCAGTTAAAATTTACGGCCTTTGAATCATATTCATAATATCATAATATCACGAGTAGATCCGTTTTTAGAGAGAGATCTTTGCACATGCATAGCAAGTGCATTAACTGTAACTCTTGATGTTGAACATGGTCAGATCTTGAAATAATTAGCTTTCAAGTTAACAAATTGCTTGGTTTATAACGACCACAAATCCTAAATAATTAATGAATCAAAATCTGAAACAGTATAGATCTTTCTTTGCTTAATTTTCAATTTTATTTGTAGCGAAGTGTTGAAGTTGCTAAATCCATGAACACAGCATATACATTTGACTCATCTTTTATAGTTAAGAGAAAATGCACCTTATTTATTTTGAAAATTGCCAGGCCGTTGAGCCTAAGTCCTTGACTCGCGAGCGAGATTGGTGTATAAGTTTTGGCGGTGTGATAAAATGGTTCAGAGTTAGTTACAAGTTAGATGCAAAAACTAAGTTTCATGCTAGGCAAATTGTTACACTAAATATGTAGTGGAAGTCGCCTCTAAAGTCTTGCACCATCTAATCTTGTGTGATTATGAGACTGTGCCCTTAATCAGAGATAATCAAGTCCTTAACTGGGTGATTATAATATTCTATATTGATTTGTAGGATAATATATGAGTGATTTATAAGTAGAAAATAGTTTTGGTTTACTATTTTGGGTCAATTGATGATTGGAGTGTCTAATTAATTAATTTTTTATTATGTCTACAACATCAATCTTATTTGCAGATTTAGAAGGCTGGGTTTGGTAACGTGGCAACCATACTTTGAAATATCTTAATTTTTACATTTTCATAATCGCTTAGTCAACAAAATTATTTTTTATTTTAATATCATTTTAATATTTATTGATAATATATTTTTGATCCGTCCACATTTATTGTACTAGTTAAAAAAGTAAAGTTGAAGTAGGCTACCTTGCGAAGTAGGACAGAGACAAGTCTAGAAAAACCAAGCATTTGGTTTTCAGCTTGCTTTCATTAAATTCGAGCGGTCGCATAAAAATCGGTAATTACTTTTTAAATGCGGTAACATTGTGAACAAGTCTGGATTGGCTTTTGCTCTCTTTTTTATTTTTATCTGTACAGAAAAGGTATTTTTTAAGAAAACATTTTTCAATAAATATTTAAATTAAATTCCAAAAAAAGTTTAATCTCTGAAAAAATGATATTAAAATAAAAAGTAATTAAAACCAATATTCTATATTGGTTTGTAGAATAATATATGAGTGGTTTACGAGTAGAAAATAGTTTTGGTTTACCATTTTGGACCAATTGATGATTTGAGTGCCTAATTAAGTAATTTTTTATTATGTCTACAACATCAGTTTTATTTGCAGGGTTTGGTAACGTGGCAAACATACTTTGAAATATCTTAATTTTTACATTTTCATAATCATTTGGTGAACAAAATTATTTTTTATTTTAATATCATTTTAATATTTATTGATAAAATATTTTTGATCCGTCCACATTTTTTGTGCTAGTTAAAAAAGTAAAGTTGAAGTAGGCTGCCTTGCGAAGTAGGATAGAGACAAGTCTAGAAAAGCCAAGCTTTTGGTTTTGAGCTAGCTTTCATTAAATTCGAGCGGTCGCATAAAAATGGGTAATTACTTTTTAAATGCAATAACATTATGAACAATTCTGAATTGGCTTTCTCTCTCTTTTTTATTTTTATCTTTATAGAAAAGGTATTTTTTAAGAAAACATTTTTCAATAAATATTTACATTAAATTCCAAAAAAAAAGTTTAATCTCTGAAAATATTAATTTTAACTTATTCTAAAAGTCAAAAATTTTAATTTTTCAAAAAAATATTTTTTAAAAAATTACTAACTTTTAGGACATGTTTGGATTGGTCTTTTTTATTAAAAAAACACTTTTTTTCTTAAAAAAATCACATCATTGTTTCTAAGCTAAAATTATAAAAAAATTCAAATTTAACTTTTTTTAGAATCTAAAACTTTTAACTCTTCAAAATAATATATATATATATATATATATATATATATTATAAAAAATACTTTAAAAAAAAGGTCAATCTTAACGGTGCTAATATAGCGTGATTACTGCGTATAATTGCGACGTCCTCGGCAGCTCGTTTCCTATTGGTTTAATTTTGGTCCAAAACTTTATCCACGTGTCATGTATTGACAAACTTTTGTGGTCACAGGGTGAGATTCACAATTCATTTTCATGGGGGGCTAAGGCAGCCCTTTTACTGTATTTTCCCACAAAATTGTCAAGGCTATAATATTCCAAATTTTCGTGCTTCTGATCCAAAGCCATTTGTCTAACAGTTTACATATATCCACGTTGGAATAATGCTTTTATGAGTCAATTTAGTGGGGATATGACTCGATTTTATCTAGTCGGTTTGATTTGATCTGATTTGATTTTTAATTCAAATACTTATTGCGTCATCGTATACTAAATTCTTTGGCGCCATGGTTTGCTTGTACATTTAATACCTTTTCGACATAATCAAATAAACAATCGCAGGATAGAGAAACAACTAAAATTTAGAGCATATACAAGTTAAGAAAGGATAAATTGCTACGGACTCTCTTATGGTTATTTAAAAGTATATCAGACCTTCCTGTTATATGAAAACCCCTCATAATCCCTCTATGATTGTTGAAAATAAGCATATGTTGCCATTAGTCTGAAAAATAATGGATCATTAACTAAAAATAAGCATACACACCCTCTTGTAGTCCTGTAAAAGCATATCTAACCCTCATGTGGTCCTTTAAAAATACATGGTAGTCCTCTATAATACTAATATTAATTTGTTATTCTAGTTACTGATCTATTAAAATGATGATTTTTAGATGAACATGAGCGTGCATGCGCATATTTTCAATAACCAAATACAAAAATTATATAAAAATTTTTGTACTACAAGAAAGTCTAATGCACATTTAAAAAATCATAAAAGTTCCATAGCAATTTACCAGTTAAAAAACTAGCACACAATGAACACTAAAAATAGCTCAGAGTTAATAATAACTTTACGAGGGCCACTCATAAAAACTGTCAGCAGTCACAATATATCTCAATTCTCATATATACTTTACCAATGCAAGTTTTCCAAGTCCGAATTGTATCATTCGTGTGCTTTTCCACATGGAACATCAACTCGAGCTGCAGTTGTCTGTGATGTACAAGACAAGGTCGTGTATATATATATATATATATATATATACCATAGCATATAGGGTTATAAAATTTATGATGCAACCATTTTTTTATTCAATTCTTAATGGTCTATTTGAATTAGATTTTTTTCATGAAAAATATTTTTTTTATAGAAAAATATATATTTTTTCAATAAGCAATTTCAACTTCTTAATAAAGCACTTTTTTTTTTTAAAATTATTGAAAAACGTTTTTAAAGAAAATTAATCCAAATGAGTCCTAGATCAGGTCTCGTGGATTAAAAGAACTATCGACACATGCGTCGAGCAATCGTGATTATGAAATAACCTTTATCAGAAATTTGGAATGTAGTCATACTCAAAAAATAGACGTTAGAGTGAGTCATGTACCAAGGAAGGGGAGATGTATGTATAGTTGGAGTGAAGCAACTATCATTGCCAAAATTAGATTATTCTCTGAATGGGGCCAACACACATGATTCCACAAACAAGAGGTGTCACATGTCACTCTATATATATCTCCTCTCAACAAAAATAACCTAGCTAATGATCTCCTTAAAATTCTCAATGCTAATCATCATCGCCTCTTTCACTCAATTTTAACTCCCCCTAAGATTTCATAATCATTATGAGATTTTATGGGATTATGAATTTTAGGTACTCATACTTTATTATTCTAAAATGATTGTAACATTAGATATCAATCAGTGTGATATTTGAGATAAAATTTCATTTTACATTTATATAGGGCTCGTTTGGATTGGCTTTTTTGAAAAGCACTTTTTTTAATAATTTTTGAAAAATAGTTTTTTTTAGAAGCTGAAAATTTTGGCTTTTAAGAAAAGCTATATTTGAGCTTTTTTCAAAATTTCAACTTTTTTAGAAGCCAAATCAAATAATTATTGTAAATTTAATGTAATTTTTTTTTTAAAAAAAAGTGTTTTTTCTTGAAAAAAAAGATAATCCAAACAGTCCCATAGTCAAAGGCAACTAAATAGCACGTAACACATCTCTGTTCGTAAATACCCTGCTTATTGAATTCATGGTGTTAATCTAGATCGGATCTCCTTCATATACTTAGTTACTGAGCACTTAAGCATCAGAGTATTTTTTGTTGGCATCATAATTAACAGAGTCTCGAGACTAAATACGACTACTTGTATTCTTGTTCTTGCAAGAAGATCTCCAAAGATCCGACTCAAAACGATGCCCTTATGTATAAAATATTAACTTTGTATGATTACACATTGTTCACTGAATGCCATATGTATATCTTTTTTTTTTTTTTTGTAAATAAGAATTTTATAAAATATAAGAGATTAGTAAAATGTTCTCATTTCTTACCCTAACCCAACGTCCAGTGTCCCATAGGATATAATCCCATTTCTTACCCCCAGTCTAACCTTTTGTTCTGCATGGAATTAGAACACAGATCATCACTTATGGAAAAGGTAATCTCAACTACTTGAACTAGTATTAATTCTGATATGATTCCATATTTACTTATAACTAGGCCTTGATTTAATGGCAACTTAGGAAAGCAAGGAATATTTGGATCGGAGACAATTCGCAACCTCGCTTTCCCCAATGAACTGAAGACAATTAAATGATGTGGTTCAGATTTTGTGATCATTAAGCATGTGATTAGAAAATCTAAAAAATTTACCTCTTAATTGCAGCTCAATAAATATATGCTTAACCAATTCTGTTTTCTTGTCGAACCAAAAGAAAAAAGAAAAGGAGAAAAAAGAGCCACGTTTTATATGTACGTAGCTTATGAGTTACAAATAGAGTGACAAACAATATTGTGAGTTTGGTGATTTTTATATTTAGTTGATATATTTTTCCAATCTCTACAATGTTCTCTTACTCGAGGCATTTTTAATCAATCAAATTAGTCCAGAGGTACATAGAAGTTATCTAATTATCAGTAACAGCTTCTTTGGATTGGGGAGGGGGGGAATGATTGGGGAAGGATTCTTTTATCCTTTCTTTGTTTGTTTTGAAGGTTCAAATGAAGAAAGGATTTTGGAGTGATCAACCAAATCCTTTAATGTCCCAATTCTTCTCTTCAGATTCTTTCTTATTTTTTATTCTCTCTAATACATAGCAGGATAATCTCAACTGTTTAAATAAAATAAAATTAATCGTAAAACAAAAAAGAGAAGGATATTGACAAAAGAATTTAGGTTTTGACATAAAGGATTAAGATTAGTTTATTTTATCAGAATAATTGAGATTATCCCTCTTGTGTATTGAAAAGAATCAAAAATAGGATAGGATCCAATAGTTTAATTCTTTTGGGATTTGAATTTTATCAATGGTCGAGATGATACCATCCCGCAAATTATATTATACACCCAAAGTATAATACACCTAAAGGTGCATGGTGCACCGCCCCATAAATCTAACCATCTAACCGTCAGATTAACGTGAAATTTAACAAATACACTCTTCTCACAGTGACGAATATAACACAATAATCTGATCGTTGATCGGATACCAGTAATACCTCTAACTACAAGTTCCAAAATCTTGTACAGACTGAGAATATATCATTTACAAGTTGTGAACATATTGTTGACAGATTGTGAATATATCTTAAAGAGTCATACACATAATTTATCTTTGTGAACATATGATATAAAACTTTTGAACATATAACATAAGAGTAATGGATAAGTAAATTGTGAGTAATTAAAAGTTTTGAACATGTGGTGTTAAAATTATAAACATATAACGTGCGATATGTAAATGATTAAAAATTATGAACATATAGTATAAAAATTATAAATTTATAAAATAAAGTTGCGAACTGTGGAGTACACAATATTAGGTGGGTGTACAATATTTAGGATGTATGATATCCAGTCCCATAAGATCCATACATAAATGATTAAGATTTTACTTTTATATCAATATGAGATAGCTAATGATATAAGAGGATGCTAATCACTCACCTCCCTACATCCAGACATAATGTAAGAGGCTTCATGCCCTCCATTATAAGTACTGATATACAAAATTCTTACTATTAGAGTATAATCCGGCGATGTACAGGAGACTGAGTACTTTTAATATTTTTATTTATTGTTAATAGTTAATAATACTTTTACCGTGTATGCTAAGATGAAATAAAAATATATTTTGTAAAATTTAATTGTTGATAAGTTTTTAGTACCAATATTTTTATAAGAGAAATAATAATTAAATAAAATATTTCATTAAATTAAAAAAGTAAAGTAAAGATAAGTTTTAAGAAATGCAAAGTAATAAAAGATGAATAATATTTTGATTGGAGTTTAACTCATCTTTAGAGGAAAAAATGATTCATAAAATTAAGACATGTGGTCTTAAAAGATAAATATGGACTCTAGTTTCAATAATATATAGATATACAAATATAAAATATTATAGTATATTTTATAAAATTTAAATTTTTTTAATATTAATAAAAAATTTTATGCTATACTTGTAATAATTGAATAAACATTTATAATATTTGAGTAAAATCAGAAAAGACTCGGATATTAATAAAAATTAATGGACTTTTTGGAGGAAAACATCTCAAGAAATAAAGACATGTGACATTGATTAAAAAATGCGTGAATTCTCTTACATATATATAAATATATATACCCACACACAAACACATGTACATATCGTAGAACTTGACTAAAATAATTGTATTCCCTCAAGGTGAAAAAAATATGATTTAAGAATTAATTTTTGTTGACCAAAAGTAACTCTCAATGTATTTTGAAAATTAAATTATTAATTTAGAAAATGATTTTAATAGAGGAAACTTAGGCAGAAAAAAAAAATTTGAAAAACATGATAACACGTGATATAGTAAAAATAGGTATAAACTATCTTTTATAATTTCGACTTTTCTAACGGGTATACATATATAATGTTTATAGAAGAAATGGGATTAGTCACCAGGGATAAGCCTAACATGTTCTGGATTTGTTCCAGGATTTAAATTTCCAAAGTTAGGTATCATCAAACAAATCCTGGATTTGATTGCTACTGACTTCATGGTTGATAGCAACTGGCTACCTCAAAATTTAATTCGTTTTTGACATACGAAATTCTTGGGAAACTTCACCTGCACTTTGATGGACAATAACAAATCAATACAAATTGAATTAAATTAAAAATTTATTCTACTAAGTAGAGCCGACTACTTTGACAAATTATAATAAAAAAACGAAAAATAAAATTGTATATTGAATAATCAGTATTCGATGATCTTAGAATGGAGTGTGGCTTGAGATTTAGTACAAGTTGGTGGGTCTGTCCAAAATTGAAACAAGCTCTTTTTATGAATTATTTTTCTACTCTACAAATGACTTGTGTGGTTCAAAAGCTTATCATATTTTATCAAATTAATATTCTAAGATGACTATACAAGAGCTTTATGAAGATTCCTAGCTTTTTGTAATATTTAAATACAATAAATTAACTTCAAATATTTCATTTTCATTGTCCTCGGACATGAGTTCTATTATGAAATTCGATTAACCATTAGATAAAATTAAATTAATTGGAAAAAGCTTCTCTCTCTCTCTCTCTCTCTCTCTCTCTTTTTCTCCCACTTAGAGTTTGGCATAAATTCTCACACAATTTCCTTTTCAAAATTCTCAATGTAATTATACTGCAAAAAGAGAAAATTTTCTTCCAATTTTCCCGCAATGAAATAAATTTGCGTATTTATAATACTAAAACACATTAGATATATAATTCATCATAAGCAAAGTTGAATGAGAGAGTTTCTACAGAAATATCATATCAATACATAAGATAAAAAAGGGCAACTAATTTCCTGAATTGTCTATGCTTGTACCGCGTAAAATTGTTATTAAAAATTTAATTAGATCTATGATCGGTTAATCAAAAAGTTGTAAAAATTAGATAGCAGATCAAATATTATTAGATTTATATCTTCATTTCTCCCTCTCTTTCTGTTTCATTTCTCGTTTATGCATACTATAACGTTATGAAGAAATTCAAATCCTAAACTATCGATACCTCAAAAAATTTATAGTTGATATATATATTTTTCCCAAGTATTGCAGCACAACATAGAACAAATATTTTCCTTTTTTCCTCTTTTTCTTTTTTTAGAAAAAAAGGAAAAAAGGAGTTTCATAGGTAGTAAAAGGGCAAACTAATTGAAGCAGAATGTAATTGTGGTGGCTGCTGCTAAGATACCTGAACCACTTTGCCAAAGATGGAGTCATGCCATGTAATAATGTGTTACACTCTCTAGCACTCAAGATTCTTTTTTCACTAGTAGCCATGCCATGTAAAGCCATAAACAGCTAGCCGAAACAAAAAAAATGATATGGTGATAGCAAAAGTGTTTACAGATAATATCTAGAGTAAAATCGACAATGGTGCAAATTGCAAAATCATTTACTTGGTCTTTTGTTTATTTAATAATGACAAAATTAATAAACTATAGATGCTTTTCCACATGTGTGTGATTTAGCATAAATATGAAGCAAAAAAATCAAAATAAATAACCAAAATTTATATATTAAGATCCTCATGCATAAATATGATATATATATATATATGTGTGTGTGTGTGTGTGTGTGTATATATGTATATAATTACTACCTTCTACAATAATAAAACAAATTCTTTTTATCTGTATAATCCTAATTGTAGTTTCTGAATTCTGTACCTCCTGAAGAAGCATTCTCTAAAACCTTCTCAGGATAGAAGTCTGCAGAAGAAGAAGAAGAATTATTTAACTTAAAGCTACTAACATGTTGAGCATGTCCTCCACCATTTCCATGATCAAAAGATCCCAACTGATGATGATGATGATGATGATCTTGTCCTCCATTGTTATCATCATTCCTTGCTTGCTGATGGCTCATATCAAGCTCATCACTAGAGGGCATATTCATATTCATACCGCCTTGAGATCTTGTGCTAAAAAATGGTTCGTTTCCCATAGGATTAAGCTTCAGTGATGGAGCAAATGTAAGCAATTGATTCTGCATGCTGAATATGTTTTGGGGTTGTTTTTCTAAGCCAAGATTAATGGAGGGTGTTTGAAAGCTGTTCGTGGTTGAATTGATCGTGTTGGAGGTGCCAGAGATGGAGGCGGTTATGGCGTTGTTAGCACCACCAGCATTGATCACACCAGAGCTTAAAAACGATGGAGATGCTGTTGATGAAGATGAAGCAGCCATGAAAGGGGATATTTGAGCTTTCTGTGCTGAAGGCCTTAAAGGGTATAGCGATCCTAAGGCATCTAACTGACCTGCCCCCCTCGCTGCCGAGCCGGAGAAAAGATCGAACCGGCGAGAAAAGGGCAGGGAGCCGCCGGAGAATGGAGCCGCGGGGATGCCAGTGAACTCTTGCACCATCTGCCTGAAATTTGTTGTGTCAGTGGTGAGAACTGTGGTAGGGGCCCTTCTTGAAGCCCTGGTGCGCTTCTTTGGATTCTTGTTGACAACATTTTGATGCTGCTGTTGTTGTTGTTGTTGTTGTTGTTGTTGTTGTTGCCGATGATGATGATCAAGATTCGGTGAAGCTCTTATGGACTCCATTAATGGCGGCCGCATAGCTTGACCCATCCCTTGTGCAGTACCTAAAAGAGATTGGCTTCTTGATGATGATGCTAAGTTTCCAAAGTTGGCATAATTGGTTTCAGATCTTAGGCCTCTGGGCCAGACCATGTTATGATTATACTCAACATTTGCATTTGGTGTGGGTAGTGATTGTGGAAAGGTGTCAAGATTGTGCAAATGGAGATCAAAGAAAGTGCTTTGTTGATGTGAAAGAATTGGTGGATGTGGTGGATTTGATGAGATTGATCCAAAATGGCCTCCTGCTGATGATGGGTGGTTCAAGAAAGAGGAGATTGACTCACCACGCGAGTCATACTCTTCATCACCACCACCACCACCGCCACCGCCACCGCCACCTCCTCCGCCTCCGCCTCCGCCGCTTGAGGATTGCATACTACCACTGCTACCAGAATCCATCATAGTTTTTGTCTTTTGGAAAACAAGTAACAGAAAGAAAAAGTAAAAAGAGAAAGAAAAGGAAATATATCTTACCAAACCTAACACAACTAGTAGTAGTTGAGACCCGCAAATTAAAGAGATAGTGATACTTACAAAGTTTCAAGAAAGAAAAAAGGAAACAGAATCTAAAGAAAAACAACTAAAAAAGTTACTAGAAAAGAACATATGTATGTATATATATATAGAGAGAGAGATAGCTATCATCAACTAAAGTGTCAGTAAACACATATCTTTCGATCAAAAGAATAGTGGAAAAAGAAAACTGGAAAGATTATTCTGCTAGTTGCTCTATGATCTTGGATTAGGGTTTGGGAAAAGAGAAAAAAAAAAAAGGGGAAAAAAGAGAAGGAAGAAAAGAGAAGAGATCAGGAAAGGATTAAAGAAAACTTTGGTGAAGGCTCAAAAAGAGAGGCAATTAAGCTAAGTTTTTGTGCTGAGCATAAGTGCTTTTTTTTGTTTTTTACCCCACTTAGAAAAGATACTCCTCTAGAGATTGCAGCAGATTGGTGGGGACTCCATTGGAGAAGAAGGCTTAAGGAGCTTGCCGGTTGGTGGTAACGGGTCAAACTCAGAGAGAGAGAGAGAGAGAGAGAGAGAGAGAGAGAAGGAGGGAGAGAGATGGTTGGAGGGTTTGATGATATTTGAGTGTGAAAGCAAGAAGAGGATATAAGAGAAAAGGGTTCCAAGACCTCGGAAAAAAAAAAAAAAAAAGGTTCCAAGAAAAAAAAAAATGGAAAAACTAAATAAATGTGAAGGGTTAAAAAAAAAAAGGAGAAAGAGAATAAAGAAAGAATAGAGCGGTTAGGCAACTGAACTCTGGCTTTTGGTGGCTGTGGAGTGCAAAGAAGACAAAACTACAGTAGTTATATATGCTACCATCTACTTCTTTTTTGTTCTCACCTAGTAATAATAATTTATTGGTATTGCAATAGTGTGATGTACGAGGAGTTTTTTTTTTATTTAATATTATGACTTACTATAAATATTAATATATATATATTATACAAATTAAAAATTATAATCTTTTTTACTTATTTTTAGATGTTTTATTTAAATTAATTTTTTAAATTATTAAAATATTTATAAAATAAATCCAAACTCAGAAAAGCAATGTAGTTTAATGTTATATACTACCATCTACTTCCTTTGTGTTATCACCAACTAATTATAATTTAATGTTCTTTGTCCGCTTGAATATTTAATCTTAGAGTTTCTAGAAATTATTATATATTCATTTTATTCGTTTGACTAGAAAATCATGCTTATTGTACCAAGTTAAATTTTAGGATTTTCACAAAGTTATTATGGAATCTGTTTTTTATCTATTTTTTTGCTAGGTAATTAAGCAGTGTTCTATTTTATAAAAAATTAGTACATATTGTTATCTATAACAACTTTATAAAACAACCACATAAATGTGTTTATACATGTATATATTACGTGGCATTGTTTATTTTTCACCTCTTGTATAACAAATGTCGTACTTTTTAGAAAAATAAAATGGGATATGTCAAAAAATAAATTTATGTGTACAAATAACGGTTATCAAATAGAATTATACAAAACTAACGGTTGAATCATATGTACGTAATATATTAGTCATAGAATGGCATAGTGTAGTAAGAATTTTGTTATTTCGGGGGCTTTGACTAAGTCAAAAATGATGAAGATATTTCATAGACCGGGAAAATTCAAACAAAATACAGTAATGTCCAAAAGACTATAATTGAGAGCAACACGAGGGAATCTTTTTACCGACTGTGTCTCCGGAAATTAAGACTAAAGAAACTACAATTATTTCTTCAAAAGTTTGGCACATCTTTCTTTGGATGTGTATTAATTTGAAGAAACTCCTAAAATAATCAAAAGTCTAATAAGAAATGACCATAAAGGTATATTCTCTTTTAAACCTAGTGACCACAATCTAATACATCATCGCTTCCTAAGAAAAAATGAAAAGAAAAAAAAGGTTTGGCATTCTTCTTCCTTGGAATTCTTGCGTATGTTACGGATAAAGAAAATCTAGGTCTATATATATATATATATATATATATATCATATAAGGTTGATTGCATGTTTTAATATTGTCAACACAATCTATCACATGATCCATGGTATTTAAATTATTCCCTTTTCTTTTTTTTTTTTAAATTTTGCCCCCATACACAAACACATTATCATCATGTGGTAATTTTTAAAAGCCTTGGATAGCGTAAAATACTAATTGTATAGCTAGATAGATTAGTTCAACCATATTCAAGTTAGCTACAACCATAAAAAATTAGGTTATTTAAAAAATATTCCATGGCTAATCATTTAATTAAAGATACCCATTTAGTAGATCAAAAGCTAGCATGGATTCTTTTTTTTCTAATCTTTTTTTTTTGTATATAGGCAAAGTCGGGAGAGAACAAGCGTAAAGTAAGATAAACAAAGATAATTTAATTATCATCCTAGACGATGTTTTGCTCTTTTTATTTTTCTTGCAACAAGGGGGTAACAATGCATGTGTACAAGATTGGTGGTTTTTAAATTAGCTTATGTCTTTGTCACGTGTATTATATATTCCCTATGGTGTGCCCTTTGGCCAACCCTACAAATCAAAATCCTGAACTCTAAACGATCCAAATTCTTTAACGTCTATAATTTATGCATGCGGAATATTTAAAGATTGCGGCCACGTTTGTTTTTATTTACTTCCTTTCAAATTTAATCGTTCTTTTTAGATCATCGATGGTACTCTAATGCGTGCGCAAAATCCTCCTTTCTTTATGCCTTTCAAACATGTCCGTACAGGATGATCGAGCATACTTGTGACTTCGATTTTGTTTAGCTTAGTTATAAGATTTCAACTTTTGAATTATAGAATTTTTAGGAGTAAAATTTTGAATAAAATTGTTAGTGAATAAAAGTCATTGGTTATTTGAATTTTGGACTCATATTTCAGAGTTGAGTTTTCAATTGTTTTGAAGGTAATATTAAACTTCCAAAAATATAGAATAATATTTTTTAAAAAAATGCATGCAAACAATTACCGAAATTAAGTGAAAAATAGCTTCTCAAAAGTCTTTTCTGAAACAAATCAGTTTTTAGCTTTCGAACTCACAAAAAAAACTTTTGAGGGTTCATAAGGTGGATCAAATATACTCTAATCTATTTTTAAAAGAACTTAAGCATAAAACTTGTAAAAATACTGAAAAACTAGGAGCTCCAAATTGAAAGGGTTTTGCAAAATAGTTTATGAAAACCTAATTTTAAATCCGATCAAAATTTGTTTTCCTTATATTTTTCCTCAGAAATATTACTTTATATTTTTTAAAGTCTTTGTTCTCAAAACAATTAAAAACTATACTCCAATAATATAAAGCTAAACAATTAATAATTTTTATTTAACATGACTTTTATTCAAAACAGCTAAAATTTCCTGTTAAATTAAAGAGAACCTTATTCCATTGGATTTGATAGGACCAAAAGTTCGCGCATAAAAGAATCTTCATTGAATAGTCGGCTTCGATTGATCTACATCAAAAGAAAAATAAGTAAATTAATAATCGTTTGAATCATTTTATCATGAGTATATCAAATGAGTCTGAGACACGTTTTTGAAAAGGGGGGGATGGATGGCTAGATTGTACTTTATTGGAGCATTAATAAAATTGAATGAGGAATGTGGTGGAGGGTGCGTCCACAAACAACCAAAAGCCCAACTTGATGCAATCTCCATAGCAAGACAGGTCACCTAGCTAGTAAGGCGTTTGTTAGATGATGGTTCAGCTAATTCTATTGGTGCCGTGCCTTTCTCCTTAGGGTTAATCTAGATTGCTTTTTTTTTTTTTTTTGGGACAAAATGTTTTTTCTATAAATTTTTAAAAAAAGTTTTTTCTTTTTTGAAAAGTTAAAATTTCCCACGAGTCTTCTCCCCCAGTCCAACCCTAAGGCCGAGGAATTAAGCAAGCGTGCTGAATGACGAAGAAGGCTCCATATGGATCATATCTCCAATTGATGCCTCTTTTTCTTTTTTTTTTTTTTGGAACAATTAGTTGAAATTGAATTTTTCCTTAGAGTTTCAAATTTTTTTTAAAAAAATTCACTCTATATACTTATTGGAAAAAAAAATACTTTTTGCTAAATAAAGGTCTTTTCTATGGAAAAGAAAAACAATCCAAATAAGCCCTTTATTTCTCCAATTTGGCTTTTAAAGAATACGTCTTTTTCTTTTATGTGCATGGTAATACAATATCGAGTTTCACATATTGGCAATTATATAATCACACCAATAAGCCCATTAGGGATTCATGTTCAGTGTATAAAACTCTTACTACGCATAAAAATTTTAAAGTTGTTATTATAGTCTATTCTTATTATCTATTCTTATTCATTGTTTTTTGTGAAGGACAACTCATTGAATTCGAGCATTATGATCCTTGTAAATATTTGCATTCATTGTAATATTTTGGTGGCTCAGATGTGAAAGTGGGGACTGCATTAACTCTTAGAAAATCAAAACCTTAAAAGAAACTTCCCCATCAGATTAACCTGTACCAGGAATTAATAAGGATTTGTTAATGGAGGGTCCAACACTAAGTTGGTCCAAATCAAACTTTTGTCAGCGTAACCCATGTTATATGACCGGTCCAGCTCATAGGCTAACCCATTTAATGATGTGGTACAGTTGAGCAATAGTGCATTGAACACCTTTAATTATATTGAACCATTACTTTAGCTTCAAGTGATATATATTTTTTTCAATTAGCTATAAAAAAAACAAAAGTTAGGGGTCGAAGCTTTTTTCTTATTGTGCATAGCAGTAATTTTAAAAAGATAATTTTTTAAAACAAACACATCAATTAACTTAAATTGGATTTAAAGCAATCCAAATACCCTCTCAGTTAGAGAGTAAAGCATTGATAGTTATGATAAAATGTATAAACCACCATAGATACAAAGAAGAAAAGGTATTTGGACAACTCGATAGAGATCCGAGGAGAAATCAATTGTCATTGACATTCATAATATGAATTATTGATATGCACCATTGATCTCTCTCATCTTAAAATTCCAGAATGAGTGTAATGACTTTCTTCTGGTATATATGTGGCTTCTTTGTGTCCGAATTTAGAGCATGTAATGCATTTCAATATTTCATTGGCAACATCTCATATTTCAGAGCCCGCTATTAGCAAAGAAATTTAGCGAGAAAATTTAGCAACGAATTAATTAAGGACGGATAGGATGACGGCCAATAATAAATCAAAGTTTACCGACCAATCAATTTGTCATCCGTTGCTTGTTCCCATTCACCGACAGATTTGCGATGAACTTTTTTTTTTAACTCAAAAAGTTGACTATATTTTACGAAAAAATAATTTTTTTCAATAAGGGTGAATTTTACGATTGGAAATTATTATATAGATCTTTTGGAGCCCCACTGACCTAATTAACCACTTCGTCAATAAAGATATGAGCATTGCTTAATTGGAAAAGATAGCTGATAGGGATGGCAACGGGATGGGTATTTTGCCCATAAAGAAATCCCAAACCCACTACCCGAATAGCATCTCAATTCTTATTTCCGTCCCAAACCCGGATAAAAATTAAATGGGAGTCCCATTCCCGGAATGTCCCAAACTGGGTTAAAAAAATTTAAAATTTAAATAGAAATTTTAACAATAAACATCTCAAATCCAAATTTAAGATATGTTTTCAACCCTGGAAATCAAATTAAATCACTAAAATTTAAAAAACTAACCATTTAAATAAATTTTTCCCAAAAAATCTAAACAATATCACTAAAATACATTAAAATGATAAAATTTTAAAGAGTAAAAGGTTAAGAATTCAAACCTTACTACTACTAGAAAGTAAAATATTCTCTTAATTTTTAGTATATAATGTACTTATGTACTTAAAATTATAATTAATTAATAAATATAAAACACCTACACATATATGTACATATAACACACATGTATGTATATATATATATACATAACCGGGTTCAGGAATGCGGGTACCCGAGAGTCAATCCCAATTCCGTCCTACACCCTAACGGGTATTTTTAATCGTTCCAGATTCGTTCTGGGTTCTTAACGGGACGAATTTTATCGGATTTTAATCGGATCGTTTAATACCGGGTACCCTAAGTCACTCGTCCTATTGCCATCTCTAATGGCCGATGATACAATAGTAGGATAGTGTGGCACGGAATACACAAGAAAATTGTTGTAAGTTGGATCATATTAATTCTATATATTATATAAAAGAAGGCATATATATATTTTATACATGTCTCAAATGTTATTATTTTAAGTGTTTCTTCTATCCAACAAAAGCATTTGAGTCTACCCTTCTACAAATACAATTAGTACCTAATTTAAATTTATTCAATCACCAATTAATAATACTATTTAAAAAAAAACTAGAAATCTTTCATTCCTCATTTTCCCACATTGGATCTTTTTCTCATTTTATTTTCTTATTTAAATATTTTATTAAATTCTTGGAGATTTCTCATAAACAACTTTAAATATTTTATTCCATTACTGGAGATCTCTCATAAACTACTATTAGTATTGAAAACTTATCAAGAATTAAATTTTGAAAAATGAATTTGAGTTTTATTTTAACTTAGAATGTAAAAATTGACCATCAATAATAAATAAAGATATTAAAATTACACATTTTTGCCATGCATTGCACGGGGTATACTCTAGTTTAATCCAAAGTATAACATT
Source organism: Cordia subcordata (assembly GCA_028554755.1). Taxonomy (NCBI): domain Eukaryota; kingdom Viridiplantae; phylum Streptophyta; class Magnoliopsida; order Boraginales; family Cordiaceae; genus Cordia; species Cordia subcordata. Next base: position 13,473,441 of record JAPTOF010000002.1, on the reverse strand, counting down.
TGGGCTTCAGCAGTACACCAGAATTATGTGCAACCTTTGGAGTAGCACTCGCAAACAACTGTAGAGGAAAGAAATAAATGTTGCGTTTGATATACTAGAATGGTCTAGAATGAAATAATCATTTTAGCTTCTGATTCATTTTCTTTTTTTATATATATAATTAATTCAAGTTAAAAAGCCCATTCTTATGGAATGGTTTTTTAAGAAAAAGTTAGGAGACCCATTTTTTAGCCAAAGAAAAGGAATGAGTATTCTAACTTAACTGGAAATAAAAAAAAAAGTAAAATTGTAAAATAATTTATTTTCCATCTGCTATCTCACAAATTCTCAATTATTTTTAAAAAATTAAAAGTTAAAATGTATAAAAAATCTAAAAATTTGAAAACTAAAAAAATAAAAATAAAAAGTTAATTTAAACAATTGAAAAATAAAAATTTGAAAAATTAAAAATACACGTAGTTATTTCATTTGGACTCATTTCTAGTTGAAAAACATGTGTATTTTTATCGGATGATTAAATTTTCTCTCTCAATTATGTTAAAAAAATAAATAAATTGAAATATGGTGTTAAAATTAAAAAATGATAAAGAGCAATGCTATGTTTACTGATCAAAAGACTAACAAGAGTATTTTATTTTTTGTTAGTATCATATAAAATTAGCTGTCATGTATAAATTTAAATTTATGGCAAATTAAAGAACAAGTGTATTTTGGTTAATAGAATAGATTTTCATTCTATTTAAACACATGAAATAAAATAAGTATTCTATTCTAGCTTTTTATGATTTTTAACCAAACACACACACACACACAAATAAGTATTTCATGAGCATTCACTCTTAAATGAGCATTTCTTTGTAAGGCATTTTATCATACCAAATGAGCCAAAAGTGAAAATGTGAGGAATAAGAAGAGAAGTTCCGGTAAACATTATGAGTTTTTATTTATCACTTCCAAAAGAGGATTAAACAGGTTATTCCACCTCTTTCCCCATGATCAATCTTATATATAATATATTTGTTAGTATTCTTCTCACACAGAAAGTTCATAAAATTTAAGATCGATTATGAAATTAGTATTTGTGCCCTAGTCCAATCACAATTAACCAAGTGTGAATACATTCACGTGCTAGTCATATTTAAATCCGCTCCTATTTAACCACCGTGATTCATTCCTATATATTCCGTTCCTTTTTAACCACTACGAGTACATCTAACCCATTGTGAGTACATCCATTTGAGAGTCACGTTTAAATCCATTCTAATTTAATCATGTGTGAGGCGAAAAGACCAAAACCTTTCAAGTTTTAAGATTCTAAATGAAACATTATAAGTTCATATACATTTTCAATTATACGTTAAAAGGATCGTTTAGCATATGAAATTTCAGTTTTATATATTGTTCAAAAAGAAGTTAAACTTCTGTTGAAATTTATGTAAACAGCTTTACCTAGAATTTCAAACATATTCTAATCGAAAGAAATCATATTAGACACGTCTTATTAGATCCTTTTTCCATTTTGAGAGGAAGACATTATTCACAAATTATATTATATATTTGCAAGAGTACAAGACATAGTGTAGCAAATTATTTGTTTAATATTCATAAGCTGTTTGTCCAGTTAAATTTATAAAAAAAAAAATCTATACATAAAAATAGTTACAGATGTTTGTTCAGAATAAAAAGACTATTTATTCAATGTTAATAAACTATTTGTCTAGTAAAATTCATAGATCGTTATAATATCTGTTGATAAGTGTAAAATTGACAAGCATTTATACATGAAAACAATAACAAATGTTTGCTCAGAATAACAAAGCCATTTGTTCAGTAATCATAAGTTGTTTGTCCAATAAAATTTATAGATCATCACAATATCTGTTGACAAGTGTAAAATTAACAAACTAGTGTACATGAAAACAGCCACAAATATTGGTTCAGAATAAAAAGAGTATTTGTTCAGTATTTATAAGTTGTTTATTCAATAAAATTCACAGATAATCTTTGTTCAATACTGATAAGTTGTTTGTTTAGTACGTTTATAACTGCAATTGTACATTGCACTGTGCACCTATAGTTGCATAATGTAACTTCCTGCCATAATTGGTTTGTTTGTTATTTTTATTTTTATTTTTTGGGCTGGTTGGTTGGATATGTTAGTTGAAGCCAAAAGCCCATTTGGAAACCAGCCCGTGTGTTCTGCAGGCCTTGATATTACATTCGCTGTAGGCTAAGCAAAATTTCTCACGACAAAATAATAATAATAATAATAATAATAATAATACTGCAGCTACTACTACTACTACTACTAATAATAATAAGTGAAATTTCTTGCTTCCAACATTTTATTAATTGCATTCTCCAGCCTTCAATTTTTTATTGATTATTTTTCTTTTTCATGACAAAGGATTTACCTTGGAAAAGACTACATTAAATTCGCTCTAAGAAGAGAGCATATATTTGAATTATTTCTATATAAATCAATTTACCTATGGTTTAAAACTTCCAAAGCAAATTAAAGGATTAGGGTGAAGACCTAGTGATTGTTCTCACGAGTTTTCACTGTACAGGTTGTAGGCTCTATTTATATTAGAGGAAAGTTTGGAATTTGTAGAAGAAAAGCGTTTCATATAGAAAAATGAGAAAGTATATTTATGCGAAGACGATTGAAAATTTATCTATCTTACATCTATTGTACGTTCAACCCTTCATTTAAACGTTGGCTCAAGATGGATCAATTCTTTAAATTGAACCCAACTCGTAATTGTTCAGGGGACTTTTTTTTTTTTTTTTTAAATTATAAATATCGTCCCTACCCTTGTTTTGTTAGTACTACCAACACCATTGGTTAGAGGCTGTAACTTTCGTTGTTTTATAAAATTGAGCCCAAACTCGTAATTGTATTTATCAGTAACTTTAAGTCCGTAAAGTTATTTGAATCCCACAAATTCTATATATACCGAACTTACTAGATTCTGATCAACTTGCTCATGATAAAAAGTTCTAGACTAATTGTAGCAGTGAGCACTTAGATGGTGATTTGTTGAACTTATAAGTTGGTCAAACCAATTTATAAGTTTTTTTTTTTTAAAAAAAAGAAAATAAAACTTGACATATTTGGTTAAAGAGCTTATAAGTTACTTTTAGGTGTTCACAAGCCAGCAAAAAAATAAGGATGCTTTACTAATTTTTTTGGATAAATTGCACTAAACGTCTATGGTTTATTATAAGTACACATTATCTCTTTATACATGTTATCCCCCTATAATTTCAAAGTAGGCACCGGATCCCCCTCTGATCTTACAATATATAGCACACATGCCCATAAAATAAGTATGAGATCTCCGTATGGTACTCAAATATGTAATATATATGCCCTCTAAAATAAGTGTTTGTGTTTATTTTGAAATTATAGGAGATAACATATACTTATAATAAACCATGAGAGAGTTCGGTGCAATTTACCCCTTCTTAGCTTATAAGCACTTTTGTTTGACCATGGCTAAAGGCTTTTGTACCCTTTAACAAATTAGATAATTTTACAACATTAACTAATAAAATATTTTTTTAGCCATCTTAATTAATACTGTTGCTTATAGATGTCTATTTATCTAATATCTCAATAACTTATAAGTATATATTATTCAAATGCTTTTCTATTTATTTGTTACTTGTTTATAGACACTAGCTAATTGCTTCTAAGCATATGAAAATAAGCAGAGCCGAACCTGCTCTTATTAGATTACGTGATGATCCACTTAAGTTAATTGTTTTGGTCTTTTGATGAAATAACCAAACTAGCAAAGCGCTAAGGACCCGTGGGTTGTCACTCTAAGAATGTCTTTTTAAAGTGTGATCCCAATGTGAATCAAACACCAAGCATAGCTATCAAGTTTCAAGGTATAATGGATATTTGATTGCTTTGGATCACGTGACAAAGTTCCCTTTTACTCATAAATATGCACGTTCAAGACTTTTCTTACATACACTATACCACTTTATCCTTTATATACGCTTTGTTTAAGTATTGTGAAATTTTTTTTAAAAAAAAAAAGAAAAGAAAAGAAAAGAACGAAGGAAAAAGTATGGATGGAAAACATATATACGTTGAAAATAGGTGGGGCCACCATCAAAGGTAATTCTAAAAGAGATAAAATATAGTAATGACTACATAGTCAATTCTTGATATTTTGTGAATACAATATAAGAAACTATTTATAAATCTCATAACTTGATATCTAAAACAAGAAAATTAAACCAATAAGATGACTAATATATTAAGAAAAGTTAGCATATCAAGGAAACAAGCACAATAAAAAAATAAATTCGGTTATCGCCTAATCTAGTGGTATAATATAAGGAATTACTTTAAAAACCAATGTTCTTGGACAACTCTCCTTAAACTCAAGTAGTTGAATAGAGACCAACTCTTTTGATAAAGAATTTGTTGGGAAGTCTTAAAAACATTGATGAATTGATCTCCATCCTAAAACAAACTTGAATCAGATTCAGAATCAGGTGGTCAGCATGTGTGGCCCAGAATAAAAACTCAGTAGACTAGATGGTCATGTAGACAAAGTTATGCTAGCACGTTAGAGAGGTTAGTAAATGACAGCAGAGTATGACGACATGATCACATAGTAAATGAGAGTAGAATTAGTATATGACAGCAAAGTGTAACAATATAGTCACGCGATAAATCACAATGTCCCACACGTTGGTTTGTTAGGTGGTTTTGTAACTTGTTTCTAAGTATATGGTGTGGATATAACTAATAACTTAGGTTGACTATTTTAGACCAGTTAATCATTTGAGGATCCATGTAGTTATTTGTTTTGCCAACAACACCAGTCTTGCTCTTAGACCTAGGGGTTTCAGCTTACGGCATGGCAGAATGGTATTAGAGCAAGTTACCAATTGGATACTAGTGATAAGTATTATGCGACTCAAAGTGCTAACCAAGTGTACAACAGGAATTGCCTCTAGAGTGTTACACTGTATGCTCTTATGCGATCGTGATCCTATGCCCATAATGAAGACATCAGGTCATCAATTGGGTTGATAGTAAACAATAGTAGGGTATGACGTTAAGGTGTGACAATGTGGTCATAAAGTAAAGATTTTGTTAACTAAATATTCATTATTGATTTTGATGATGAAAATATATATGCATTATTTGACTAAATGGCTTCTTGAGAAAATGAGATGATATCTAGTTAAAGATTTGAAAGGTTGAAGAAAATGTGCAAAAAGCATTATTTGCAGAAAGAGAAGATGAGAAGGCATAAGGAGGAGAAGAGAAGTCATAAGGGGTAACGGATATCATTTTCCTTCTTGCTCTTTTTGTAAAATGCCTATATATTGTGTGGACTTAGCTCAAACTCTCTTTTTTTTGTTCAAAGCAAAATTTTCAACTCTTGCACATTTAATATAACATATGCACAAATGTATTTGAATGCACACATAGAGATAAAATGAGTTTTTGGGGTGTTTCAAATCACAACATGTGTTTACAAATTATTACAAAATGATTTGGAGTTATGAAAATTGCACTTAAAATGGTTTTTGCAAAACTCTGGTTTTACTTCGCATTCTGAAGTGGTCGGACCCCCCAGCCGGTCGACCGGCTGACCTGGGTGGGTTGCCCGGCCAAAACAGAAAGTTGAAGGAAAAGCCGGGCCCCATAGCCAGTCGACCGCTAAGGCGTCCGGCTTAGTCAGAGAAGGTGCAGAGCAAGTCGAACGACCCAGCTGGTCGACCAGCTGAACGGGTACTGTAATAAATGCACAAGCCGTTTATTACCGTTCTGGCCGAGATTTTCATTTCTTTTTCACCTACCAAATCCCTAACCCCCAAAATCTCTTTAAATACTCATTGAATACACATTCAAATCATCAATTGAAGTGTGCTAAATTGTTTATCATCATACAATCCATCTTTGAGCCATTCTTGTAATATATTTGAGCTTTCAAGAGCTTATTCATCTTCTTCTTGAAGAAAATCTCAGATTCAATCTTTTCTTATTTCTTGAGTATATACACACCTTGAGAGCTATACATCTTGTGAGATCTATACTTTTAAGCTTGTAAAGTGTGGGGAAATCCTAAAGAGTGAAACTCTTGGATTCTTTGAAGTTGGGCTTCAAAGAGTTGTAAAAACTTGGTTTATGCTTCACCAAGATTTGAAGAAGCATTATAGTGGAGATTATTGAAGTCCTAAGGAGAGTATCCTTGGGCGGTGGACATAAGCTTGGCCAAGCCACCTCAAATTGTTTGTTTCTCTTCTCTTTATATTTCCATTCTTATACTTGCTTATATTGCTTACATTGTGTTTGATATATTGATTGTAAGAAGTTGTTAATTTTCTGAGAAATTTTTTTAAACGAAAATTAGTAATTATATCTTAATTCACTCCCCTCTTAAGATATTTGCACCCACAATTGGTATCAGAGCTAGGGTTCTACCTATAGTTTAACAACTAGTAGAATTTCTAGCAAATATGGAGGGAATTTCTATTAAACAAGCACCCCTTTTTAATGGAACAAATTATGCATTTTGGAAAATGAGGATGAAAGTGTTTATACAATCACATGATTATAAAGCTTGGAAAATCATAGAAAATGGGCCTACCTTACCTACAAAATTAGAGGGTAATAAGAGAATACCCAAACCAAAAAATGAATGGAACGATGAAGATATTAAATTATTTGAGTTAAATAAAAAAGCATTACATTATTTATTCATTGCTATGAATGCCACCGAGTTTACTAGAGTAATGGGGTGCACTTCGGCTAAAGAACTTTGGGACCAATTAGAAGTAACTTATAAAGGAACTAGCCAAGTGAAAGAATCTAGGATTGCTATGCTTGTACATAGATATGAATTATTTAAGATGCTTCCAAATGAAAATGTTGAGCAAATGTTTTCTAGATTTGTTGAAATTACTAATGGTTTGAAAGCTCTTAGTAAGGATTATTCTAATGTAGAGAAGGTAAGGAAAGTGCTAAGAAGCTTGCCATTATCATGGCAACCAAAAGTCACGGCAATAAAGGAAGCAAAGGACTTGAACACACTGGAGCTCAATGAGCTCACTGGGTCACTCATGACTCATGAGCTTGAGATAAAGGATCATGAAGAAGAAGAGAACAAAGCAAAGAAGTCCATTGCCCTCGCTGCATCAAAATACCCATCAAGTGACGATGAGGAAGATAATGAGGATCCGAAAGATGAAGAAATTGCACTTCTTGCCCGAAATTTCAAAAGATTTATGAAATTTAGAAAGATGAGAAAAGGGGCTTCTTCAAGCAATACAAATTGAAAGAAGAAAAGAAAAGAAGACAAAGAGTTCAAAAAGACAAAAGATACCAAAGATGAATTAAAGTGCTTTAATTGCAATAAGTCGGGACATATAAAAGCAAATTGTCCTAAGCTTTCAAAGAAGAAAGAAGGTAAGGCACTCAAAGTCACGTGGGACTTCTCCGAAACCGAAGAAGATGAGGAAGAGCATCATGAGGTAGCAAACTTTTGCCTCATGGCCAATGAGGATGAGGTACTATCTTCACCTTCTACATCTATTTATTATTCATCTAGTGAAGAAGAGGAAGAGGAATATAGTTTTGACGAACCAAAAGATGCATTTGCTAAATTACATGATGATTTATCCTTAGCTTTGGCAAAAAACAAGCAAATGCATAAAAATTTGAAACTTGTTCTTAATGAAAAGGAAATTTTGGAAAAGAAAAATGCCTCTCTTATTGAAAAAATAGACATCTTAGAAAAAGAAAATGATTCATATGCTGAAGATTTTGTAAAGATTGAAAAAGAGGTTAAAGATTTGAAAAAGAAAAATATGGATTTGAATGGAATTATTCAAAAATTTACACATGGCAAAGAAAATTTTGAGAAGCTTCTTGGAAGTCAAAAAAATGTCTTTTGATAAGAGTGGTATTGGATACAAACCTAGTATTAATCAAAAGTATTTCAAAATCTATTTTGTCAAAGCTTCTACCTGTACATCCTCCTCTTCACATAAATCAAACATTATTTGTACTTATTGTGAAAAGAAAGGACATGTATCTACTCATTGTTACTACAAGAAAATTCGTAATAAAGGATCACATGTTCCGTGTTGGCAAAGACCTAAATGGGTGGTCAAAAACAAAAATTGAAACTAACGCCAAGGACCCAAGGTGTTGGGGACCCCAAAGTAAAGAATTGCATTTAAATTTCATGTGTGTAGGTATGCAATAAAAGCAATTCAAGCAAAATAAAATGGATCTTGGATAGTGATTGTTCAAAGCACATGACGGGAAACTCTTCATTTTTCTACAAATTAAAAAGGACAAAAGGAGGAGACGTTACCTTTGGGGACAATAGCAAAGGAAAAATTATTGGAAAAGGAAGCATTGCTAATGAAAACTCTGTTGCTATACACAATGTCCTACTAGTAGAGGGTCTAAAATTTAATCTACTTAGCATTAGTTAATTATGTGACAAAGGTCATAAAGTTGTTTTTCAATCTTCTAAATGCCTTGTGTATGAATGTGGAAATGATAATGTGTTATTTGTAGCTAAGAGAAATGAAAATGTTTACACTGTTGAAATTGATCAACTTATATGTCAACATGTTAAATGCTTATCCGTTGTACATGATAGTGCTTGGTTATGGCATAGACGATTAGGACATGCTAGCATGAGCTTATTGAATGATTTGTCAAAGCATGATCTAGTTAGAGACTTACCAAAGCTAAAATTTGAAAAAGATAAAATTTGTGATGCTTGCCAACTAGGAAAACAACATAAGACATCCTTCAAATTCCTAAATAAAGTTTCAACAAATAGAGCATTGCAACTATTACATATGGATTTGTTTGGACCTATTGATGTGGCAAGCTTAGGAAGATCTACGTATACATTTGTTGTAGTTGATGATTATACAAGATTTACAGAGGTCATGTTTCTTGCACATAAAAATGATGCCTTCAATGAATTTGCAAGAATGTGTAGAAAAGTGCAAAATGAGAAAGGCTATTTTATAACTTGCATCCGTAGTGATAATGGCACCGAATATGTGAATACTCCTGTCATGAATTTTTGTGATGAACATGGCATTGAGCATAACTTTTTGGCCCCTTGTACTCCTCAACAAAATGGGGTAGTAGAGAGGAAGAATCGTACATTACAAGAAATGGCAATGACTATGCTCAAAGAACACAACTCCCCTACATATTTTTGGAGTGAAGCCATAAATACTGCATGCTATGTGCAAAATAGAGTATTTATTAGACTTATCTTAAACAAAGCTCCATATGAACTATGGCATGGCAAAACACCTAAAATATCATACTTCAAGGTATTTGGTTGTAAATGTTTTATCCTAAATACTAAGGACCACTTAATAAAATTTGATGCTAAATCTGATGAAGGACTATTCTTAGGTTATTCCACAAAGAGTAAAGCATATAAGGTATATAATAAAAGAATTCTTGTTGTGGAATAATCAATACATGTTACATTTGATGAGACTAATCCATTTGAGCCGAGAAAGGAAATTGATGATGTAGGTTATCTTTTGAAAAAGACAACGCTTGAAGATCCAACTCTAAAAGACAAAGAAAAACCAACAAAGCAAGAAAAAGAACATCAAAAAAAGAGGTCTCAAGCCAAGGAGGAAAACGAACAATGCTCAAACAAAGATGTTGAAACAAAAGAACCTCATGAAGACCTACCAAAGAGTTAGAAGTTCGTAAGAAACCATCCTCAATATCTTATCATCGGTGATCCAAATGAAGGTGTAAGAACTAGACTTAATATTAGTACTTTTTGTGAGCATCATGCATTTATATCTCTCGTATAGAACCCAAAAATATAAAAGAAGCTCTACTTGATGAAAATTGGATAATTTCCATGCGAGAAGAACTTAATCAATCTGAAAGAAATAAAGTATGGAAGCTAGTTGAAAGGCCTAACGATAGACCGATAATAGGAACCAAATGGGTATTCAGAAACAAACTAGATGAAGCCAGAATAGTGACTAGGAATAAGGCTAAACTAGTAGCACAAGGATACAATCAAGAAGAAGGAATTGATTATGATGAAACCTATGCTCTTGTAGCTAAACTTGAATCTATTCGTATGTTACTTGCATTTGCATATCACATGGACTTCAAGCTTTATCAAATGGATGTGAAAAGTGCATTTTTAAATGGATTCATTGAAGAAGAAGTTTATGTTGAACAATCTCCCGGGTTTGAAGATTCTTGCTTTCCTAATCATGTTTTTAAACTAGAAAAAGCTTTATATGGTTTAAAGCAAGCTCCTAAAGCTTGTTATGAAAGACTTAGTGGATTTTTGGTGGAAAACAACTTTGAAAGAGGAAAACTTGATTCAACCTTATTTATTAAAAGAAAAGACAATGACATCTTACTTGTTCAAATCTATGTGGATGATATAATTTTTGGTGCTACTAATATTTCTTTATGTGAGAATTTTTCAAAGTGTATGCACAAGGAGTTCGAGATGAGCATGATAGGAGAATTAACTTTCTTCCTTAGACTCCAAATCAAACAAGCAAAAGAGGGGATCTTCATAAATCAAGGCAAATACACCAAGGAAATTATCAAGAAATTTGGACTTGAAGATACAAAGGAGATTGGAACTCCCATGAGCCCCTCAACAAAACTGGATAAGAATGAGAAGTGTAAATCAGTAGACGAGAAGAAATATAGAGGTATGATTGGTAGCCTATTATATTTTACTGCCTTTAGACCTGATATCATGTTTGCAGTATGCTTATGTACTAGATATCAATCTAATCCTAAGGAAACTCACTTAACAGCTATAAAAAGAATCATTAGATACCTTAAGGGAACAATCAATTTAGGGCTTTGGTATGCAAAAGGAACGTCATTTGATTTATGTGGTTTCTCTGATGTTGACTATGCAGGTTGCAAAGTAGACTGCAAGAGTACTAGTGGAACATGCCAATTCCTAGGACATTCCTTAGTATCTTGGTCATGTAGGAAACAAAATAGTGTCGTTATTTCTACTACCAAAGCTGAATATATTGCAGCTGATAGTTGTGTGGCTCAAATTTTGTGGATGAAACAAAACTTACTTGATTATGGATTGCAATATGATCACGTTCCTATCTATTGTGATAATACTAGTGCAATTAATCTCACTAAAAATCCAATTCAACACTCAAGAACTAAGCATATTGAGATTAGACACCATTTCATTAGAGATCATGTACAAAAAGGTGATATAATACTTGAATTTGTCGATACATTACATCCAGTTGCTGATATTTTCACTAAATCATTGCATGAGGATCAATTTTGCAAAATTAGAAGAGAGATTGGAATGATAAAATGTGGTTAAATTGCATGAATATATGTTTATATGGCTTGGGCATGAAAAATATGTATTTTTATACTTTCTAACCCAGCCGGTCGATCGGCTGAAGCTGGAAGGCGTCCGACTAAAATATATTTCTATAGGTGCTCTTTGATCTAGCTGGTCGACCTAGCCGGCGACCGGCTGATCGCGGACAGGGTTAAAAATTGGAGTTTTAACCCCAAATTCTCTTCAATCACTCAAACTTTTTTTAACCCTAGCCGAAATTTCTCTCAAACCCACCTTTAATTCTTCAATTTCCAACTGTTTTCTTCCAAAATTCTTTCTATATTTTGCTTATCCACTTCAAAAAACCAAAATTTCTCCAATTAATCTTCAAAAAACAACGTGAAATCATGGTGAATTTGAGGGGAAGAGGTCAAGCACACGAGAGAAAAGGGAAGAGGCCAAGAACACAATCTCCTTCACCACCACCACCTCTGGTATCAAAGATTCAAGGCAAGCAATCAATCTTGTACGATAAATATATTGTGGTCTGATTTTGCTAGAACTGATGTCTTGCTATTATTTGATAAATGGTCTACGTTTCTACATCTACATTGTGATGTGCAAGATAAATTGGTAATAGAATTTTATGAAAATCTTGAAATACATAATAAAAGTCCAAAACTTGAGTTATCTTCTATTGTATGTGGGGTGAATTTTGTGCTTAAGGAGGAAACTTTGCATGAAATATTTAATATACCTGTTGATGGGGAAGGTCATTACAATAGTCAAGGTTGGCCGGAAGGAATCTGTAAGACTGATATTCCAGGGAAAGTTATAAAATACATTTGGAAGGATGGAGGACCTAAGGATCCAGAGTTGATTCTTCCATTATTGAGAGATGTTGATATTAATAAAAGGATTGCCTTCAAAATCATGAGTGAAGTAATTCTTCCTAGAAATATGAATGATAGAAAAATTCTGGTCATGGATGCTTATCTCTACTATAGCCTTAGGCAGAAAAAGAAGATAGTTTTGCCTTTCCTAATCCTTCAACATATGTTGCATATTAGTGGAAAGAATAGAGGAAAAACGACCACTCCTGGGTATGGGATGGCCTTAATGCATATCTTCTCACATTTCAACATATCGTCAAATGCTCCACATAGAGAGTTTGCTTGGAATTTTGACATGTTGTATATGAACTTTATGGGCATTTACTGGTATAATGGGAAGCCCATAAATAGAGGGACCTTCAAAAATTTGCTCCAAAGCACTCAAGCTACAATTAAGCATAGGACTAAGAAGGGCACTACATTCACTAATCTTGTATATGGTCTTGACACCCAAAAACTTGATGATACACTTGAGGGGATCGACATCACATTAGATGAAGATGTAGGGACTGAACTTGAGGGACAAGCTGACATAGGCATTCCAGGAACCATACCCATGGCTGTTAGTACCTTTGAAGAAAAGAAAGATACTGAGGAAGCTACTCTCAGACGAGTGATGAGAGAATCTAGGGAGCAGGTGCACGTTGATGCGCAACGCCGAAGAGAGATTCGTCGTGGTGCTAGTTCTAGCTCGATGGGTCAACAAGAAGACCCCTCTTTGATGGCTCAGATTCTCTCACAATTGCAAGCTTTAAACACTGGTATGGGAAAAATGAGGGCCACCATGACAAGCCAATGGAATGAGCTCACTATTTGGAGACAACACATTGATTTAGAAGTAGCTTCTATGAGATTAGACATGAAGGAGTACTTCAAAGATCACCATGATCATGCGCCTTGATTTTCTTACTTCAGAAAAACTCTTTTCATTCCACTTGAAAACATTTTTTAGTTTTAGTTGACTTTCAAATTCTTGACTTTGGTTAACAAGTTATTTCTTCTATACAATCTTAACTGTCGTTTCTTTTCCTGCCTTTATATTGATTTTGATGATGCCAAAGGGGGAGAAGTGAATGGTTGGTTGAATGGTGAATGGTATATATATGCAGTGAATGGTTGGTTGAATGGTGAATGGTATATATATGTAGTGAATGGTTGGTTGAATGGTGAATGGTATATATATGCAGTGAATGATTGGTTGAATGGTAAATGGTATATATATGCGTTGTTGGCTGTTGAATGGTATATTTTCTTTATGGTTTGTTAATATGTTTGTTATGACATACTTGTGTGGATATGACTATTTGTTGTGACATACTTATGTGGATATGGCTATTTTATTGATGAGTTGTTTATGTCCTCAATATGAATGAGCTAAAACTTGATAGGGGGAGTGTTTTCCAAAATACACTTTTTAAAAGAATGCATATATTAAGGGGAAGTACTTTTGTCACATATCTTAAAAATTTGTCATCATCAAAAAGGGGGAGATTGTTAGCTAAAAATTCATTATTGATTTTGATGATGAAAATATATATATGCATTATTTGACTAAATAGCTTCTTGAGAAAATGAGATGATATCTAGTTGAAGCTTTGAAAGGTTGAAGAAAATGTGCAAAAAGTATTATTTGCAGAAAGAGAAGATGAGAGGGCGTAAAGAGGAGAAGAGAAGTCATAAGGGGTAACGGATATCATTTTCCTTCTTGCTCTTTTTGTAAAATGCCTATATATTGTGTGGAGTTGGCTTAAACTCAAAATTTTCAACTCTTGCACATTTAATATAACATATGCACAAATGTATTTGAATGCACATATAGAGATAAAATGAGTTTTTGGGGTATTTCAAATCACAATATGTGTTTACAAATTATTACAAAATAATTTGGAGTTATGAAAATTGCACTTAAAATGGTTTTTACAAAACTCTGGCTTTGCTTCGCATTATGAAATGGCCGGACCCCCCAGCCGGTCAATCGACTGACCTGGGTGGGGGTGGGTCGCCCGGCCATAACAAAAAGTTGAAGGAAAAGCCGGACCCCCTAGCCGGTCGACCGGCTAAAGCTTCCGGCCTAGTCAGAGAAGGTGCAAAGCAAGTCGGACGACCCAGCCAGTCAACCGGCTGAATGGGTGCTGTAATAAATGCACTAGCCGTTTATTATCGTTCTGGCCAAGATTTTTGTTTCTTTTTCACCTACCAAATCCCTAACCCCCAAAATCTCTTTAAATACTCATTGAATACACATTCAAATCATCAATTGAAGTGTGCTAAATTGTTTATCATATACAATCCATCTTTGAGCCATTCTTGCAATATATTTGAGCTTTCAAGAGTTTATTCATCTTCTTCTTAAAGAAAATCTCAGATTCAATCTTTTCTTATTTCTTGAGTATATACACACTTTGAGAGCTATACATCTTGTGAGATCTATACTTTTAAGCTTGTAAAGTGTGAGGAAATCCTAAAGACTGAAACTCTTGGATTTTTTGAAGTTGGGCTTCAAAGAGTTGTAAGAACTTGGTTTGTACTTCACCAAGATTTGAAGAAGCATTATAGTGGAGATTATTGAAATCCTAAGGGGAGTATCCTTGGGCGGTAGACGTAGGCTTGGCCGAACTACCTTAAATCGTTTGTTTATCTTCTCCTTATATTTCCATTCCTATACTTGCTTATATTGCTTACATTGTGTTTGATATATTAATTGTAAGAAGTTGTTAATTTTTTTAAAAAAAAATTTTAAACAAAAATTAGTAATTATATCTTAATTTACCCCCTTTTAAGATATTTGCACCCACAGATTTGTGTGATGGTAAAGTGTGAAAATATGGTCATACAATATAGATGCATATGCAGGAGAAGACTGGAACAAAAGTCCAGCTTTATACCATGTTAAGAATTTCTAAAATTTTATTATAAAAACTGATTAGTCAATATGAATAGTGGTCCATACCTTATATGATGATATTAAATCTTGAGATTTTTTCATGTGAGACAAGTGTATGTGACATTAATATAAACATATTAACTAGCTTATAAGCAAAATAAAAAAAAGTTTGGTTTAAAGCCTTATAATATTAGTAATATTTATTAATAGGTTCTTTTTGATCATTTTAACTAAAACTGTTACTTTTTTCTTTTTCTTGAAATCCCCCATCTCTATGGAATTCGTATTTAAGACCTTACTCTTTAAAAAATAATTTCAATCACTTGAGCTATCTTATAATCCAAACTAAAACTGCTACTTATAACATTTAGTTACCAAATATATGAGTATCTTATAAGTATATATTGTTCAAGCTTTTCTGTACTTATTTATCCCTTACAAGTCAAAAGTTATTTATAGGTATTAACTGTTTATACGCAAAATTTACCGTGCACCTTATCTACTATGCACCATCCCATGAGTGAGTTACAAGCGCTTATATCTAAAAAAAAAAGAAAAAAAAAAAAGCAGATCTCATCTTATATCTGATTCTCTCTCGCACAGTTCTCCCCTTCTATGTGCCCGATCCTCTCTCTCCTCTTGTGTATATAAAAATTGAGAATCATCACCAGAAAGGTAGATGATGGTAGATTGAAGTCCGAGGGTAGGGGTTGCATGTTAAGAGAAGATAGAGCATGGAGGAAAATTGGAGAGGATGATGCCATTCATTGGATAGTTGATGATCTTCAAAAAAACTAATGAATAAATATATCTGTTCGATGTTAAGGAAGAAAAGAATCGGAAAATTCCTCCTCCTCTAGACCTGGAAAAGAGAAGAGTATGGATGAGATTGGTCGTCATAGACGACTACTTGTGTGTGCTAGACAGCGCACTCGTCTTGATCTGTGGCAGATAAAAGTTTACGTCGATGCCTCGTTGTGGAGTAAAAAAAGACTATTGAGAAGTATTTAGGTGTTAAGATGATG
This sequence comes from Cordia subcordata, assembly GCA_028554755.1. Taxonomy (NCBI): domain Eukaryota; kingdom Viridiplantae; phylum Streptophyta; class Magnoliopsida; order Boraginales; family Cordiaceae; genus Cordia; species Cordia subcordata. The sequence goes on along the minus strand of JAPTOF010000002.1, from coordinate 13,457,294 downwards.
ATGGAGGAGTGCGTAGAAAATTGGTGAGAAAGCTTCCAATGTCAAATTTAATATTTCATTGAAGTAAAATAATGTAGATAAAATATTTGATGTTTGCCTAAATAAAGCTCATTATTATTTTTTTTTCAATTTGTAAGGGGTGAACAAAGTGTTTATACAGTGTGAATATAGAGTTCACAGATTGCGAATATATCGTTTACAAGTTATGAAAGTAGGTATTTTATGATTGTAAACATATAATATAAGAGTAGTGAGTTATTAAATTGTGACCCATTAAAATTTTGAACATAAAGGATTAAAATTGTGAATATATAATATGAGATCTATAAATAATTAGAAATTGTGAACATATGACATAAAATTGTGAACGTATAGTATAAAAGTTGTGAACATATATAATAAATCTTGTGAACGTTTAAAAAATTACAGATGGAGGGTACTGTTTGCGTGTGAACACTATACGCACAGTGGTGCACAGTGTTTGTTGGTGCATTGTTTTTTGGGTGCATAATATTCAATCTGCTGATTATAAGTAAGGAAACAGAAGCAAAGTCAGATGGGCTCTAAACTTAATTAAGAAGTTTGTCCCCACCTTGGCAGCTATATTCTTTGGCATGCTTAATTAATGAAAATTTGTAATATTAGTTTTGATTTTTTCGCTGGAATTTATTCACTCGTGAAAACAGACCCTGATGCAACAATCCCAGTCACTAGAAAAGAAAATTAAATTAGACGAAAGAAAAAGAAAACAACAGAAAAAAAAAAAAGAAGGAAAAAGGAAAAGGGCCATCATAATTCATAGGTAGATTTTGGGGGATCTTTTTGTTCCTTTTTGCGTTGTTTACTTCCGTCGTTGCACGGACATAACCTGATTATATGAAGCATGCATCTGTCCGACAATTATTAAGTGTTGAGTAAAATTCTTTTAGATGGAACAAACTCTGAGCTTCCCGTTGGGGCGTGGCACGAGAACGTACTCACGTTTTAATTTCGAAAAGAATAAATAGGTGAGTTGGTAAGTGGCCAGGTGATTAGGGTGGTGACACCCTGACAACGCGGGATCGAGTCCGTGTGGCGGCAGTACTCCGTTGAAATATTGCGGGGGCTGTTGCTGGATTTCCACGCCCGTTGGTCCTCTCCCTGGTCGGGCTGCCACTCACGAACATCCCTCGATTTACCTCCTGCCTGATTAAGGGGCCTCTGGCCAGGTGAAAAAGGGGTTCTCCTTTGGTTAACCTTTTTAAAAAGAATAAATAAGTTATATATGAGTGTTGCTTACGTATTTAGAAGTGCAATGTATGGAGTAACTGGTTGGTTCACATGACACGACGTACTGACAGTTCGATTTCGAATCAATAAACAAGTTAGAGGAGTATTGCTTATGTGCCTAGAAGTGTCTATAGGGTAGTTCATTGGTTAGTAAGAAATGTAAGATTAGGTTCTCTTCCAACTAATTGGAAGGTTGAACCCCCAGTTGGCTTATGTAATGGTTTTGTTGGAAAGCAATACACTACGAAATTAACTAATAATTTCAGTATAAAATTTTTCTAGGAAGATTATTACCTCTCAAAGCATGACCTTTCGAATTCCAAAAAAGCGTGCATCCAATCTCGCATGTACTGACATCAACAGAATCGCATACGCTTTGAAACGATTGAAAACTATTAGAGTTTTTAATATAATTATACGTCCTAAGTTTCAATACCATAAGAGGATGGTGGTTAAGAGAGGAGAGAGGGGGGTGACCAAAGGGGAGAGAAAAAAAGATATTTTCTACTTTTTTGTGTATTGTGTGGCTTGTGTTGCAAGGAGCTATAAACTTATATCTATACTATATACTAAAGTAGAACCTGTTGCACGATATTTATTCTCGTCATTTTTAACTTTTCACGTACTGCTACCACGTGTCACTCAATAAAATTAAATTTATAATTCATTATAGTTAATATTGGTTAAATTTATATATGGTAAAAGATTAATAAATTTAATATTGCATGGGTGTTTTTATTAATTAATATAGTACTCAACTTATTTTGGGAAATATATTTATTAGTTGAGAAAAGATTTGTTAAGGAGCAAATGTTTCTAGGCGGGAAAAAGTTAAATGACATGATGACACATAGCAAAGCTAAATTAGATATGGACTTTGTTTTATAGTATACTAGCTTTTTATACCATGCCCTACACAAGGTGTGATTTACAATAATCTTAAAAAGAGGATTATTTGTTATTTATAAATAATGAATATGAACAAAAATTATAAATTGAAAAAGAAAAGAAATTGTAATTGACGGTAGAGTGGATGGATAGGATAATTGGAAAAGAAAAGATATATTAGTATAAATGTAGATTTTTAATATTATATCTTATTTTATATATATATATATACACACTCTAATTTATACTAATTTATGTTACAGCACTCAACTAGGGCAATTAATTACCAAACTGCTTCTCTCTTAAACTCAAGCTTTTGCCTTTAATTAATTGATTTGTTGCCTCGTATACATAATTCTGCTTGGACTTACAGTTTTGAACGGATTATTTGAAGCCACGAAAATTAGCTAGTTTGAGCTTGGGCTTATTAATAATAACAACTTTTAGGGTAAAAATAATTCAACAAAATTTGTCATTAATTAACTCTAATCATGTCTTTTTTAAAATAAATAAATAAATAAATGTATGAAACTGTCAAACTTATTAGGCTAATAGTCTAAATTAATCCAATCATAACTCTATACTTCTCTTCACCCTTAACACTATACTTCTCTTTACCCGTGTTTAATGCCGTTTACGTAATTTTTCTATGCGCAAGGTCTAAAGAAGGATTAGACATTTTAAAAAAAATATATATATATCAAACAAAATTTTTTTTCTCATAAATAATAAAAAAAATATTTTTCTTAATTAAGCTATTAATATAATTAATGAATATATTAATATCTTTTTTATAAATTTAAATTTTTAAATGAGATAGTAACTCAAATATAAACCAATTCAAATATACTTTTTATCATGGTAACAGCATTTATATTCACTTACTTTTTCACAAAAGATCACAAGCAATTAGTATTATTTTATTTTTTTAAATTTTGCTGGGTCAACATTTGGCACAAAATTCATCACGTATCCCACATTCAAAGATAAGAGAATATGAAATAGCTTAATTTATTGTTCTTGCAAGTTGTAAACTTTGACTGTTTTCTAACTTTAGTAAGGGGTCAGACTACATGTTTTGAATCAGCCATTAATTTAGTGTGTCTCTTTCTTCATCTCACTGTAAAGGCTAAACCAGAGCAAATTTCCACTTTTTCCGGCATTTACAGTACATAATCATTATGTTTAATAGAGTTTTCCAGCTAATGGCACACACATGAAGTTATCTCAGCTTTTTTAGCCTTTATTTACTCGAGGCAGATTCCACGGTTTCATCACCTTTTAACTTTTGCTCCGTTTATACTTCTTTAGTCTCATTTTATCAGTTGTTCAAAATTTTTACACTCAAGTCAATAAAACTAATTATTAGTCTTATTTTTGGATAAATTTGTAATAAATTGACAAAAATACTCTTTTTTCTTTTTTTGCCATATCTAATATTAAATTATATTTTTTTAATCTTTCTGTATTAAAATAAAAATAAATTTGAAAAACAAAAATTATTATTTTCTTAAACTTCTCAAAGTGACATATTTTGAGACAAAAAAAAAAAAATCTCTAAACGATTGATATTGTGAGATGGAGAGTGTACTTGCTAGAATAAATTTCACTTTCATCTCTATCTTATACTTAGTAGCGGAAAAAATTTTGGGTAACATTCCCGTCTCTATCAAATGAAAAAAAAAAAAAATCTCGCCCTACACATGTATGGCTCTCACTGAAGATTAGATCCATATTCTTTTTAATATAGGGGCAAAGTGTACATGAAGAAGAAAATTAATTGTTCTCTTTTGAATGCCGTTCTTTGCCAAATATACTTGGAATATTTTATAAGGAGAACAGTTACAAGTACTTGCTACCTATTTTTGTACATCTTTCTCTTATGTGAATAATTTGTGTCGCTCGTTTAGCCCAAAAAAAGGGATTTGACGTTGGTTTTTAAAGTAGCATAATAAACTTTACCACCAAATTAAAAAAAAAATACGTGAATATAATACTTGTAATAAAACCATACATACATTAGATATACAAATGCATGGGGCCAAAGAAGGGGAGGGAAGGGATCAGTAAGCCCTACCCACCCCAGGTAGGGGTTTCTGGCCAAAAATTCCGTTATGATACTCTAACAAGATAGGCTAAATAGGATGGAGTACCATTATCATTTTTAACTTTTACTAAACTTTCAAACTACAAAATGATATATATATATATATATATATATTAATGTCCTAAGTTTGAGTAAATTTTTCTTATGCCTCAAGGTCACAAATTTGCGAACTCTAAATACGTTATAGCTCGAATTATTACTTGACTAGTTGACTTACAATACTAATTAATCATGATCAACATCCTTATCATATCTCTTGCAAATTCACAAAATTAGTATGAGGGGTCTGCCCTAATTGTGAAACTTAATTACTTAGCTGTTGAACTATAAAGTTTTTAGTGGTAGAATTTTTTGATATAGAAGTCTCATTAAATAGAAACTGTTAATTATTCGGCCTTACTTTTTCTAAATGGTCAATTTTAAGTAATTCTAAACACAATGTTATTTTAGACTTTTGACTATATGGGAGGGATGTTTTTAAGGGGAAAAAGAACAGTTTTGCAAAAAACTTTTCCGAAAAGCATAGATTTGAAGCTTCTTGATTTTAAAAATTGACTTTTATCAAATAAATAATTTTAAACTTACATAAAATGATATCTCAACGTTTAAAAGTTGAGCCAAACAAATCCTAAAGAACTATATAGTGATTCTTATTTTTCCTTGGCTATATATTTGACCGGGTCAATACAATGAGATGGTCACTGGGGTGCAAAAGCAAATTAATTTTTATTGTTGCCGACTTGGGGGGCTGGCTTAGGTTTAGAATTGGGTTGTTGGTAAGCCTGCACCGACTTATTACATAAGCATCAAAACATTTATGCAGGGGGAGGAACAAGTACATAGTCGTCAGAATACGCAAATTTAGTGGCCTATAAGAAATCACATTGAGAAGGGTAAAAAGTAACCTCCACAAGATTACAAAAAAACATCCATGCATGTATTATCTGTTACCTACTAGCAATAAATGCATTTCTCCGACAGCATCGACATTTTCTTCCAAGTACTTTCCCGTGTTCTAAAATATCCAATTGAGTCTTTCTTTTTTATTGGATTGATTGGTTGAGTAACAATTTATTATAAGTATAAATTTTAAATTTAAGTTTATATTTTTGACTCAAGTATCAATCAAATCTTGATGAATTTGTCACGGGAATTGGAAAACATTAATGTACCACGAGATTTATATCACTAATATAATTGTACTCTCGTTTGATCATAATAAAAGACATATATTGGGTAAATTATACCAAATGGTCGCTTTTACTTTATCACTTATCATAATACTATCTATTATCTTTCATTTGTTACAAGTTAGTTTATAACTAATAGTTTTGTGTTATTGTTACTCCAAACTTTACTTTTTGTTCAAAAAAACATGTTAAATCTCATATGATAGGCACCATTTTTGCCTTGAAAGAAAAGGGCAAATCTGCAGATAATTGATATAATTTACCCATATATTCATTGGAGATATTACTTTCTTGAAAAGTGTATTTAACTTAACTTTAATAATTGAAGCTAAGTTTATGTGGAGTTTAAACCTCGCTTTTCATAATGGAAGTTTATTTAGCTAATGGTTTAACATTTGGCACAGGTCTTCCAATACAGGATTGTATCATTATGTCTAACAAGAACTATTTCCCATATAGATTATGACATGAATGCAATTTTGGAGGACAACAGAATTACTTCTTTTTTCTTTTTTTTTTTGGGGAAAAAGATAATGTTATATGCTACTTCATATATGTCATCATCCATATGTTACCTCTTTTTTGAATATCATACCATTTGTTTTTCCTTTTTAATAATTGGATCTCATTTTTATGTGACATTTTTGTTACATTGATCACGTAAGATGTGGAGTTCTGAGTCGTACAATTCGGCTCGTTTTGCAAGTGAAAAGAATTATTTTCAGAAAGAAAGCACTTCTTTTTTGCTATAACTAAGTATTCAACTGGATTGTAAAAAATTGAATCTCTAAAAGAAATTAATTTTAATTTTTTCTTCAGAAGCAAAAAATTTTAATTTTGTAAAAAAATACTTTTTTCAAAAGTTATATAAAAAAATATTTTTATTTAAAAAAAAAAGGTAATTCAAACAAGCCCGTGTATGTGAAAATCTTTAATCGTTCCATTTAACCTCTTGTTACTATAAATGATTTCAAACAGCCCTAGGGCCCCTAGTCACTTCTGAAGTCCATGGCATATTTAGGCAATCTAAACACCTGTGATATCCATCAATCAATTAGCTAATGTCACTTTATTTAGAAAATCTTCATGATTGAAACGGGCCCTACTCACACAGTGCTTACAGAAAGCAAGAATAACAATAATAATCAACAAGGGTTAAAATTGTTCTAAAGGTGAACATATTTTACTCTATTGATAAGAAGTTCTTTAGTGCTGCAGAATATAATAGTATCCTCTTGTCTTCTCCTCTTGTCTTCTTTGATATTTGTTAGACAGAGCCTGTAGCTGCAAAAAGATGTAAAAGTTGGTTTCTTGGCGTCCACTCTTGGAGCTTTGAAATGTATAATAAATACAAATCTTCTTTGGCATTATTGAGTCGTCACATTGAATCCTTCACATACAAGCTATTTTTTCCTCTCTTTTTGCTTTCTGTACCATCTTTTTCTTGTAGAAGGGTGTTTGAAATTTTGGGCTTTCAAGTTGACTTATCTTCTTTCAGTTTACAAACCTTCCAAAATGTTGTCAATAACTTGTTTCATACCATGTTACGGTCCTTAACCAACCTTACGTACTGAGACAAGACTTGATTTGGTTTCGGTTTACATTATCAATCTGTTCTAAAAACATTGACAACTTGAGATAAGAGGACTAGAGGAGATCTCAGGTTGTCACTCTATGGCAGAAACAGCAAGTTTCTCAATGGAAAATGACATAGGTTGTGGCCTGGTAGCAGCATTTTTCGGGCGAAGTGGCTTCAAGCTCAGGAAAACATCACTGCCACCATCACCCTCAAGTAGCAGCAGAAGCAAGAATGCTGAGAAGGGCAGAGGAAGCCGGGATTCCAAGAGTAGCCGTGGCGAATTCTCTGATCTGGCATTGATGGAGTCCTCAAAACCCGCTAAAGCTCCACCAAAACTTGCTGGAAATGTTCCAAGAAGAACGCCATCAGCTTGCCCGAGGTCTTCAACCTTCCGCGATCACCATGATCGCAGAAGGCATTCGGATGCATCAAGAAACTCAAATTCATCTGCTGACAAGCCAAGACTGAGCAGGGCATCACAAGATGTGACATTGGACTATGCTAGGAAGCTAAGGAACGAACCAACTTTCGAGTCAAGCGAACTGAGCTTGACCATTGCTGCCCACAGGAAATCATCAAATGCTAGTGAAGCACAATACAGAGCTTCATCTGGCAATGTTATGCTATTAGGCCATTTGGGTAACTTGAAGCAGCAGCAGGGGACCAAAGAGTCACCGAATAACATTAAGACGGTCCAGAAAAAGGAAAATGCAAGTGCTGCAACTGTTGCTAGATTTATTATGGGCAACATCGTGAAGAAGCCTAATATGTACCGTGGCGCCATGAATAAACTAGATCCTGACGCGCTGAAGTCGATGGGGAATGAGAAGTACAGGCAGGGAAGATTAGAGGAAGCATTAGCTCTTTACAATCAAGCTATTGCCCTTGACTCAAGCAAAGCAGCTTATTACTATAACAAGAGTGCAGCTTTGATGGGATTAGGCCGTCTTATAGAGGCAGCACTCGAGTGCAGAGAGGCCATCCGTATAGAGCCTAATTATCACACCGCACACTATCGACTGGCAAAATTATACCTCAGGTATGACATTGTTGGAAAATCTGGGAACCTTGATAGTTAACTGAAATTAACAAACATGATTGATATCTAACTTTCTTTCTCTTCGCAAGAAACTAAGTTTCACAAAACTGGAAATGAAAATTGTTTTAATATTATAGAAAACGAAGAATAATATTTACCATCCGAAAAGAGAAAAAAACGGAGTCTTTGTCTAAAGAAATGGGTTGAGAAAGGGCAAATGTATAGAACCTTTCGATGTAGTGCTTTTTCAACTATCAGATAATGGTTTTCCCGACCAAACGCAAGCTAAGTTAGTTTTTTGGTTAATCTACCCAAAATAACAGGCTGGGTGCAGCTGAGAAAGCGCTATCTCACCTCAAGAACTCAGGCAGCAAGGCTGATAGTAAGGACATCGCCCGAACTCAGGATCTCAGAACGTACTTCACTAAGTGCATTGAAGCCAAGAAACTTGAAGACTGGAAGGCATTGCTTAACCAGGGTCAAAAAGCATTGTCCTCTGGTGCAGATTCAGCACCACAGGTAAAATATCTGCTTCTGTTTTACAGGCTATTATACAATAAAAATGTTGTGTAGTGGAAAAGTGGTAACATCTCTTTTTGTAAAAGATACATGCCATGAAATCAGAGGCATTGATGAGGCTCCACAGACATGAAGAGGCCTACAACACAATTCAAGCAGGGCCAACTTTCGATGCTCATCTTTGCGCTCGCCTGCTCGGTTCAGCTACAAGCGCTTACTCACTAATAATTCGATCTCAGGCTTACATGGCTGCTGGCAGGTTAGTACAAGTATCTTAGCGGGCTCTGTAGCCGCATTTGTACGAGACACATTAGGCTTTTTTTGGCTTATATGTGAGATTTCAGTAGTTGAGACGTAAAATTTTTAGTGGTAAATTACTGTTGAATAATAATGGTTGATTGTTTGGCCTTATATTTTAGAAGTTAAACTTTTATAGTTGATTTGAGCGTAATCTTGGACTCTTTAAAAATATGGAGTAGTATCTTTTAGAAAAATTGAACAAAATCAATTTCAAACATGGCATAGAAATTGCTTTTTAAAAGCCTTTTTTGAAAAACTGCATTTTGGCTCTTTTGATAATCCAATTTTTTTAATGTAAAAGTTCTTTTAAAAATAAGTAAAAAAAAAAAAAAAGCTTCAACTTTTTAATTGACAAAAAATACTTTTCAATGTCCAAAAGTTAGGTCAAACAGACTGTTAATCAGAGATGTGTAGTCAATACAAGAATGGCTTCAGGGGAAGATCTAGGATTTGCTTTTAAGTGGAGCTATAATGCATACTTTTAACACATAATTTTCAAATTTTCAGAGTAGTACTCTAAAATTACTTATATAACCCCGCCAATGAATGGCGATGTATTATGAATTTACAGGTTTGAGGATGCTTTGGCTGCAACTCAAGAAGCACTAAAACTTGATTCTAGTGATGAAATAAGTGTAATAGCAAAAAGGACTAAAGCTGTCACAATAGCTAGATCAAATGGCAATAAACTTTTCAAGGTATCAAAGTTTTCAGAAGCTTCTGTTGCTTATACTGAAGGACTAGAACAAGAGCCCTGCAATTCAGTTCTGCTGTGCAATCGAGCAGCTTGCAGATCCAAGCTGGGGCAATACGAGAAAGCATTGGAAGATTGCAACACGGCTCTTAATGTTCGTCCTTCGTACAAGAAAGCCAAACTAAGGAGAGCATATTGTAACGCCAAGGTACCAACAATTTTAGACACGCTGTGTGGGACTAGTTTTGTTAAGAAAAATGTGCTTGTTTTATAATGATTTGGGTTCTTTTAGATTATCGAGTTTAAATTTTTTGGACTGGTTGATTATACCTGATTTGGGTAAGAATTAGTTGAAAGAAGGTGATCCGAGTAGCGTGGGTCTAGTGAAGTGAAGTCCCACAAAACCAAAATTACGTGCTAGTGTGGTGCTTGCCAAAAGCCTTTTGACAATCAAGTCAGAAATTATTTAGTGAAACATTATTATAGAAGGTGACGGAGAGGGAGAGAGTTTCTTGATTGGGAACTATTTATGTATATGAAAAGTCTTACCTCGAATTGAGTATACTCATGTGATGAGTGCAAAAAGTAATAAGAAATTAGATGAGCACGTTGGGTCAGGATCGGCCCCGTCAATAAGTGACCTGAATGGTTGTAAGTGGCATGAAAGCACGACACCAGGTGAAGTTTGTGCTATCTACCACTGCCTAGTGACCTAACTTAGATTTCCACTATCCAACTGACAGTTTAAATATTTGTACTAGTTAATTAAATTCAATATATTGGAGGCTAGTAACTGAACCTAGTCCTTAAAGCAATAGTTATCTGCGGGGAGAAATTTAATTTTGATCTGCTATCTCTCTGTCCCTTTTTACATTACATATAACAATTCCATAATTGTGTCCAATTAGTTTCAGGTTCATCTAGCATTAGTCCCTCTCTATGATAACTCATTGATCTTTTACTTGTGCTGCTCTGATTCATATCAATTTTAGATGGAAAGATGGGAAGCTGCAATTCAAGATTATCAGGTGTTGATGCAAGAAAATCCCGAAGATGAAGAGGTGAAGAGAGGATTGCTTGAGGCAAATATGCAGCTACACAAGCAGCATAATGAAGGAATCAAGGAACCAAACACAAGTTTTAACCTGATTTCAATTGCCAGCTATGGACATCTCAAACTATTCACAAATGCACCCGGTATTATTCATTCTCTAAATTAATGTGGCACAGATATTATTTGCATATCAATACCGTATAATTTTGATCTTAAACCCCATTTAGATGATCATTGTGTGAATATCAATTATTTCCCAACAAAATATGTGAAACATCCCACCTGGCACATCTCCTACCATCCCTCCTCCGCGACTCTAATGATTGATTGAATGTTTGTTTTTAATATCATAACACTATAAAAGAAATTTAACAATTTTAAATTATTTATTTTATTTTGTTATAATTGTACTTGAAGTTTATCAACCATTAGTTTTTGCTATCTTTTTTAGACTCTGCAATAGGGGTACAATCCCGTATCGACACTTCGATACTTAGACTTTGACTCTCGAATACAAGTCTGATAGGGTGTCATGGACTTGACACATGGATTGCCCTTTTCATTATCTTTTCTTATCCTCTCTTTTCTTTCTTTATTCCAATTCTTTTCTTTCCTCTCTTCTCTTTGTCATATGAGTTTAAAATTCACATATGATAATTAAAATTTTAGAAGGATGCTATATCTCTGTATCCAAATCTAAAGTCAAGACATGTACTGATCGAGTCAAAGTACCAAACTTTGAGAGTTTCTGTGTTCGACACTCAGACTCGTGTTTATATCCTACACCCGTGTCCGAGTTCCATTAATATCCAGTTTCTATTCATATATCATAATGTTATGAATATGTCTATTCTCGCTTCTAGTTGAAGATATTTATGATTGTGAAGAACTGTACATTACCAGTCATAATTCACCCTGCAAATGACAGGGATATCCGTGGTGCTATTTAGCAGCAAATCATGCAGTCAGCAAGTGCTAAAGCTAATGGAGCGAGTTTCCAAGAGATTCCCCTCAGTCAATTTTTTCAAGGTTTGCAATAGTAGACGTATATTGTTAAAAATAAATTAGAACCCATGCATATAATCTGCCAAATATGCAGTATTTGCTAAAGATTCTCCCCGAGGGTCCAAATAAAGTACATTAATTTGTGATTTGACCAGTAACACAGTTAGAATTACGTGCTTAGATCATGCAATTGTGTATGTTGACATTATTCAGGTGGATGTTGAAGAGAGCTCCCAGATAGCAAGATCGGAAGCTGTGACTACAATTCCTGCCTTTAAGATATACAAGAAAGGATCAGAACTAAAAGAAATCTTAGGTAAAGATTGCGACTCGTTGGAGAGCTCAGTGAAATTGTATTGCAGTTGAATGAGGGAAAGAGAAAAGACTTAAAAGACTTGCAGTCTTGATGACAGAAACAGAGAAAGTCCTTTACATGGTGTGGTGCACGATGGGAACGAATGTATGGAAAACCTGTGCCTCCAATACTCGCGCCTTCACTCCTTCACCCCTTCACCCTCTCCAGACCCCCTCGTGGGGTCGCGGGTCTGTAGGTAGAGATTACATCTTTTGATTACTTGAAAGCTCTCCTAGAATGGATGCTAGTGCTATGAAAACTTCACAAGGGAACTTGAAGAGTGTTTTTTTTTTTTTTCTTTTTTTTTTTTCTGTTGATTATAAAGTGCTACTCTAGTGCTTTTTGTCAATTGATGATTCATTATTGAAATTGTTTTTGTTTATAAGTGATTGTAAAGTTTGATTGGCTTTTGTAACCAACCTTTGATACTTCAAAGATTGTGGAGAAGATGTGAAAGTTTAGGAAAGTGATGTGTGTCAAGCCTTGTTCAATTCAAGAACTCATCAATCGAAATGGAGAACATGATCCAGCAGCAACTTTAGTTGTCTAAGCTTATTGTCATCTAAATGAATCGGTAAACATTCCCTTCATCCCTTAACTCTATGGATGGTTCAAGTATTGCTATATTTCACTCGTTTACTCTTTGACCTTTTTCAATATTATACAATTCTTACAATATATATATATATATATATATATCTATATATTATCACTTGACTACTATTACTACTACTACTATTATTATTATTATTATTATTATTATTATTATTGTTATGTCCAAGTTGAGTTATACTAACTCTAGAAACTTTTTATTTCTTCCTAGTTCTTCCTAGTTCGCATAATAACTTAAAGAAAAAATTCATTTCTATCTTTCCTTTTACTGTACCAATTAGACATATAGATTAGAGGTGATTTTTGATAATAGAAGAGAAGAAATAGAAATAAAAAAAGGTAGATATTCTTGTATATATACTAACTAGTTCTGCACATAAGAGATAATAAATAAGTAATAAAAATGAGGTAATATCTATCAACATTCTTCGTTATATATGTACTAGTGTGACGCCCGTGCGATGTACGGGAAGCAACATATGTGATTGAATATATTAAAATTATAGAGTTTTTGCATCTTATTGAATAGTTATTGGACAATTATATACTATAAAATTAATAAAACAATGATAATATATATAATGAGCGCAACCATATGCTAATCCTACTCATTTTGGAAGTATAGTTAGGGCCCTTCAATACCTCACATTAATAAGAGCTGACATTGAATACTCTGTTAACTATGTATGTTAGTTATGGACATTGAATACAATGCTTCAATTCATAGCAAGACCTCTAAAGCTCATTGCTTACTCAAATTCAAATTGGGCAATAGATCTTTTGACTAGAACATCAATAACTGGCTTTTGAGTATTTTTTGGCCCTAATTTGATCTCATGGTGCTCAAACAAGCAAACCGCCGTGTCTAGGAATTCCACAGAAGTGGAGTATAAAGTTCTAGCTAAGGGTGAGCATTCAGTTTAATTGAAATCGAAATCGAAACCAAATTTTAATAACCAAATTTTTGAAATTTTAAAAATTTATAACCGAAATTGAACCGAATTATATTAATAACCAAAATTATTTTATTAATTTTTTCAGTTTGGTTTCGGTTATAACCAAATTATTTTAAATAATCATACATTATCCAAAACTAATTCAAAAAACTAAATTTCTTTATAATTGTAATAATTAAATTCCACTATCTATCATCAAAATTTACATTATGCATATAAGAATGATATAAATTTATAAATATATATGAATGTAAAATTGAAAAATAATAACTAAATGAAAATTTTTAATAAAAAAGTAACTATTTGGTTATTCAGTTATTGACCGAAATTTTAGAGAAATAACTAAAATCAAACTGAAAATCAATTTTTTTTTTCATTTTTAATAATTGAAACCGAACCGAACCCAAAAATAACCGAACTGAATTTTGTATTTCGGTTAGGTTCGGTTCGGTTATAACCAAATAATGCTTACCCCTAATTCTAGCTTTAATTGCAGTATGTGGGTGCAAATATCTTAAGAGGGGGGGGTGAATTAAGATATTAATACTAATTTTTGTTTTTTAAAATTTTCAAAAAATTTACAACTTCTAACAAGCAATATATCAAACACAAGATAAGCAAGGTAAGAACAATAAAAATAGAGATGCAAGGAGAAGAGAGACAAACGATTTTAAGGTGGTTCGGCCAAGCCTACGTCCACCGCCCAAGGAATCTCCCCTTAGGATTTCAAAGATCTCCACTAAAATGCTTTTTCAAAACTTGGTGAAGTACAAACCAAGTTCTTTACAACCTCTTTGAAGTCTAACTTCAAAGAACCCAAGAGATTCTCTCTATAGAATTTCCTCACACTTTACAAGCTAAAAATGATATATCTCACAATGATTAAAGCTCTCAAAGTGTGTATATACTCAAGATTGAAAAGAGATTGAATCTGAAATCTTCCTCAAGAAGAGAAAGAACAAGCTCTTGAAAGCTCAAATATATTGCAAGAATGGCTCAAAGATGGATTGAATGATGATAAACACTTTTGTACATTTCAATTGATATTTAGAAAGTGTATTTAAATGAGTATTTAAAGAGATTTGGGGGTTAGGGATTTGGTAGGTGAAGAAGGATGAAGATTTTCGGCCAGAACGGTAATAAACAGCTAGTGCATTTATTCTGACCCGTTCAGCCGGTCGACCGGCTTGGTCGTCCGACTTGCCCTTCTCCTTCTCTGACTAGGCCGGACGCCTTAGCCGGTCGACCAGCTAGGGGGTCCGGCTTTTCCCTTCACTTCTCTGACTAGGTCGGACGACCACCAGTCGACCAGGGAAGTCCGGGTACTTCAGAATGTGAAGTAAAGCCAGATTTTGCAGAAAAACAAATTCAAGTGCATTTTCACAACTCCAAGTTATTTTGAATATCTATATAAATACATGTTGTGAATAAAAATACCCCAAAAACTTATTTTATCTTAATGTGTGCATTCAAATACATTTGTGCATATGTTATTTTCAAAAGTGTAAGACTTGAAAATTTTTCAAATGACAAAGAAAAATATTTTGAGCCAAGTCCACACAATATATAGGCATTTCACAAAAAGAGTAAGAAGAAAAACAAATCTGGTACCCCTTATGGCTTCTCTTCTCCTCCTTATGCCTTCTCATCTTTTCTCTTCTTCAAATAATCCTTTTGCACATCTTCATATCTTTCCAAGCTTCATATTGATGACATCTCATTTTCACAAGAAGCTATTTAGTTAAATAATGCATATATATATTTTCATCATCAAAATCAATAATGAATATTTAGCTAACACAATAGAGCGTAAATGGTTGACCTTCACTTTTTATGATCTGCCTATTCTTGTTATTATTATTAGAGTATATTGTAAACATATACTTATATATACATTGTAATGCTCAAAGTTGTAAGTTTGTACATCATATATTGTTATAAATATATGTCACACACTTTAGTTAGGGTGAGCTATCACTCTTATATGGTATCACGACCTATTCAATCCCTAACCCTATGCTTTCCTCCCAAAATTCAAACTCAAAACCTATGGCTTCGGCCCTCGGTGCCACCAGTGCTTCTCTCTCACCACTCACGCCATCTCAATCTTCTATCGATATAACTAGTTCACTACTTCCTTTCATGGCACCGGTCCAGCGGTATCATTCATCTTGCTTCCCAATTTACTCATGACCGCTGTGACAGCCACCACGCCACCCATGACCACCTTGACAGCAACCACGCCATCTCCATTGCTGCGACTCTATCCCTTGAGCCCTCTACTCCTCTCCTTCAACTTCCTGCTTTAAATAGCCTAAATATCACAACCTTGGTGACCATACAGTTTGATGGCTCCAATTATTGCTTGTGGAGATCTCATATAGAGCCTGTTTTATTCACCTACAGTGTCTTTGGAATCATGAATGGTACTCTCCTATGCCCATTGTAGTAGCCAAAATTGGCCTAGCCTAAGGGCCGCTTATTTCGGAACATATGGTAAGGCAACCGTGACCCATTAACATTGTGTGGCCTAAGAAAGCTCGTGTGGGTCGCTGCTTTGCAGTAAAAGGCATGCTTAACACGTGTGATTTACATAACCATATACAACATTATCCTAACCCCTCAAGAAAAGCACGCCAGTAGGTAGTATATCTTTCCAGATAGGTTCAATTTCATCTATACGATAACTAAGAAGTCTCCAGAGCACCCAAGGAGATACACAGTACCTATCCGATCAGATCAACATGATAAGAATGGAGCTACACAAGTCTTTACATCTGAAACGATTATAAATACACCCCTCTAGGAGTGGCATAAGGGGGACGCACCCTTACACTGATATACACCGGATTTCTCAGGTTCGCACCTAACGTTTCCTTTTATACAGGCCTTCCCTTTATATAATCTTATATTCTTCCCTCCAATAACTGACTTGGGCGTCGGAGTGTCTTTGGCCGGCATCACATCGGTGCCAAAGACTTACCCGCCTTTCTCGCTTTCTGTTTCGCAGGTTGTTAGTGCCCCGAATTCGTGATTGTAGATTTTAGCGTCTACAATTTGGCGCCCACCGTGGGGCCCTAGCAACTTTTATAACAGGAAGCTAAACCACGCCATAGGAACAATACGATGGTTGAAGAGATAAGTTACCAAGATGTTCATTATCAAATAGAGGCCATCATGGCCAAACTATCAGCATATGAAGACAAATTCAAGAATCTTAAAGAGGAAAATGATGCAGTTCGAAAAGAAAATGACGCTATCCACCGAGAAAACCTAAATCTGCAAGAAAGAGTAAGAAGCCTTTCATCAAATACTGCACCCTTAGACAAGGGAAAAGCAATTCTTAACGAGGAAGTGGATCCTATGCAATCCTTAGATCCGACGCCTGTCCAAACTCCAGGACTTCGTAATGCTACCCCGATGCAATTGGTGGACCCTGGCTCTATCTTTCAACGACCCATGATGCCCAACGACAATAATGGAGCCGGAGACCACGCTATACGTTCAAACGAGAACATTCTTAAGCGGTTCGCTAAGCTCGAGTCCTTAGTCCAAAGGATTCCAGGCGTACCTGCCTCTATTAAAAGGTGTGCCTTCGATAGCTATGCAGTGTCTCCCTTTGTAGAGGCCATAGCCATCGTGGACTTACGATCAAAGTTTACCTTCCCCAACATAAAGCTCTTTGACGGGACCATAGATCCAGATAACCACGTCATGCAATACAAATGGAAAATGTACACCGTAGCCATCTCTAAAGAAAAACGAGAAGCATGTATGTGTAAAGGTTTCGGCTCAAGTCTGACTGGACCTGCCTTACAGTGGTATACCAATCTCCCAAATGGGTGCATCAGTTCATTTGCTCAACTTACAGATATGTTCGTCCAGCAATATGTCAGCAGTCGAAATTTTGAAAAGCAGTCAGATGACTTATATCTGATTGTGCAGAGGAAAGGCGAGTCTCTCAGAGAGTACGTGGGCCGATTTAACAAAGAAAAAGTCACCATACTTAATTGCAACGTCGCTACTACAGTTTCTGCATTTTGTAGAGGACTTTTCCCCGAATTTGACATCTACAAGGAACTCACAAAATACCCGTGTAAAATGATAGAAGATGTCTTGGCCAAACCGTGGGCACAAATCAAGTGGGAAGATGATCAAGCAAATCGACGTCTATCCTCTCCAAGTAACGCCTACAAAGATCAAAGAATTGATAGGCATCTGAGGAGCATATAAACTGTGCACTAAAAGTGGCAAGGATATCACCAATAGTTGGAACGCTATTCATCTAAAGAGGTATTACTTCTAACTTCTATCTTTTTGTAGGCTAGGCTCGCTAAGCAAGCTAGATGTCATTATCTTTTACTAAGCCAATAGGGCATATTTTGGCGACAACCTTTCATTAGGCTAGACTCGCTAGGCGAGCTAGATATTTCCATCTTTTGATAAATCATTAGAAATTAGTTGAAATTCAGCCAGCAAGAATTTCACCCATTCACAAGGAAACTCGTCTCAGAGAAATGGCCTAACTCTTTATTAGAATACAATACTAATTAGGCCCTAATCTGAACAGAAATAAATTGTTCGACTTCAAACAGTTTAATTCTAAGTATTTCCCCAAACCAAACACTTTGGTGAAAGCAGCAAAGACAAATAGGCTCCGGCCACACTCACCTACGTGCTAATTAGCACGTTTTTATGGAGTAAAGCAAACAGGCTCCGGCCTCGCCTATCTGCGTGCTAATCAAGACAACGACATAAAATAAGGCAAATAGGCTCTGACCTCGCCCATCTACGTGTTAATTAGTACGTTCTTATGGGGTAAGGCAAACAGGCTCTGGCCTCACCCATCTACGTGCTAATCAGCACAGTTACATAAAATAAGGCAAATAGGCTCCGACCTCGCCCATCTATGTGTTAATTAGCATGTTCTTATGGAGTAAGGCAAATAGGCTTCGGCCTCGCCCATCTACGTGCTAATCAGTACAATTACATAAAATAAAGCAAATAGGCTCCGGCCTCGCCCACCTACGTGTTAATTAGCATGTTCTTATGAAGTAAGGCAAACAGGCTCCGGCCTCGCCCATTTACGTGCTAATCAGCACATTAAAAAATTAAAGAAAATAGGCTTCGACCTTGCCCATCTATGTGCTAACCAGCACATTCATGTAAAACAAGGTAAAAACAAGCTTCGGCCTCGCCCATCTACATGTTAAGTAGCATGTTCATACAACTATGACCCCTGTGCGCACATACACTAATAAGTGTTTTGTAAGCACCTATGGGCTAGTAAGCGCCCATATGTACCATCTAAGATGCTTTTGAATAGTGTAAGACAAGTGCCTTGATTCAAGCAGGATGTATGTAGTCCCAGAAACAATGCATAGACTTATATTATAGGTGAAATAACTTGACAACAAAGTCGAAGTCAATGCATAGACTTATATTATAGGGCCTAGTTCTAACGAGCCTAATATTAATCTCAGCTAAGTAACTAAAGGACTTAATGCCAACTATGTACAATCCAAGTCAGAAACGGCATTGCTATCCACGCTAGTTTAGCTTGGCCAGAAAAGTGCTCAGTGTAGAAGGTTATGCGTTAACTAATGTGTATAATGCACTCTGCTAAGGGGTGTCACATACGCCACTACACTGCTAAGGGGTGTCACGTACGCCGCTACGCTGCTAAGGGGTGTCACGTACGCCGCTACGCTGCTAAGGGGTGTCACGTACGCCACTACGCTGCTATGGGGTGTCAAGTACGCCGCTACGTTGCTAAGGGGTGTCACGTACACCGCTACGTTGCTAAGGGGTGTCATGTACGACTCTGCGTTACTAAGAGGTGTCATGTATACCACTAAGGTGTGTAATATGTACAACTAAGACGTGTGAGCCATATGTTAAGCGCATAGCTGGCAAGGAGTAAGTACGACTAGGAACATAATATGCATACGTTACATGAAAAAGACGAATTAGACGGGAATTTTCACTCACGACAACAACTGCTCTTTAACTCGAAGATTCTTCGACTTAGAGAGTGGGGGACAAATTGTAGTAGCCAAAATTGGCCTGGCCTAAGGGCCACTTATTTTGGAACACATGGTAAGGCAACCGTGACCCATTAACGTTGCGTGGCCCAAGAAAGCTCATGTGGGTCGGCGCTTTGTAGTAAAAGGCGTGCTTAACACGTGTGATTTACATAACCACATACAACATTATCCTAACCCTTCAAGATAAGCACACCAGTAGGTAGTAAATCTTTCCAGATAGATTCAATTTCATCTATACGATAACTAAGAAGTCTCCAGAGCACCCAAGGAGATACACAGTACCTATCCGATCAGATCAACATGATAAGAATGGAGCTACACAAGTCTCTACGTCTGAAACGACTATAAATACACCCCTCCAAGAGTGGTATAAAGTGGACACACCCTTACACTGATATACATCGGATTTCTCAAGTTTGCACCTAACTTTTCCTTTTATACAGGCCTTCCCTTTATATAGCCTTATATTCTTCCCTCCAATAACTGACTTGGGCGTCGGAGTGTCTTTGGCAGGCATCACACCGGTGCCAAAAACTTACCCGCCTTTTTTGCTTTCTGTTTCGCAAATTGTTAGTGCCACGAGTTCGTGATTGTAGATTTTAGCGTCTACACCCGTATGCTGATTCTTTCACTTACCTCTCATGGTGGTGCCTCAATAGCCTTGTGTGGTGCCTCAATAGCCTTGTTTGCATATGGCTTAACACCACTTTCACCACAAACATCGTACAAGATGTCTGTCATCTCTCACATAGCCAAGACATATGGATAACACCACTTACAATTACACTCTCTACGCGAGGATTCTGAAAGTATGGAGGCATATCTGCGCGAGCTAAAGTCCATTGCTGATGCTTTGTTGAACGTTCAAAAACTTGTCTTCTAGGATGATTTGATTACCACAACATTCTATGGTCTCCCTGCTAAATATGGAGTCTTCGTTACAATGTTAATAAACTCTGGCAAAATCCTAACATGGACCAGCATGTACCATAAGCTGATAGCCCAAGAAGCTCACTTAAAACTCATACAACTACCGCTTATTTCATCCAATTTTTAGGCCTGTGCAACCATTTCATAGCAACAATCGTAGTAACCCACTAGTAAAGGTCGCGATTCCAACAGGCATGGAAATAAGGGCTGTAGCCCTGGTGGTTCCGATGGAGGTTGCAGTGCTGCTTGTGTGGTCTAGACTTTGAGCATGCCTTCCTCCTTTTATACCATTGCTCATACTGGTGCAGCTTATCTTTGCACTCCTGTCAAATCTTTAATTTTAATGAATGTTTTACATGTCCTAATTGTGTTCTGATAATAACTATAAAGCTGAATTTGACTCTAATTCCTTTTTTCTCTCCAGGACAGAAGCACGGGCAAGATCCTCCTTCACACCACTAGCAACAATGACTTACATCCCTTACCCACAAACAGTGTCTCCTCTGAGTTGCATGCCTTGGTAGCACATTTAATAAATAGCGACATCTAGCATTATCGTCTAGGTCACTCAAATCCTAGGATAGTTTCTTTTTTGAAATCAAACAATTTAATGAGTTGGTCTTCTGCACCTTTTACTCATTGTACAGAGTGTCGTTTGGGCGAAAATAGTAGGCTGCCCTTTCAAATTGTTTGAACATCGTGCTGAATTTCCTTTACATTTAATTCATTCTAATGTATGGACATCACCCATATTTTCAAACTTGGGTTTTAAATACTATGTTCTATTTGTTGATGATTTCTCGCGTTTTGCTTGGCTTTATCCAATGAAATGGAAATTTGAAGTGTTTGCTCATTTTAAAACATTCAAGGCCCCAAGTAAAAAATTTGTTTCAAACTTAAATAAAATATTTTCAAAGTGATGGTGATGGTGAATTACGGCAACTTCGTGTTTTACTTATGATACGATTACAATACTACATAAGCTACTTTGCCTATCATTTATTTACGATAAAATTGCAATACTATCATATGCTACTTCGTGTTTTGCATTATAATATATTAAACATCATCCTATCGTCAATTTACCTTGTCAATTTTGGTAATTCTGTGTTACTTCTGATGTACCTCTATGATGAAGTCACAAATTTGCAGTTTTGAGACAAGATGAGGGTAAATTTTAAAAAATAAAATTTTAAAAATTTTAATTTTCAAAAAAATAAAAGAATTTAATTTATGTAAACAAAAAAAAATTAATTTCTTTTAAAAGTTCTATAACATTCAATTTATATATGCTTTTTGTTCCCAAAAAAAGAAGAAAAGAAAAAAACTATCTAAGAGATAAAAGGCATGGATAGATTAAAATTTTAACATCTTAATTTTTTATCAGGGTGACACAGTAATGAAAAATTACGAATGGAGAACTGATATTAAACTTAGATTTTGATTGAAATTCTAATTCCGTCGTTGTTCATCTCCTAGATTTTCAGTACACTCCTAGTCTACTAAAGACAAGAATGACATGGTAACAATAAACCTAAGTTTTTCCGACAAAAAAAATAAACCTAAGTTTAATGGCGTGGTCCAAACTGCAGAGGGCACCTAAACTAAAAAATGGGGACTGTGCATACACCACACATGAACAGGAGAAAAAAAAAAAAGAACTGAAACAAGGTTAAGCCATGTTTTTAAATTTTTATTTTTTATTTTAATTTAACTTTTGACTTAATATAACTCATGTCAAACAAAAAATATAGCCCATGTCAAATTAATATTGGGTCATTTTTTATTATTAGTAATATATAAAAAGACTAAAAACATATTTTGATTTAATGTTTTACTAACAATATTAGTACACATGGGAAAATCTGGGTAAAAATTAAAATTCAGGGGAGAGTTTGGGACAATGCTATAACCTCATGGGGCAAAGTGGCTTTTTTTTTTCAATAAAAAAAGTTTGAATAAAAATTATCTAATAATTGATAAATTGTTTACAATTCAAACATTGTTAAAATGTTATAAAAGTTTACAAATTCATAAAACATTTATTTTATCAGCAAAATGAAAAATAAAATATGATACATAACAAAAAGTATGTGATATTTCACCTATATAATACATGAGATAAATGAGTATTTTTATGTGTCTATTTATTATTGATAATATATCTTTACATTTCATTTAAAGATTAAATAAATATATTTTATAAAACTAAATTTTTAGCAGGTGATAGACATTACTCAAATTTTATCTTTTGGAAAATCAAATAATATTAGAAAGAAAAATCAAAATGATGAAAGAATATGAGAGGAGAAGGAAATACTTATTTGTCTATACTATATACTAAAGCTAAACTATTGCACTATACTATTACCAAATATTGTTTTCAATCTGCTGTCACGTATTGCTTTCATATAAACTCATTCATTTTTTTATTTATTTATTTTTACCTAAACCCTATTTTCTCTCAATCAACAAATCAAATTCTTCTAATTTCAATTTACTACCTTTTATACCATTTATATTACCCAATCTTCTCCTAATTCTATACATAAATTTGGCTCTATCTATCTTCTTACATTCCATCTCTTTCTATTTATTTGACAAAAATATTTATCTTTACTAAAATTATATTTACATATTCATATTTGTGTGCATTTCATTTTGTTATACAATTTTTTGTCATTAAACTACTACAAACAAATATTACTCAGATATAAAAAATTGATCGTCTTACAACACAAATTTTAATGTAGTTTTTCTCATCATGGTACAAATGACATGGTTCTAGTTGAAAGCAAATCAAACGTCGTCACTTCTTTCACATTTTGTATTATAGTTTGGATCTAAGGGCCTGTTTGGATTGGTTTTTTTTTTTTAAGGAAAAATTAATTTTTTTTATTGAAAAAGTTACATTAAATTTGTAACAATTATTTGATTTGACTTCTAAAAAAGTTAAAACATTGAAAAAAGTTTAAATACAGCTTTTTTTAGAAACTAAAATTTTTAACTTCTCAAAAAAACCTATTTTTAAAAATTGTTAAAAAAATACTTTAAAAAAAAAGTCAATCCAATCGAACTCTAAATGTAAAAGCACTATTTCCTGCCATGTGCTATTCTTATTATCCTTTCCACCTGGTCTCTTTGTCATGTGATGCTTGATGTGTTCAACTATGTCTCAATGGTTGTAGGTATATGCAGTGTTGGAGATGGAGACTCGATGAGAAATGAACAAAACAAAAAAAAAAGAACTCACAGAGAAAACAACTCAGAAGGTTTGAATTTGTAAATTTTTTATTCTGTATCATTATTTGCATATATTTTATATTTGGATAAGTAAATAGCATTGTTCGATTTTGACTTTTGATTTTTAAATATTTGTCTGGTTACCAGTGTTTTGTTGAGTTTTTAGTGGATTTCATGGGCATTGGTTTTGTTTGTCTTATTTTTCTTTTCATAAATGCTGTAAAAGGATATGAAAAGACTTAAGAAATGTATGGATTTTTGAGATACGATTTTTCTATTTATGTCTGAGATATGCGTGGGTATACGTGGGTGCAATTAGTGTGTGCTTGAGCAGTGCATGTGTATATATGTGAGTGAATGCAAGGTGTCTGACGAAATTGCTTGAAGGATTAGGTTGTGCATTGCTTTATTATTTTTGTTGTAATTTTTTTCCCTGTGGAGAAGGGTTGTTATGCTTGATTATTTTGTTGGAAACTATTAGTATCTTTTGCTCAATCATAGTTGAAGAGTTGGACATATAATAAACTCACTCTCTAACAACTTAAATTTCATCTTGATGTGCTTGATGAATGATTGCTTATGGTTAATTTTGTTCGCCAGGTCTAAACTATAGTTTTTTTCTTTTTTTTTTTTTCAAAAAATGAGGAGGAAAATGGCTCATTATTGCCAATTTCACACGTGGGTAAAAATTACTGTTGAATTAGTAACGATAGAATAACTTCTTGTTGCTTTGTCTGATTGTTCCAAGGTGGCTAGGTATGGGAAGCACACTTGAGACGCCCTATGGTCAAGCACTGGATGTTGAACAGTATAACATGCTTGGTATTTACCTGCAAAGATCATGTATCATTAATAGAGTCACAGCTTTATTTCTGGCTTCAATTTATATCAATTCATGGTGAGCTCATCTTTGGGTACGTTTTATTGATCAAAAAGTTCATATCCTCCAAATATTTGAAATCTTTGAAGGGTGCAGTTTGAATTATTTGTTGTCTCTCTATATGTTCATCATTGAGTATGCTTGTATTTCAGATGTTGTATGGATGTTGATTTGAGGTAGTTCATTTCAGAGTTTCATTTGATTCTAAGAGTTAAAACCTTCAAAGGAAACAATAGTAAACTATTTGATCTTTTGATGCTAGAAAAGTGAAATCAGATCGATATCCCAGAGATTACTTTTCATGGATTTGTTTAACTTGGTTTTTGAGTTGGTGATGAGTTTGTTCTTGATCCATCACTTGCCATGTACTTGCTGTCACTGTCATTGCTTTGGAAGCTGAAGATTCTACTTCTGGTGAAGGCTTTGATGCTTTGAAGATACCTTTCTATTAACAGGTAACTTTGGCTCCAACTCTGCCTTAGCTCTACTTCAAAGTGCATTATTATTATTCATTGTTAACCCTGAATCACTACTCTCCTCCTGGAACTTCCTCATTTTGAAGCAACAAGAATCAATAGCAGAAAATAATAAGAACTAATCTTATAAAACCTCCACCCAAAACCATGCAATTTTAACACAGATTTTCAAGAATCACTATTCAGCAAAAGGAAAAAGAAAGGCAAGTTTGTTTGTTTAGCACAGAGGGTGGCTAGAAATGGTAAAATATATAGAGGGGAAAGAGTTAAGAAGAGGAGAAGTATTGTACTCTTGGGGTGTATTGGAATCTCATAGGTCAAGAGGGAAACATATGCAGACCTGCCATTTGGAACATCTATGGTTTAAGAAAAATCAAATAAATCAACTTAAAATAATTTTCTGAATAAAAGCTCTCTTGATCAAGAAACAGTCAAATTTCATATATTGGGACAAAAGGAGCACTTGGGTTTTACTTCCTTCAAGAAGTAAAAGGGCTTAGAAATTAAATGCACATAATTAGACATTGTTTTTCGCAAATCAATTTTTATTATTATGCTCGTGAGTTGTGCACAATTTTGCATAAATGGAGGTCTCTTAAAGCTTATTTTCATTATTGTCATTGTTTAATTTACTGAGCAACATTATGTGCTTACAAATGTTTCAACGTCGGTACGACAGTTGCTCATTTGCTGATGGTTTTTACATCCAAGATGAATGTAATCTTTACATGGATGAAATTTTAGAATCAACCTACATGTTTGTTCAAGATTTGAAAAGCAATGATGCCATTTAAGTTAGTCAAGTGTTCAGATGTTTGGATGATGGCAACCTCTAATAGAAGCAAAAACTTAAAGAAAATCCCAGAGCACTATTCAAGTTAGTCAAGTGTTCTGATGTTTGGGTGATGGCAACCTCTAATAGAAGCAAAAAACTTGAAAGAAGATCCCAGAGCAAGTCTTTTGTTTGGTCACTCGTTCCTTTTTTTGAAGTATAGAGATCATATTTTTGGAAAATATCAATTCACGAATTCTCTACCAATTTTCTACCATTAGCTTCTTCGTGCATCCAAAGAGCATTATATTTGTTTCTACTTTTCAAGAAATTTCTTAGATCAAAATACAGTTAATTACGACTTGTAATTTCATCTATATGTAATGTTACTACATTAATATTTAGGCATTCCTACTGTATATAAACAATTTTTTACCAGTCTTCAAGTTTGACATTATTGTTTGAGCTAAGAACTTTTGTACAATTGGATAATTTTGAAGTGAAGTATTTGAATTTTTTTTTTTGTGCAGTGCAATTCTTTATCAACAGTTCTTGGAGCTAAAAACTTTTATACAATTGGATAATTTTGAAGTGAAGTATATGCATTATGAGCGTTTTTTTTGCAGATTAAATAATATTACTTTATTTTATAGACTAATGTTATAAAGTTTTTATTTTTTTCCTTCAAACAACAATATGGGGAATTTTATTATGTCTAAAATAATTTCTAGAGAAAAATTAATTTATGGGCACGGGCAGACCGAGCATTACTCGATCCTCACAAACTAGTACTACTATAAAAATAAATTTGATTCGGAAGTTTTTTTCTACGAATAAAAGGAGATAAACAAAAATTGTTTTGGAGAAGAAAGTATAACATGATGACATGTAGCATAAATTAAAAAGAAAAGATATTACTTTATTATATACTAATGTAATACCCATGCAATGCCTAGGGAACGATATATGTGATTGGATATATTAAAACTATAGAGTTTTTGCATCTTACTAAATAGTTATTGAAACAATTATATACTATAAAATTAATAAAATAATGATTAATATATAAAGAGAAAGAACATAATATTAATTAAATTAAAATATTTAATACAGGAATGGAACTGAATAAATGATGAAAAACAAAAAATGACTTTAAAATGGACATATTTAATTGATAAGTAATTATAAAAAGCTTGTCATACAGAGCACAACTTAACAGCATGAAATTAATCATTATGTTTACTTTTTTTTTTCTCGTCGTTTTTTTAGAATCCAAATAAGGAAATCTTAGTTCTTTCTTTTCTTCTTTTATTTTTTCTTTTCTTAAGAAAGAGTAATTTTAGAACATGATATTGGTCTAAAATGAAATTAAATACCTGAAGTTTGAAATCTTTAATCAAAGAATTTCAACTTATAAAAGGAGTTGTTTTACACACTTCACTAGAAAAAAGCTTCGCATTTGCAATGTTTTTTAAGACTTTTTGTGGCGGTTATGGGTGCGACTAAAGTTAGTTATGTCGTTTGTCAAACCACCACATAATAGTCATATTTGGTCGCAAATTATACACTACTCCCTCCTTATTGTGTACTGACACTACTATGCTCTCTCATGTATTAAAAAAACAAAAACAAAATAGTTAAAGCAGCTAATGTGTTTAACGCGCTTCTCTCTCTCTCTCTCTCCCTTCTCCTTTCTCTCTCTTCGTTCTTCTCTCTCCTCGCCTCTCTCTTCTTCTCTTCTTTGCTTCATTGGTGACACAAACCGGTCATCTTATGTTGGATAAAGGCCATTATAAAATTCGCCTTTCTTTGCTGATTGTAATTATGTGCATCATGTCCAAGAAAACCTCCTAGGTTTGATCCACCATTAAAGCTCGTCATCTTCTTCCTCATACTGGCAAAAATTTTGGCTTCATCTCATTGCGCTGCAACTACTAATCTCTTCCTCTCCTCTTTGTAATTCAAACTGTACCTCTCATGTGGTACTTGGATGCTCTAAGATCAATCCACCATTAAAGCCCATCTTCACCTTCAAATACGCATGCATATAGGGTGAACAAATAATTGCGAGGTAATGAACAAATATTTGATGTATATATGAAAGTCAATAAACAAATAGTTGTGGGATAGTAAACAAATATTTGATGTATTTGTGTATGTTTGTCTGTAAAAGAGTAGGGAAAAAATATATATATAGAATGGTGAACAAATATATGCTGAGTGGTGAATAAATATATGTGAACTATTAAACAAATAAATATGTCTGTCTTTACGTATCTGTGTGTGAGAGCAAAAAACAAATAGTTATGAGGTAACAAACAAATATTTGATGCATATATAAAAGTCAGATAACAAATAATTATGGGATAATGAACAACTAGTTATGAACAAATAGTTATGGGGTAATGACCAAATAGTCAATGAACAAATAATTGCAGGATAATGAATAAATAATTAGTGAACAAATAATTGTGAGGTAGTGAACAAATAGTTAGTAAATAAATAGTTGTGGGATAGTGAACAAATATATACTGTGCGTGAACAATAATGCGTGAACAGTAGCGAGTATTGTTTACGCACAAAAGGAGCATAATACTTAATAAAAGAGCATCTTGTGAAGGACCATGATATAAGGTCCCTATATTTGCCAATGGGGTTAATTTCAAATTTGGTCCCCTATTATTTTCACATTTTTTCATTTGAGTCCTTATTGTCCAAAATTAGTTAATTTAGTCCCTGTTATTTTTAAATGTTAGTCATTTTGGTCTCTACCGTCCTCAAGCCTATAAATTCTAATGGGATTGTGGTCATGTGCAGTGCATGTGACTACTGTTTTAGGGGTAAATTTGGAAAAGCATAATATGTTTCAATTAAGTCCCTAAAATTAGCATTAAAGTTTCAAACAATCCTTAAGTTTTTTAAAAGTAGTCAAATTAGTTCCTAAAGTTTGATTAAAAATTTAGAGCGATCTCTTTTTAGTTTCAAAAAGTACTCAATTTAGTCCTCATAGTCACACGAAAAAAATTTAACATGGTCCTATAGTTTGTGAAAAATACTCAAATTAGTCCTCAAAAGTTGTTTTCTTTTTTTTAAAAAAAAAATCAACATGTTCCCTAAAGAATAAATTGTGTTTGACCTAAAAGATTGTCAAAATGATCCAAAATAACTGCAAAATAAATAAATTTTAATTTTAACCACACAAATGCATAAAATAATAGGTGAAGAAAATCATATATATATAACAAGAACAAAGTCATTACATAGCTCGTTCGTGTAAAAATATGACCTGGCTTTGTTCATAGCCTGTCCGTACACGTCTATATGAACAGAGTCTTTTTGCTAGGCACTATGAATCGAGTTAGTCCCAAAGAGCTTGTGCATTTGCATAGATGGTTTAAACTAGTCCTACAAGGCTTGCCCATATACAAAAATCTGATTTCCACCAATATACCAAAGCCCACCTATAGATTGCTCATTAAATACAAAAATCGTGATTCTACTTTTCTGCACTTGATAATCATAGACAAGAACTATTACTACATTGTTTGCCATATACAAAAACCATAACTATGTTGATACACATACAAAAACCATTAGACAACTAGACTTGTTTGTTATCCTTGGTAATCTGATTCGATGCATTTGTGGTGATCGTTCTAAGCAGTGGGATCGTGCACTAGCTTAACTAGAGTTTGCTTATAGTAATTCAGTTCATAGTACACTCGGCAAAACTCCTTTCTCAAATATGTCCATGAAGCCACCGCGATAGGCTGGATTTAGCTCGATTGCCAAAGGTTCCTGTGTTACGTGTTGCCGCTGGAAATATGGCACAAGATGTTCAAGCAATTCAGTTTAAGGAGAGAATTGAAATGGCAAATGCAAAATATAAAGAGGCTGCTGACAAGCACCGTTGCGCTAAGTTGTTCCAAGAAGGTGATATGGTTGTGGTGTTCTTCCACAATGAACACTTCCATTTAGATAAATATAATAAGTTACAGCAGAAAAGTTTGGACCTTACAAAATTTTAAAGAAAATGAATGATAATGCCTATGTTATTGATTTGCAGGGTTTTTGGGATTTTCGTGAATTTTCAATGCGTCGGACATTTATTAGTACTACCTTTTTGAAGTGAGATTGTACCCAGAATTTGAGGCTCATTCGAAGGCAGGGATGGCAACGGGATGGATATATATCTCATGAAGCATTTTCAAACCCGATACTTGAATCCCATCTTGATCCGGAAACTAGTCCCAATCCGGTCAGAAAATAAATCAAAATCCCAAACTCGAAACGTCCCAAACCCGCAAAACCCGATAACAGTCAGAAAATAAATTAAAATCCCAAACTCGAAATGTCCCAAACCTGCAAAACCTGATAAATACCCGAATCGATAACTAAAAGATGAAATTCTGGAGGGGAAAAAAACTAGAATGGAAAAACCTCAAAAAAAAAAAAGCTAAAATTCTATTAAAATGTAAATTGCTAAATCTACCGTTCCCAAACACTCAAAAAATAAAATAAAATAGCGAAAATTTAAATGTACAATCTCCTAACAATAATCCAAAAAATTAAATACATATAGACAAAATAAAAACAAAAGAATTAAAATCCTTTAAAAAAATATTAAATAGCAGAAGCAACAAATAAAGCTGCAATATCTTAACACCATCCAAAAAATAAATGCGTATATAACAGAGAACCGAAAAACAAAATTCTTAAAAAAAAAAAAAAAAAAACCTAGATCTACTACTTTAAAACTAGATTTGTTGTTATTTTAAATTTAGATTTGTTATTTTAAACAACAATATCATATATACACACAAACGTACACAAAAGGAGAAAAGTGAAAAATATGAAAGACGGCAGAGGAGGAGTGGGTTTTGGATTTCCTTACACTACCAAAGACCGTCTTCTCTCTTGAGATCTCAAAGTTTTGGATTTTGTCGTGTGCATACCCATTCACGTTGTACATCTAATTACTGTGTACATTAATACTTTTTATCCTTTTTTCATACTTTAAAATTAATTCTGTAGTTTTCTATTTAATTTGACTACAATTTTTTTATTGAACGATTTTATTAAACTATTTTATCTAGTATATTTTCTTTTGCTTTAAAAAAATTGAAAAGATTAAAATGTGCTTTGTTTCATAAAGTTTGATGGCATGAGAGAACATAGTCAAATTGAAATCTCAAAGTTTTGGGTTTTGTCGTGTGGGTGCCAATTCAAGTTATGTCTGCTTACTTTGTACAGTAATACTTTTTATCCTTTTTTCATATTTTAAAATTAATTTGTAATTTCCTATATCATTTGATTACAAATTTTTTATTGAATGATTTTATTAAATTACTTTATCTGGTATTTTTTCTTTTGCTTTAACAAAATTGAAAAGATAAAAAATACCCTTTGTTTCGTAACGTTTGATGGCACGAGAGAACATGGCGAAATTAAAATGTCATGTGAGAGTTATTTATTTAAGCTAAAATTCAAGAAAGAAAATGGCATTCACCCCCTTACAGTTGATAATTCACACCCAAACTTCTGAAAGATAACATGATTTTCTTTTTATTTCTACATCTCTCACCCTCAATCCAACTCACTGTCTCCATGAAATTGCTATTGAATATATATATATATATATATATATATATATATATTGAGTGATGAATGAAAATTTAAATTGATAAAGTGGGTTTTTCTCATATCAAAATTTAATGCTATATATATATATATATATATATATATATATATTAGCTTAAGTTTTGATTGTTATCAATTAAATTTAATTGATTAATGTCAATTACTTGGTGTTTATTCTCATACGCTTAAGCTCAAAAGTGGAAGCAACTCAAGAGGTGTGCAAATTTATAAAGTTTAATGTTGAGACCATGTTCTGCGCAATGAGCTTTGCTGTTATTGCTTTGCATTTGAACTTTTCACATTTCCCCCATGATTGAATCTTTAAGTGGCCATTTATTTCTTGTCTTTTGGTTTGGCTATTGTTGGCCTATATAAGGCCTTGGATCTTGGGTTTCTTACCACGGTTGATTCAGTAGTTTCATAAGAGATAATAGCATAAATAACATATTTAGTTTTCTTAGTATTTTGTTCGAGAGAGTTTGGCCTGTTTAGTTCGAAAGTTCTCATAGTTTAGAGTGCTTCTACTACGGGAAGAAGATTGTTGTATCCTGGGAGGATTACGCTAACGAGCTGTCAGCACCATAGAGGAGCATTAAATTCTTAAGGAGACTGAATTCAATTCATGCGTCGATCTTGTCGGTTTGGTTTCTATTGCCGTCAATATAAATTTATATATTATATTTCATTCTTATTTTCAATTTCCTCTGTTTCTATATCTCGTTTCTTTTCTTTGAGGTTTTTTTTAATATTCGCATTTTGTGATATTAATTTATGTATAATTTATTTAGATTATATTTTCCGCTTATTCTTTCTAACAATCTTAAGGATTTAACGAATAAATAAATAAATAAAAACTAAAAATGGTGTGATTTTCTTTCCAGTTTTATTTTCTACTAATCCATTTGTCTAGTGAGTGCAGAGAAAATGACCTTTTGTTACTGGACCTAAATTAGTTGAGAAAAAAAAAATGAATACCGATGCTGGAAATGTTGGAAACACCAATGTTGGTGATATGACTAGACAGGATACCATAATTGGAAATGTGCCTACTGTTGATAGTGGCATCAATCAAACTGGACCAATTTGAGGGTTTAGTAAAGCTCCCAAAAATGTGTTCGGGAATAGGCCAGTGATTGCATTTACAGGCTATGTTCCTCCATCACATGCAGAGAAGCCTGAACGGTTCACTGGGAAAGATTTCAAAAGATGGCAACACTAAATGCTCTTTTACCTAACCACTTTGAGTTTGGTACACTATCACGATGAGGATGCACTAGACTTGGGTGAAAACCTTGACGCGCAGGTTGTCGCTGCAGTATATGCATGGAAGCATTATGACTTTCTTTGCAAAAATTATATCCTGAACTGCTTGGACAACACCTTCTATAATGTCTATAGTACAAGTAAGAGTGAAAAGGAGTCATGGTAGTTAATGGAAAAGAAATACAAAACAGAGGATGTTGGCACGAAGAAATTCGTAGTTGGCCAGTTTCTTGAATTTTTAATGACAAATTCTTTCCAAGATTGTAATGGCCCAAGTACAAGGCTACCAATTAATAGTTCATGACTTGTTAGCTGAAGGGATGGTCTTGAATGAATCCTTTTAGGTGGTGGCCTTGATAGAAAAGTTGCCACCTAGATGGAGATATTTCAAGAATTATTTGAAACACAAAAGAAAGGAAATGTCAATGGAGAACCTTATCTTGAGATTGAGGATAGAAGAAGACAACCGGTTTTCTGAGAAACAGGTTGGTGGTCCAATTATGGGATCCAAGGCCAATGTGATTGAGCACGGGCAGTCAAGCAATTTCAATAGGAAGAGGAAAGCTTCAAGCCAAGGTTAGAAGAAGCAAAATCTAGTAAAAAAAAGACGAAGTTTTCTGGAAATTGCTATATATGTGACAAGTCTGGGCATAAATCTAAAGATTGCAAACTTAGGAAGGGCCAAGGCAACAAGAAGAAAGCTCAAGCAAACATTGTGGATGATCGAGGGGATGAAATGTCTAAGATGAACATTTCTGTAGTTATATCAGAAGTGAACGTGGTAGGCAATCCAAAACAACAGTTTATCGATACTGGAGCCACTAGACATGTATGTTCTGAGAGAAGGTTATTCTCAACCTATGAACCCAATCCTAATAGTGAAGTTCTTTATATGGGTAATTTCTCTACTTCAAAAGTTATGGGTACAGGGAATGTGATCCTGGAGATGACTTTAGGGATCAAGCTGACTTTAAAAAATGTCCTTCATGTACCTGACATTCGAGGAATTTGGTTTCTGGCTCACTGTTAGGAAAGGTTGGTCTTACCATAATTTTTAATTCTGATAAAGTTGTACTTAAGAAAGATTATGATTTTGTAGGAAAGGGCTATCTCCATGAGGGGATGTTTAAGTTAAATGTTAGAGCTCTTGTCCTAAATGAGTTCGTATCCGATGGCCTTTCTGGCTAGAAGAATATTAACAAAAATCTTTCTTCTGCTTATTTTCTTGAGTCTTCTAATCCATGGCATGATAGACTAGGTCATGTAAATTTTGATTCATTACATAGACTTGTGAATATGGGTTTAATTCCAAATGTGAATTTTAATACTCACAAGAAATGTGAAGTATGTGTTGAATCAAAATTAACGAGAACATCCTTTAAGTCTATGGAAAGAACTTCAAAACCTTTAAAATTGATCCAGAGTGACATTTATGATTTGAAGTTTGTGCAAACTAGAGGTGGAAAAAAGTATTTTATTACTTTTATCGACGATTACACAAGATACTGTTATGTTTATTTACTTAAATCCAAAGCCGAAGCTTTGGAAGTATTTAAACAATATAAAGCTGAGGTTGTAAATTAACTTGGCAAGAAGATCAAGAGTTTAAGAAATAATAAAGGGGGAGAATATGTATACCTTTTTGAAGCATTTTATGCTGAACAAGGGATAATTCATCAAATAACAGCCCCATATTCTCCTCAACAAAACGGTATTGTTGAACGCAAAATTCAAACTCTAAAAGAAATGATGAATGCCATGTTGATCAATTTGGGGTTACCTCAAAATTTGTGGGGGGAAGCAATATTAACTGCAAATCATATTTTGAACAAAGTTCCCCATAAGAGACTTGACAAGACCTCGTATGAGTTATGGAAAGGTCGACCACCTTCCTACAAATACTTAAAGGTTTGGGGTTGTCTAGTTAAAGTCGGAGTTCCTAGTCCTAAGATGGTAAAAATTGGTCCAAAAATTGTGGATTATATATTTATTGGGTATGCGCAGAATAGTGCTGCGCATAGATTTCTTGTAAATAAATAAGAAATAACTGATATTCATGTGAATACAGTTATTGAATCTTGAGATGCGAAAATTTTTGAGATGATTTTCCCATATAAGAACGTACAAGAACCAAATTCTTCCAAGAGAACATATGAACAAATAGTTGTGCATGAAGAGAATACAACTGGGAAAGATTTTAAACCTAGGCGTAGTAAGCCCAACACTTTTCAAGAAGTTGTATCTTCTCCTGAAGTGCCTTTTTGGAGAGAGGCTATGAATAGCAAGATTGATTCCATCTTGCATAATCATACGTGGGAACTGGTGGATCTTCCTCCTGGAAATAAGCCTTTAGGATGCAAATGAATTTTTAAGAGGAAGATGAAAGCAGATGGATCAATAGACAAATACAAGGCTTGTCTTGTTATTAAAGGTTATAAACAGAAAAAAGGTCTTGACTATTTTGATGCTTATTCACCAGTAACAAGGATTACATCCATTAGGATATTAATATCCATAGCAGTTATATACAATTTAGAGATACATCAAATGGATGTGAAAACTGCCTTGTTGAATGGAGATTTACGAGAAGAAATCTATATGGAACAGTCTAAAGGATTTGCTGTTCCTGGCCAAGAGAAGAAGGTTTGTCGACTTGTAAAATCCCGATATGGATTGAAACAAACACCAAAACAATGGCATGAAAAGTTTGATAAGGTCACGTTATCAAATGGCTTTAAGATCAATGAGTGTGACAAATGTGTCTATTGGATAGGCACGAGTCAAGAATTTGTCATTATTTGTTTATATGTAGATGATATGCTTATTATTGGGAGTGATAATAATGCTATTACTTCTACTAAGAAAATGCTATCTCATAATTTTGAAATGAAAGACATGGGTACTGTAGATGTAATTTTAGGTGTCAAAATTACAAGAACATCTGATGGTCTGGTTTTGTCCCAATCTCATTATAATGAAAAATTGGACAAAGTTAACAAGAATGATAATGGTATAGCAAAGACACCTTTAGATGTAAATGTACATCTAAGTAAAAATATGGGAGATACTGTATCTCAATTGGAGTACTTGCACATTATCGGGAGCTTGATGTACATTATGAACTGTACGAGACCCGACATTGCAAATGCAGTTACTAGACCAAGTAGGTACACGAGCAATCTAGGACAATCCCATTGGATTGCTGTTATACGAGAAGGTATCCAACTATTTTATAAGGCTGCAGTGATGCCAATTAGATATCAGATACTAAAGACTCAAAATCCACTAGTGGCTATGTCTTTACATTAGCAGGTGTAGTTGTGTCATGGAAGTCCACTAAGTAGACATGCATAGCTAGGTCTATTATGGAATCTGAATTCATAGCTTTGGACAAAACTGCTGAAGAGGCAGAATTGTTATGTCAATTTTTAGAGGATGTTCCTTGTTGGCCAAGGCCTGTACCTACTATTAACATCTATTGTGACAGTGAGCCGGTAATAGGTAGGGCTCAGAATAGTATATATAATGGTAAGTCTAGACATATTCGGCGTAGACATAATACCGTTAAGCAATTGCACTCTAGTGGGGTTATCTCTCTTAACTATATGAAGTCAAAGGAGAACATTGCAGATCTGCTTACTAAATGAGTGAATAGAGAGCAAGTATATAAATTGTCGAGAGGAATGGGTCTTAAACTGATTTCTAAAGAGTTGTCATAGTTGACAACCCTACCTTGTTGACAGGAGATCCCTGGATCTTGGTTCAAAGGGGAAACTGGATTTTGTTTACTCTACTAGATCACTATGGGGGTTAGTCCTTTGCCTATTCTTATGACGAGAAGACAGTGCAGCATGTGAGATATAGGTTAAGCATTTGCTTTTAATGATTCATGTAGCTTAGAATGACCAAATAGGGTATAGCACGATATCTTCACAATGAATCACCTATGTGAGCAAGGAGTGGGCCGGCTCCTAAGAAGACCGAAGGCTGGGTTCTCTGAGTGTACTTATGAAACTGGGAGTTGTCTAGGGCCGAAATGAGCTTGCCGTGAGAACTAAACAGTGTCTAGAGGGATGTTGTGTGTGTACTGTTGTTTTGATTTACATGAAAGCGGAATAGTTCAAGGCTTTATGTCCATTGGTTAGTGAGTAAATCTGATAATACTCACTGAGGAAGGTTCAAGGCCAAAAGCTACCTATCCTCTTTTAACATTTTTCTAAATAAGCTCTCTCTCTCTAGTGTCTACATTTGCATCTTAGCCAATATGATTTTCATTCATATGAGGGATTGTGTATATATTACATATATATATATATATATATATATATATATTGAGTGATGAATGAAAATTTAAATTGATAAAGTGGGTTTTTCTCATATCAAAATTTAATGCTATATATATATATATATATTTTAGCTTAAGTTTGATTGTTATCAATTAAATTTAATTGATTAATGTCAATTACTTGGTGTTTATTCTCATACGTTTAAGCTCAAAAGTGGAAGCAACTCAAGAGGTGTGCAAATTTATGAAGTTTAATGTTGAGACCATGTTATGCGCAATGAGCTTTGCTGTTATTGCTTTGCATTTGAACTTTTCACATTTCCCCCATGATTGAATCTTTAAGTGGCCATTTATTTCTTGTCTTTTGGTTTGGCTATTGTTGGCCTATATAAGGCCTTGGATCTTGGGTTTCTTATCATGGCTGATTTAGTAATATTGGGTTTCTTATCACGCTGATTCAGTAGTTTCATAAGAGATATAATAGCATAAATATCATATTTAGTCTTCTTAGTATTTTGTTCGAGAGAATTTGGCTTGTTTAGTTTGAAAGTTCTCGTAGTTTAGAGTGCTTCAACTACGGGAAGAAGATTGTTATATCCTGGGAGAACTACGCGAGCGAGCTATCAGCACCATAGCGGAGCGTTAAATCCTTAAGGAGACTGAATTCAATTCAGGCCTCAATTTTGCCGATTTGGTTTCTATCGCCGCCAATCTAAATTTATCTATTATATTTCATTCTTATTTTCAATTTCCTGTGTTTCTATATCTCGTTTCTTTTCTTTAAGGTTTTGTTTTAATATTCGAATTTTCGATATTAATTTATGTATAATTTATTTTAGATTATATTTTCCGCTTATTCTTTCTAACAATTTCGACTGAAGTCATTATTTTTGGAGAAACTAGTGTCAATCACTTGAATTGCTATCCATGAGGATAAATAACAAGATTGGGAAAAAGGTAAATTCACAAAATCTTATTATTCTTTTTCGAGAGCTATCAAATATTATGAAAGTGAATAACAAGCTCATAAGATGCACAGAGTTTGAGCAATTGGGATTTGGGATATGGTTCCTGTTCCTATTCAATCTAATTGACCATGACTTATGTCGTTTTTGTCTATTTTAGATTTTGAACAGTATAACGTGATCTTGCTCCAAGATTTTTATGCAGAAACCAACCCCGGACACATGACGAACCAAATAAGCAATTTTGAAAAGTTAAGCAAAGATAAGAGCATGTCAAAACATCATTACTATTAATATATATGTCTCAATTATCGGAATCTTACTGTATACTTTTTCATTTGCGTTATTATATTTACCCGTAGACTTTTTTAAACACTTTTAATAGAGAGACAAATTAAATAGTCAAATTGACACAAGTTGGAGTCCGGAAAACACTCATCCAGGGGAGTACAGTAGCAAGATTCTAAAAGTGTGTTTGTCATGGCTTATGTGGACGTCTACAAATATCTAAAATACAAAAGCTATTAAGAATAACTTTTGTTCGTCTTGTTGTTACATATAAAACAATAGATGGTATACAAGGGAGAAGCCGCGGCCAATAAATTGAGGCTTTTCAGGAGAAAGAAACATTTAGACAAATTTTGAGGTTAAAATTTAATAAACGGTGAAGGTGATATTATATGCAAGTCATAAACATTTCTAAATCTTGTCGATTTGAAATATATAGATTGAGATATCCCTCTATTTTACAGATTTGAAATTCTAAATACAATCTAATAGGATATTATTGAGTTTCCCTTTCTCAAAGAAAGAAAAAATGAAAAATTTAGTCAAGAAAACTTTTAATTCTTACTTCTAAGATCTAAGTCAAGGTTCAAACGGGAATGTTTCATCTATCAAAAAAAGAGAAATGGAAAAGGTTCTTTTTTTGTTTTTTTTTCAAAAAAAAAAAAATCCTCCAAACCCCAATCCTGGTTTGTCTTGGGTTCGAATTTCAATCATCACTCCTAAAAGATAATCTCAAATCATTATTCCAAAAGAAATAATCTCGACTAAGCCTTTACTCTTGAAAGAAAGAGTTTTGACAAGTCATCGATCGTAAAAGAAATAGTCTCGACCAAGCCTAGAAGAGTAGACGAAGAAGAAAGGTTGTGCATGTTTCATCTCCACTTATTACATGAGAAGTGAAGATACAGAAACAACAAAGAGCTCTATAAAATGAAAGAAAAAGAAAAAGTAGAGAAGGATATACATGTTTTTTGCAGAGACAGATACA
This sequence comes from Cordia subcordata, assembly GCA_028554755.1. NCBI lineage: Eukaryota > Viridiplantae > Streptophyta > Magnoliopsida > Boraginales > Cordiaceae > Cordia > Cordia subcordata. The sequence continues at coordinate 13,417,950 of JAPTOF010000002.1, read as the reverse complement.
AGCTCTACAAGCAAAGCAATAAAAAGTGAAACTTGGTAAGGATTTGAAACACATCCCATCTCACAAAACTTATCAAAACAAACATCAAAAACAAAAACTACAGTAAATAAGAAATCAAGATAGATAGTGTTGAATGTGGCTCGTATTCTTGGGCAACAAGAATAGTAGATTTCCTTGTTAGCATATTACCTTATTCACTTGTTACCTTTTGTAGCACATAATTAATTAGTTGCCTTTTCTGCTTAATAGGTTTAGGAAACCTTTGCACTATAAATATGTAGCAATACTCATTATGTTATGTGTGAGAGAGAAACTAAAGTGAGAGCCTTGTAGCATTCGTGATCAATAATAGAATTATTCTCTACTGCCCGTGGACGTAGGCTTTAAAGCCGAACCACGTAATTCTTGTGTTTGTTATTTCTTCTCGTATTCTTCGTGTTTGCATGTTTTTCCCCAACAAACTAGTATCAGAGCTTAGGTATTAATCCGCTGCTTGAGGGAAAAAGGAAAAATCAAAACTCACTGTAAAACCAAAATTTCTCAAAACCAAACGGTGCCTAACCAAACAAAGGTTTTTGTTCGGCGAGAAGTGCTCCGGCGTTGTCTACGTTGAGCGTTGGTGGCTGGAGTGAAAGCTTGCGTCGGTGGGTCGTGGTTCGTGTTTGGGTTTGAAGAACAAGCGAAGAAGATAGAGTTCGCATGCTTTTGAGGTTGGTTTTTGGTATTCAGGTATTAGTTTTTGGAAATTAGTTCAAGTTTGTAAATCAGGTTTAGGGCTTTGGATCTTTGGGTTTATTTGGATTGGGCCTGGGTAGTGGCCTTGTCCAATTTTGGCTAGGTCTTGGGTCTTGGGTTAATTAATTTTTTATTTGGGCTTAAATTTAGTCCTGAAACCAAAAAAAAAAAAAGAGACCAGTTGACTTGTTTGACTGCGTTGACCGGGGTTTGACCGGGTTGACTTTAACCGTTGACCGTTGACCAAGGGTTGACCAAGTTTGACCAAAGCCTTACCCCACATTTTTTGACGTGCAGAGTCTGTTTTTGGGCTCTGTTTTTCTAGATTCTGCTCCGAAGTACGATTTTAGGGACGGTGTTGACTTTGACCAACATGTTTGACTTTGACCGGTGTTGACCAAAGTTGACCAAGGGTGTTCCTAAGGTTTCTCGATGTGATGAATTCGTTTTTGCGATCCATTGAGCCAAATTCCATCCCGAAGTGTGAGTTTTGTGCAAACGAAGATGTTTTTCACAGGTGGAAAGTTTGAAATCGAGAAGTTTGACAGGAGAATGAGTTTCAGTCTTTGGAGGATCAGATTCAAGGCATTTATGACAATGCAAGGACTTTGGAAAGCCATTGAAGAAGTGATTCCGGAAAAGACAGAACCAGCAGCAAGAGAAGAACTCGAAGCGAAAGCCTTGAGTGCAATACATATGTCCGTGACAAATGAAGTATTGCTAGAGATTGCTAAGAAAACAATAGCAGTTGAGGCTTGGAATACTTTTGTGGAATTGTATGCATCTAAATCTCTCACAAATCGCCTCTACTTGAAGAAGCGATTGTATCATCTTAGAATGAAAGAAGGTACGTCACTAAAACAACACCTTGATGAGTTTACCTCTTGTTTTATTGCTTTAAAGGATGTGGGTGTTAAAATTGATGACGAAGATCAAGCTATGATCGTATTATGCTCCTTACACTTCATATATGAACTTTGTGGACACTATGTTGTACGGGAGGGATAAAATTACCTTTGAAGATGTGATTACTTCATTAAAATTGAAGGATCTTCAAACACATATTCCGGGACATAGGGAAGAAGTTCATGGGGAAGGTTTAGTGAGTAGAGAGATATCGGAGAATAGAGGGGGATCTTCGAGTAGAAAGAAAAGCAAGTCAAGGTCAAAATCAAGAGTAAGGAAGCGACGCTGTTTCGAGTGTGGTGAAAAGGGTCACATTAAGAAAGAATGTCCAAAACTGAAAAAGGGAAAGAAAAAGGTGGAGAATTCAGCTAATGTGGTGGAGAGTGCTGATAGTGATGGAGATAACTCCAGTAGTACCGGGGAAGTTTTGACTGTGAGTGGATCACAGTGGCATAATCATTGGATTCTTGATACTGGTACAACGTTCCATATGTGTCCTAGGCGCGACTGGTTCTCTTCTTATTCCAAAAAAGAAGGGAAAGTTTTTCTAGGCAATGATCTTTCATTAAAAGTGGAAGGAATGGGCATCGTAAATATCAAGATGTTTGATGGTATTACAAGATCTCTCGAGTGTTGGCATGTACCGGAGTTGAAGAAAAACTTGATTTCTCTTGGGCATTTGGATTCTCATGGATACAAATTCTGAAGTGAGAATGGTGTCTTAAAGGTGACCAAAGGTGATTGTGCTCTTGAAAGGGAACTTGACTGGTGGCCTATATGTCCTTCGAGGTAGTACAGTTACAGGTGTTGCAGCTGTTACATTCGAGGAGAGTGATAATAACATTACGCAGTTATGGCACAAAAGGTTGGGCCATATGAGCAAGAGGGGACTGACCGAGCTGAGCAAGAGGGATTTGCTTTGTGGACAAAGAACTGGAAAACTTGAATTCTGCGAGCATTATATCTTTGGAAAGCAAACTAGGGTGAAGTTCAGCAAAGGGCAGAAGAACACCAAAGGCACACTTGATTATATTCATTCTGATCTTTGGGGTCCTAATAAAGTCCCTTCCAAGAAAGGTGCCAGGTATTATATCACTTTCATTGATGCATACTCTCGGATGGTGTGGGTATACTTCTTGAAAATTAAAGATGAGGCGTTTCCAACATTTGTCTAGTAGAAGACGTTGATTGAGAAGCAAACTGGTAAACAAATTAAGCGTCTTAGGACTGACAATGGGTTGGAATATTGCAATAAAGAGTTTGATGAGTTTTGCAAGAAACATGGCATTGTGAGACACCACACATGTGTAGGGACATCACAATAGAATGGAGTTGCAGAACGCATGAATAGAACTCTGGTGGAGAAAGCATGCTCTCCTGATCTGGTTTGAGTCAAGACTTTTGGGTTGAAGCCGTCAATACGGCATGTTACTTGGTGAATAGGTCTCCATCCAAAGCTATTGAATTGAAAACTCCTTTTGAGTTATGGTCTGGTAAGCCTGCTCACTACTCTCAATTAAGGATGTTCGGTTGCCCTGCATACGTTCACGTGAAGGATGGCAAGTTGGAGCCGAGGGCAAAGAAATGCATATTTCTAGGCTATGCGTCCAAGAGGAAAGGTTACAGGTTGTGGTGCACAGATCCAAAGTCTCCAAGTTTCCTGATCAGCAGGGATGTCATATTCAATGAGTCTGCTTTATTAGACCAAGAAAAGGAGAAAGCGGTAGCTGGTTTAGACCACGGTGTCAAAGAGCAGGTGGAGGTATTTGCTGATGTTCCAAATGTTCCATCTAGTAATAGTGGCAGTCAAATTCAGCCGACTCAACCAACTGAGGTACATGATCAAAATGTGCCTGAACAACAGAAATACAGCATTGCCACTGGGCGAGAAATGAGACAGATTAGAGAGCCTCAAAGGTATGGATACGCTGATCTTGTTGCTTATGCTTTGACTGTTGTTGAAACAATTGAAGGACATGAGCCGAATTCATACAAAGAGGCCATATCTGGGAAAGATTTTGCTCAGTGGGTGAGTGCCATGAGTGAGGAGATTGAGTCTCTTCATAAGAATCAAACGTGGGAGCTTGTTGAATTGCCTAAAGGACAACGAGTTGTTGGTTGCAAATGGGTTTACAAGAAAAAAGAAGGTACTCCAGGGGTTGAAGGTCCTCGATACAAGGCACGGTTGGTGGCAAAAGGCTATACACAAAAGGAGGGTATTGACTTCAACAAAGTGTTCTCTCCGGTTGTGAAGCATAGTTCCATCAGGGTTTTACTTGCCTTGGTTGCTCTTCATGACTTAGAGCTTGAGCAGCTAGATATGAAAACAGCATTTTTGCATGGTGATCTTGAAGAGCAAATTTATATGAGTCAACCGGAGGGGTATATAGTTCCTGGTAAGGAGAACCATGTTTGCAAACTGAAGAAGTCCTTGTATGGGTTGAAGCAGTCACCTCGGCAATGGTATAAGAGATTTGACACATTCATGGTAGGTGCTGGATACACAAGGAGTGCGTATGACAGCTGTGTGTATCTCAAAAGGCTTCCAGATGGTTCGTTTGTGTACTTGTTGTTGTATGTCGATGATATGCTTATTGCTGCTAAAAGCATGTCTGCAATCGACGAATTAAAGGAGCAGCTAGGTGATGAGTTTGAGATGAAGGATCTTGGAGCAGCAAAGAAGATTCTTAGCATAGAGATTCATAGACATAGAAATGCTGGGAAGCTGTTCTTGTCTCAACAGAGTTATATTGAGAAGGTCCTGGAGCGTTTCGGGATACTTAAAGCTAAGCTTGTGAGTGTGCCGCTTGCTGCTCATTTCAAGTTGTCTGCAGATTTGTCACCTAAAACTGAGGAGGAGGTGGAGCATATGTCTCATGTTCTATACTCGAGTGCTGTTGGTAGCTTGATGTATGCTATGGTGTGCACTCGACTTGATATTTCACATGCAGTTAGTGTTGTGAGCAGGTATATGGCATCACCTGGGAAAACACACTAGGAAGCGGTGAAATGGATAATGAAATATTTGCGTAGCATTGCGAATATAGGATTGCTATTTAGCAAGATGATTGGAGATTGCACAAGGTTGGTGGATTATTGTGATTCAGACTTTACGGGTGACCTTGATAAGAGAAGATCTCTGACGGGTTATGTGTTTACTCTCTCTGGATGCGCTATCAGTTGGAAAGCGATATTATAGTCTACTGTGGCATTGTCGACTACTGAAGCGGAGTACATGGCAATTGCAGAAGCTGTGAAGGAGGCCATGTGATTGCAAGGCCTAGTTCGTGATCTTGGACTGCAGCAAGATACAAGTACATTCTTTTGTGATAGCCAGAGTGCAATCCATTTGACGAAGAATCAGATCTATCATAAGAGGACTAAACACATTGATATCAGATATCATTTTATCAGAGATGTTGTATCACAAGGAATCATATTGGTGCAGAAGATATCTACCCATGAGAATCCAGCAGATATGATGACTAAGGTGGTTCCAGCCAGCAAGTTTAAGCATTGCTTGGACTTGGTGCTATTTGCGGTGCGGAGCATTGAGCTCTTAGAAGCAGTTGGCTGCAGGGATGATGGTGTATTGATTGGAGCGAATACGTGCCAAGGTGGAGATTTGTTGAATGTGGCCTGTATTCTTGGGCAACAAGAATAGTAGATTTCCTTATTAGCATATTACCTTATTCACTTGTTACCTTTTGTAACACATAATTAATTAGTTTCCTTTTCTGCTTAATAGGTTTAGGAAACCTTTGCACTATAAATATGTAGCAATACTCATTATGTTATGTGTGTGAGAGAAACCAAAGTGATAGCCTTGTAGCATTCGTGATCAATAATAGAATTATTCTTTACTGCCTGTGGACGTAGGCTTTAAAGCCGAACCACGTAATTCTTGTGTCCGTTATTTCTTCTCGTATTCTTCGTGTTTGCATGTTTTTCCCCAACAGACAGAAACAAAAGGGAGTAAAAGCATTTTAGCTCATGCATTTTGCAAAAGTCGTACAAATCTCTTGTAATTTGAATATTTGTTTATACCTCATGTGATTAATTCAAAAAACATTGCACATTGACTATTGAGAATGTGAAATGAAAGTAGAAAATAAGCATCAATTTTGAAATTAGACAAAAACATGCACCAAATTTAAAATCATTGGAGCCAATTTACAACGATTCTGAAACCACAAATCACTAGAGCCAATTTACAACGTCTCTTTTCTAAAAAGGTTAACCAAAGGAGAACCCCTTTTCCACCTGGCTAGAGGCCCCTTAACCAGGCGGGAGGTAAATCGAGGGATGTGCGTGAGTGGCAGCCCGACCAGGGAAAGGACCAACGGGCGTGGAAATCCAGCAACAGCCCCCGCAATATTTCAGCGGAGTACTGCCACCACACGGACTCGATCCCGCGTTGTCAGGGTGTCTCCACCCCAATCACCTGGCCACTTACTAACTCACCTATACCCCTGGGGGCAATTTACAACATCTCTAATACCACAGACATACAAGCGAGTTGTGGAAGAGATTTTATGCAATTTTTGCAGAACACAGAGATAAATGCATTTTACTAAAAGAAAAAAGAAGAAGACGAGGAAATGGTCAAAAGCAATGACCATTATTATCAGCATATCATCTCTTCCAACTTCTGCTCCTTGATAATGGATCTCCAGTACCATCAACAACCCAAGTCTCCTTTGCAAGATCAGTAGAAAATCTGGCAAAATCAGTATTGTATCTCATCACAACTAAGTTTTCTTTCCTCTTTTTTATCTCTTCTTCCACTACCAACTGAGCTTGCTTTTCTTCTTCCTCATCTTTTTCATCATTTTCTTCGTCTTCTTCTTCTTCTTCTCTTTCTTCTAGCCAGGTTTTTGCAGGAGCAGACCTGCAACGCATAAGCAACAATGCATTTGGCGGTGGCGCGCATGGGGCGTGATGATCATCAGCCTCTTCATTATTGATATTATATGATGCAACTGGATCCTTATACCGATCACTTTTGGTGAAGTCTTTACTTTGATTTTCTTGTAGAACCATGAACCATTTGGAGAACACGGTTCTTGAAGCCTCGTTATCATCAGCTGCAGCCATTTTTCTTGTATGGTTCTGCTGAATATCTTCGTCATCATCATCGTCGTCATCGTCATCAGATGTGATGTCTGAGGAAGGAGAAGAACCAAAGCAGCGAAAATCAAGCCTAATGCTACGTAAACATGTCAAGAACTGCGTTACTTCTTTCTTAAAACCTAGTGCTTCACCCCATGTGTGCTTCTTCTTCTGCTTCCTGCTGTTGTGTAGCCTCTCAATCTCTTCCATCACAGATTGCCAATTCTTGGAAGAGTTGGGCTTGTGAGCTCGTACCTTGATCTGTCCCGCACAGGTCACTTTCGGTGATGTTGGCTCGGCGATCTCTGAGGCCGTTGGCTTGGTTTTTGCCCACAAAGATGGGCTGGCTTGGCCTGCAGAACCTGCTCTTTTGATAGATTTCTTGAGATGGTGGTGGTGGTGGTGGTGGCGCCTGGTGGTGGATTCTGATGAGGCCCTGGCAGGGCTGCAGATTGGCTTAGGCATTAAAGTGAGATGAGCTCTAGAAGGAAAGCAGACCAGTAGATCTGCAGAAGGTGGCCCTTTGCTTATTTTTTCTCTGCTTTTCATGTTGTTTTCCTGCTTTTTGTTGCTTTTTGCCCTCTGTTATTCTTCCTGCCTGGTTTCTCTTCTGCTTCTGCTTCTGCTTCTGCTTATAATCTATTTCTTCTCCACTTCTCTAGATCACAAAATTTACAATCAAATTGTAGACATCAGGACCTATGTATGATCCGAACGTGAACAAGTTCTTTTCTGTGACAATGAACATACAAATTTAGATCTTGCATTGGACTTGTTTAAGCAGTATATTTGTATGGAGTTTAGGAATAGTTCAACCGAGTAAAATTGGAGCGATTATTTAATTCGAATTTGATGAAAGGTGAAATTGGACTGGAGGTGGGGTTCAAACATAGTATTATATGTATATGATCGTTTCTTGAGTTGTATTTGGATGAGTTCTGAATATGTGTGTTGGGGGTTCTTTTGAGTGGGGGAGGGGAGGCAATGGTAGTGGACAGCTTTCCCTCTGTTACTTTTTGCAATGTGAATGTACATAAATTCAATTTTCAAAGACTCCTTTTTGCTCTCTTTGAAATGGGGCCACAAGAAAGCTTCATGCTTAGCTTTACCTTTTTATCATATGCTTCCCATACAAATTATTTAAAGGAAAAGTAAAGTTTATGCCCACGAAGCTTTGTTTCATGAGAATATCATAACCTCTTTAATTTTTTCTTTTTTGTTATAAAAATAGTCAATAATCAAACATCACTTAAATGTTATAAAAAAGTTTAGGCAATACCAGCGGATTTGAATCTAACACCTGGCTGTTTAATTAGAAGTGGGACTTCTAGTGTTAGAGACTAGCTAGGATTCCATGAATCTTCCCAAGTACCAATTAACGAATAAATTAGTGTAGAATTAGTAGATATTATTTTATTTTCATTACCCAATTATTATTTCTTATATAGTTATAAGCTACGCTACTGTAAAAATAATATCACCATAATTAATAAAAACGAAAGAATTCCGAAAATACCTAAAAATATGTATTAGAATTTTTTTAAAAGAAAATTAAAGCTTTCCAAATGGCCACAAAACATTACTGCAGGGGAAATTTTTATTTTTATTTTCAATTTTTTTTACCAAAGTGGCGAATGAAACAAGCAAAAGAAATGAGTATGTCCTATTCCTTTTACCACCAAAGTGGTCAATCAATGATTCAAAAATTACAAATTAGAGAAAAAAAAAAAAAAGGTTTCTGCCGTGTCAATTGTAGCATTGAGGGCAAAATTGATAATTTGCCAAGTTAGTCAACTTTTTTTTAAAGTTAATTTAATAGAAAAAGCAAATCCCTTGCGATACACTAGATGAGGCTCAATTACTAATAGAGTGAATAGATCAATCATTTCTTGAAACCTATCTCCCATTCAAAATTATGGTGTTAACTTGTATCTTCCCCTATTCCGGTTATTAAATAGATAGAATAAATCGAAAAGAGAATTCCTGTTAAATCCTTTAACCTAGTAAATAAATCACTTTGTTTTTCTTAGGGGATAGTTCAAAATATCGGAGAATCTTCATTTGATTATCATGTCATAAGAAAAAGAGTAGAAAAGAAGAAATTTTGTTTTAATCTTTTATTGAACTCTATTCATTTTCAATATTTTAGAGTACTTTCTCATCGTAATTAATTTTTTCGATTCGTAATTGCAACGACCCAATTGCAAAATAAAGAAGAACTTTAAGGAGCAATAACGTAACAATGAAGCCTAAGAAGGGAAAGAATAACTCAACAAGTCGAATGTTTAAAAGTTAAGGTACGTGAATATCTTTTCTCCAATATAAAATTAAGAGAGAGATGGGGTGAAAAAATAGCACGTACGTTGGAAATAATTGGAGCAGATAAATGTTAATCCACATATATAATTGCCATTAGAAGAGGGTAAATAGAGTGACGCCGAAAGTTCAGGAAATTAATTGGAAACTGTACCATTTACTAAAGTGCTCAACATCTAATAATGAAGGGGGCAATGCAATCGAGAGCATGGACCATAGCCCCCCAACCCCCATTACCGTATCTTGCTTTAGGATTATACTTTTCAGCTTCAATTTTTTTAATTCAATTTTAACCCGTCACCTCTAATATGGTCGACTCTTATCCTTCATGAGATTCAAACGTACTCAGTTCATTAACTTTAAAAAATACAATTTAAACTATTCCTAATCCTTTAGCTCGTTCCACTTTTCAACTTCTGTTGGGACCTTGAGAGGCTAGGAATTAAGGAGACACCTTATCCCCATCAAGAATCAATTCTGTATGGAAAAGAATACAACCTGTAAGAAAGTATTGATGGTCTAGGATGATGTATAAGTTTAAAGAGGAGCAAAATGAAGATGGATTAGTAAGATGTTAAAATTATTTTTTTGCTCAATATCATCGTACAATTCGATATATAATACATTCTTACAGTATGATATTTTACCATCTTGAAATTGTTAATAGCAATGACAATCAATAAGAAACTATTCTGACTGAAATATATCTATTATAGTACTTGACAAAAAATATATATCTATTATACATAACAATTTTTTTATTTTAAATATTGCAAGAGATGTCGCATCAACTCTTATATTTTATATATATACTCGATATGTGCATATCATATGAATATTTTATTATTATTTTTAATTTAGAAATGTAATTCTCAATTAGTTAATTATTGCTATAAAGTTTATTGAAAAATTTCAAAAAATATTACTAATTTTGTTAATCTTATTAAAAATAAATAATTAATTCATACAAAAAGTATGGAACACAAAATTAATTATTGCAGAAAAAAGTTTTAGATTGTTGCTTCTAAACAAGCAACGTGATGTAGACCATCAACTTCATTCTTCCAACAATTAAAAGTTACCTATGCAATTTTCTTTTTTGGTCAAATACCTATGCAATTTAATAATGAATAAGTTACAATATGCACTCATGAATTTCAAGTATAGTGGTGCAGGTCTCGTCAGATATGTCAGGGATGGCAAAGGATACTTATTCTTATTGTGATTTGTAATATACTCTTTGCTTTTACATGAAGCTGTAAAAGCTTCTACATCTGATGATAAAAGAAAGCCACCATGTGTCCTTTTGTGCTCTCATTTTATATAGCATGGGTTCAATTAAGCACATGGAGGGATGTATTTATGGGTCATCGTTATATTAACCTCAAGGACGAATCACTAAAAAGTAAATTACTATTGTATTTTTCGAAAATTTATATACTTTTTAAGTTTTTTGCAGTTAACAAATCAACGCTGCCAAAAAGAAAAAAAAAAAAGTCTCTCTATATGTATATGTAATGTGTTTTTGTATCTCATTAAACAAAAATCTTGTATCTGACCCTGCTTCTTAAGGGTGTATATTAATCTTGACCAGCAGAAAAGCGAACTATATTTTAGCAACTCACTTCTCGAAGCAAGTCAAAGGGTTTTTCTACTTTGAGCTAGGTGTTAGATCCTAAGCCACTTTGAACTTAGGATTAATTCCTGTGGCATCAGGAATGGTAAAGGAAAAATCTTGCAATAAATGTGCTTCGCAAGATTCAAATTACCCTCTCGACAAGTGTACTTTCCATGATTCAAACTTGTATTCTCATCCTTAATTACTGCATGAGACAGTTACTACCTCAACCAATAACCTTTTGATTGAGCACTTTTTTTTTTTTTGATCAACTATTTCTAGCTATTGCAAGTACGTTGTATGACTAGTCTCTATCCAGGGCTTGAGTAGTCTCTCCATATTACAATATATGCAACAGCAATATCCAATATTATATCAGTCAAGAAGCATAGCATGTGGCTGTTCTCTTCTCTATATAGAGCTAGCCCAACTTTATGAGAGATTCAAAGAGCACGCGGGCCATGCTATAAGGTCTAAAGTTTGGTTAAGTGCGATGGAGTTCGTAAAGTTCCATCAAAGACTTTTCCATTTTTATTCGGGTATCAACAAGACATGTAGGGTTGGTAGAAGATGGTTGGAAATGGAAAAGTTAGTTTGGCATTAAATAAGTGCTTCAGTTGTGGAAAGTTGCTATATGAAATATAGTCCTTATTATTCCTTCCTATCATGATATATTATTGAATGTGGCTCGTATTCTTAGGCAATAAGAATAACAAATTATCTTATGTGTACGTTACCTTATTAGCTTATTAACTTTCTAGCACATAATTAATTAGTTACCTTTTCTGCTTAATGGGTTTTAGGAAACTTTTGCACTATAAATATGTGGCAATACTCGTTGTGTTAGGTGTGAGAGAAACCAGAGTGTGAGCCTTGTAATATTCGCTGATCAAGACGTAGGCTTTAATGCCGAACCACGTGATTCTCTTGCGTCCATTTTCTTCTCGTATTCTTCGTTATCGCATGTTTTTCCCCAACAAACTGGTATCTAGAATTTAGGTACTAATCCGCTACTTGAGGGAAAAAGGAAAAATCAAAACTCACTGTAAAACCAAAATTGCTCAAACCAAACAAAGGTCGTTGCTCAGCGAGGAGTGCTCCGATGCTGTCTACGTTGAGCGTTGGAGGTTAGAGTGGAAGCTTACGTCTGCGGGTCGTGGTTCGTGTTTGGGTTTGAAGAAGAAGCGGAGAAGATAGAGTTTGCATGCTTTGATGTTGGTTTTGAGTATTCAGGTATTCTTTTTTTTTGGGAATTGGTTCAAGTTTATAAAACAGGTTTAGGATTTGGGTTTTGGGCTTTGGGTTTGGGTTTTTTGGATCGGGCCTGGGTAGTGGCCTTGTCCAACTTGGCTAGGTCTTAGGTCTTGGGTCTTGGGTTAATTAACTTTTTTTTTTTTTTGTTGGGTTTGGGTTCTAGGCTAGAAAAATATTAAAATTCCTTTTTTAGGTTTGGGCTTGGGTTAGTCCAAAAGAATAAAAAAGGAGATGATATTTTTCTATTTGGGCTTAGATTTAATCCAGAAACCAAAAAAAAAAAAAACTAACTAGTTGACTTGTTTGCCCGCATTGACCGGGGTTGACTTTACCATTGACCATTGACTGAGGGTTGACCAGAGCCTTGCCCCATGTTTTTCGACGTCCTGAGTTCGTTTTTGGCCTCTGTTTTTTCAGATTCTACTCCAAAGTTCGTGTTTAGAGACAGTGTTGACTTTGACCAATAGGTTTGACTTTGACAGTGTTGACCAAAGTTGACCGGGGGTGTTCCTAAGGTTTTTCGACGTGCTGAATCTGTTTTTACGGTCCGTTGAGACAAATTCTATCCTGAAGTGTGAGTTTTGTACAAACAAAAATGTCTTTCATAGGTGGAAAGTTTGAAATCGAGAAATTTGATGGGAGAATGAGTTTCAGTCTATGGAGGATTAGATTCAAGACATTTATGACAATGCAAGGACTTTGAAAAGTCATTGAAGAAGTGATCCCGAAGATGATGAAACCAGCAATGAGAGAAGAACTTGAAGCAAAAGCCCTAAGTGCAATACACATGTCCGTAACGAATGAAGTATTGTTGGAGATTGCTGAGAAGACAATAGCAGTTGAGACTTGGAATACTTTGATGGTGTATGCATCTAAATCTCTCACAAATTGCCTCTACTTGAAGAAACGATTGTATCATCTTAGAATAAAAGAAGATACATCACTAAAACAACACCTTGATGAGTTTACCTCTTGTTTTATTACTTTGAAGGATGTGGGTGTTAAAATTGATGACGAAGACCAAGCTATGATCCTATTATGCTGCTTACCACCTTCATATATGAACTTTATGGACACTATGTTGTACGGGAGGGATAAAATTACCTTTGAACATGTGATTGCTTTGTTAAAATCGAAGGATCTCCAAACACATATTCCGGGACATAGAGAAGAAGTTCATTGGGAGGGTTTAGTGAGTAGAGGGAGATCGAATAATAGAGGGGGATCTTTGGGTAGAAAGAAAAGCAAGTCAAGGTCAAAATCAAGAGCAAGAAAGCTACGTTGTTTCGAGTGCAGTGAGAAAGGTCACATTAAGAAAAAATGTCCAAAACTGAAAAAGGGAAAGAAAAAGGTGGAGAATTCAGTCAATGTGGTGGAGAGTGCTGACAGTGATGGGTCGAACTCGAGTAGCACTGGCGATGTTTTAACTGTGAGTGTATCACAGTGGCATAATCAATGAATTCTTGATATTGGTGCAACGTTCCATATGTGTCCTAGTGACTGGTTCTCTTCTTATTCCAAAAGAGAAGGGAAAGTCTTTTTAGGCAATGATCTTCCGTTGAAGGTGGAGGGAATGGGCATTGTAAATATCAAGATATTTGCTGGTATTACAAGATCTCTTGAGTGTTGGCATGTACCGGAGCTGAAGAAAAACTTGATTTCTCTTGGGCGTTTGGATTCTCATGGGTACAAATTTCGAAGTGAGAATGGTGTCTTAAAGGTGACCAAAGGTGTAATTGTGCTCTTCAAAGGGAACTTGACTGGCGGCTTGTATGTTCTTCAAGGTAGTATGGTTACAGGTGTTGTAGCTGTTGCATCCGAGGAGAGTAATAATGACACTATGCAGTTATGGCACAAAAGGTTGGGCCATATAAAACGAGAGGGGATTGACTGAGCTGAGCAAGAGAGATTTGCTTTGTGGGCAAAGAACGAGAAAGCTTGAATTTTGTGAGCATTGTGTTTTTGGAAAGCAAACCAGGGTGAAGCTCAAAAAGGGGCAGGAGAATACCAAAGGTATACTTGATTACATTCATTTTGATCTTTGAGGTCCTAATAAAGTTTCTTCTAAGAAAGGTGCCAGGTATTACATCACTTTCATTTATGCATACTCTCGGATGGTGTGGGTATACTTCTTGAAAACTAAAAATGAGGCGTTTCCAACATTTTTCGAGTAAAAGATGTTGATTAAAAAGCAGATTGGTAAACAGATCAAGCGTCTTAGGACTGACAATGGATTGGAATACTGTAATAAAGAGTTTGATGAGTTCTACAGGAAACATGGCATTATGAGACACCGCACATGTAGAGGGACACCATAATAGAATAGAGTTGCAGAACGCATGAATAGAACTCTGGTGGAGAGAGATCTTTGTATGCTCTTCCATTCTGGCTTGAGTCAAGCCTTTTGGGCTGAAGCCATTAATACGGTGTGCTACTTGGTGAATAAGTCTCCATCCAAAACTATTGAATTGAAAACTCCTTTTGAGTTATGGTCTGGTAAGCCTGCTAACTACTCTCGATTGAGGGTGCTCAGTTGGCCTGCATACGCTCACGTGAAGGATGGCAAGTTAGAACCGAAGGCTAAGAAATACATATTCCTAGGCTATGCGTCCTAGAGGAAAGGTTATAGGCTGTGGTGCACAGGTCCAAAATCTCCAGGTTTCCTCGTCAGTATGGATATCGCATTCAATGAGTCTACTTCATTAAACCAAGAAAAGGAGAAAGCGGTAGCTAGTTTAGACCACGGTGTCAAGAGCAGGTGGAGGTATTTGCTGATGTTTCAAATGTTCCATCTAAAAGTAGTAGCAGTCAAATTCAGCCGACTCAACCAACTGAGGTGCATGATCAAAATGTGCCTGAACAACAGAGGTACAGCATTGCTACTGAGCGGGAAAGGAGACAGATTAGAGAGCCTCAAAGGTATAAATACGTTGATCTTGTTGCTTATGCTTTGACTGTTTCCGAAACAATTAAAGGATATGAGCCGAATTCATACAAAGAGGCTATATCTAGAAAAGATTCTGCTCAGTGGGTAAGTGTCATGTGTGAAGAGATTGAGTCTCTTTAGAAGAATCAAACATGGGAGCTTGTTGAATTGCCTAAGGGACAGCGAGTTGTCGGTTGCAAATGGGTTTACAAGAAAAAGAAAGGTACTCTAGGGGTTAGAAGTCCTCGATACAAGGTGCGATGGGTGGTGAAAAGCTATGCACAAAGGAAGGGTGTTGACTTCAACGAAGTGTTCTCTTCGGTTGTAAAGGATATTTCCGTCAAGGTTTTACTTGTCTTGGTTGCTCTTCATGACTTAGAGCTTCAATAACTAGATGTGAAAACAGTGTTTTTGCATAGTGCTCTTGAAGAGCAAATTTACATGAGTTAACCAGAAGGGTGTGTAGTTCTTGGTAAGAAGAACTATGTTTGCAAACTAAAAAAGTCCTTGTATGGGTTGAAGCAGTTGCCACCTAATGGAACAAGAGATTTAACACATTCATGGTAGGCGCTAGATACACAAGGAGTGCCTATGACAGTTATGTGTATTTCAAGAAGCTTCTGGTTCATTTGTGTACTTGTTGTTGTATGTCGATGATATGTTTATTACTGCTAAAAGTATGTCTGCCATCGACGAATTAAAGAAGCAGCTGGGTGATGAGTTTGAGATGAAGAATCTTGGAGCAGCAAAGAAGATTCTTGGCATGGAGATTCGCAGGGATAGAAACGCTGGTAAGCTGTTCTTGTCTCAATAGAATTATATTAAGAAGGTGCTAGACCATTTTAGGATGTTTAAAGCAAAGCCTGTGAGTGTACCGCTTGCTGTGCATTTCAAGTTATCTACAGATTTGTCACCTAAAATCGAGTGCTGTTAGTAGCTTGATGTATGCTATAATGTGCACTCATCCTAACATTTCACATGCAGTTAGTGTTGTGAGCAGGTATATGGCATCGCCTGGGAAAGCATACTGGGAAGCGGTGAAATGGATAATGAGATATTTGCATGGCACTGCGAATGTAGGATTGCTATTTAGCAAGATGACTAGAGATTGCACAAGGTTGGTGGGTTATTGTAATTCAGACTTTGCAGGCGACCTTGATAAGAGAAGATCTCTGACGGGTTACGTGTTCACTTTCTCTGGATGTGCTATCAATTGGAAAGCGACATTACAATCTATTGTGGCATTATCGATTACTGAGGCGGAGTATATGACAATTGCAGAAGCTGTGAAGAAGGCCATGTAGTTACAAGGCCTGGTTCGTGATCTTGGACTGCAGCAAGATACAAATACAATCTTTTGTGATAGCTAGAGTGCAATCCATCTGACAAATAATCAGATGTATCATGGGAGGACTAAACATGTTAACATCAGATATCACTTTTCGGAGATGTTGTATCACAAGGGATCATATTGGCACAAAAGATTTCTACCCATGAGAATTCAGCAAATATGATGACCAAGGTGGTTCCAATCAGCAAGTTCAAGCATTACTTGGACTTGGTTGCTATTTGTGGTGCGGAGCATTGAGCCCTTAGGGGCAGCTGACAACAGGGACGATGGTGTGTTGATTGAAGCGAATACGTGCTAAGGTGGAGATTTGTTGAATGAGACCCGTATTCTTGGGCAACAAGAATAGCAAATTACCCTATGTGTACGTTACCTTATTATCTTATTACCTTTCTAGTACATAATTAATTAGTTACATTTTCTGCTTAATAGGTTTTAAGAAACCTTTCCATTATAAATATGTGGCAATACTCATTGTATTAGGTGTGAGAGAAACAGAGTAAGAGCCATATAGTATTCGTGATCAATAATAAATTATTCTCTGCTGCTCGTGGACGTAAGCTTAAGGCCAAACCACATAATTCTCTTATATCCGTTTTCTTCTCGTATTCTTCGTGTTTGCATGTTTTTTCCCCAACATATATGATTGCAAGCAAAAATGTAAATATTCTTTCTATGATCTTTCTTGACGATTGGATCAAACCAGACTAAAAGTTAACCCATATTAAATATTTATTTTGTTCATGGAGTATGTTAATGAGTTAACTATATAAATTCAACAACGCCATTTATTTTTATTAAGAGTTGTGATCCTGATAATGGACCACAATTTTGTTCTTATATTGGAAATACGATACCGACACACCTCTAGTCTGGAAAAATTATTCTCTAGATTATCATCTATGTACTAATGTTTTTATCTACTTGATCCATCTTAAATACATTTCAGATGCTAATTGCAACTAGGGTTTCTGAATATGCATGTCTTCATTTGTTTTCAAGCACATGTTGCTATGGACATTATCTTTTATACGAGTTAGTATAAAGATCAGTTAATAAAAAGGATTGAGAAGTGTTTGAAAAGTTAAGGTTGCATTTGGTTTGAAAATTATTTTTTTTTTATTTTTATCTTTTTTGCTTTCATCTTTAAAAAATAATTTTTATTTTGTAAAATTTAAAAAATGTCTTTGGTTTCGAAAAGTGACATTGTTTCCCAACATATGAGAACCAGAATTTTTTTTTTTTTTGTCTCTTATATCTTTGAATACACACACTGCACATATTACACGTATTACACACCACATACATTGTATGCATTACACATATTTACACACACTACAAATACTACACACATTGCACACATTACATGCACCATACACGCTACGCATATTATACACATTACTAACACTATACACACTACACACATTATCATGAACAATGCGAGGAGAGGCTTTTCGTCTTTAGCTTACTTAATTGAGCGAATGAGCGAGTTGCTTGCAGTTTTGAATGGTCGAATAACTCACATCTTTAGAGAGGGAAATTCACCTGCTGATATCCTGGCTAATTGGGGTGCAGGGAAAGAGGATTTTGACCTTGTCTTGGACGCTAGAGAGATCCCTAAATTGGTAGGGGCTATGCATGTTGATAAATAGGATCTTTCTTCCAATGTTTGTTCATTTTGCAGAGATCGTTAGATTATCTAATTGCTGCGTGTTTGTCTACGTTGGTGAAGATCTTAGCTATGGGGGTGAAAGGCACTTAGGAAAGGGATGTATTGGTCTCGGCTTAGGACTGGGTACATTCGCGTCTCAACTGTTGTCTTTCTCAAACACTGGGGAATATAGCATATTTGCCGATCTTTGAGAGGGATGCTTACAAGTTACAATCCAGGTTGATGATATTGGTCCAAATGTTTATAGCTGGTATTTTTATCAATTAACCGCAAAACTGATTCGAAGCTACCGCATGCTTCGTTTTGGACAGCCTAACGTCTGCTCTCACAATGACCCAGTCGGTTCTGCTTGCTGTATTTTATCAAGAGCTGTTTCGATGCTGGACATTACAGCTTCTGCTTTTATGGATGGAGATGAGGCCTTTAATTTCCAAATCTTTATGATTGGGCACCAGACTTCGCGAGCTCAACTATCACTTTTTGGAGACATGAAAAGCTTTGCAGCTCGACAAAGTCCTACTATTAGAAGGCAACAGTCATTTTGGATCAGCCTCAAATTTTGTCTGCAGCCTATGTCTTTAAAATTGTTCTCTAGTCTCGGATTGATTATGCTTGTGCAGTATTTGTTTATATTTAATTGTTTTGCAATCTTTGTAAGGATTTGGTTTCACAATCTCTTTCACTGGGGACTTGATCCATTGTACATGTAACTTTTTTTATTTTTTTTGGGAGAAAGAATAAAGTTTTTTAGGCTTTTGGCCTTGGGAAAAAAAAATTACACACTACGCACATTACATACATTACCCATAGGACACTTATTACACACACTACAAATACATTATGCACATTATACACATTACGCACGTGTTGGCTTGGAAAAACTCCTTTTTGGCCGCACTTCCTTGGCCATAGTTTTGGCCAGGCTCGGATCTTGCATTGAGGAGATTGTACTCTCTTGCAAGGCGTATGCCACCACTTGATTCCCTTATGCAGTTTTATAATATGGGGTTCTTTTCTTGCCCTGAACTCGGTCTAGGGACTTGTGTTGCAATGAACCACAGAATTTTTTATTGTAGTAAACTACCAACAAATCAATTGCGGTGTCAATTCGATAACCACAATGCAAAGATCCAAAGTCAAACAAATAAGTGATCAAGTAATGCACCAGGTCGCTCCTCTTATTACCATGTCTGGATGTTTACAATAAGCCCAGAATAACAACTCTCTTTGAATTTAAATCTAATGTTACGAGATCATAATTACAGTGATATCATAAAACTTATTACAGCAACTGAGATTTTTCGCATCACTTTTTACTCGTTAGTTGTGTAAAATTTTATTTAAGAAGTAATTATAAGTAAAATAACAAAATAGTAAAATGATTTATCATGTTCACTCACATGGACAAATTTTAATTATGTTCTCTTATCATAAATATTATATAAAACTAATATAATTATGTACATGATTTAAATTGTATATTAACAAGTTATATATTATATGTTCATGATTTTATATTTTAAAACTCTTGTACTGTATGTTCACACATTTTAACTATATGTTCACAAATTTCATATTGGAGTTTAGCAAATGAATTTTACTAGTTTTATCTATGTATTCATAATATTTAAATTTATGTTTGTTGCTGTTATACTAGATGTTTGCAAATTGTACATTGTATGGGTCTACCTGAAAACAATTCAAAATTATAATTAAAATACAACAATACAAGGCTAAACAGTCACAGCTTTTTCCTGACATCACTTTTACCTGAAGTTTACCATTAAAAATTTTTAATTCAGTAACTACTCAACCAGACCGAGCTAAAGTTTAGCTGTCCAAGACAAGTGTCTGAGTACAGGGTTTGATCCATCAAGTAAATGAAATTGGGCTTTAAACAATCTTAGTCCATTTATTTGTTGGGTGTAGAACCTGTACATAGGGAGAAAAAAAAAAAAATGCCACAAAAATACGCCTTGATTAGGCAAGTTGTCGCGGGGGCGGGGGCCCCGGGGGGTGGGGAGGGGTGGAAGGGAAATGATAGAAGAGAAGATGCTTGAAGTAAAGGATTTAGTCAAATTGCATTTACCTTTCAATTAACTTATTCAACACCTTTTTTTTCCTTTAAGTTAGTGTAGCCAATAATTATTCTTATCAAACAGCATGATCTAGGTTAATGTAATTTATATGTTCATATAACAACTAACTTCAAATGATTTTAGTTGGAAAGAATGTATTGATATGTCTAATTTTGTGCATTTGACAGTCACAAGATAAGGAATTTAAATAATTCTTGGGTTGTACCTCCAGTTTATATTCATTAGTGACTTCTTGCGAGTTGCGCATATATGTAGCATTTGAGAAAATATTTCATATGTTGTAATTTGCGGAGAAGATTTATTTGAAGAGAAAAAAAATCTAATCAATAAATTCTCTTGCCATATTACGGACAAAGTTTGCTATTAGCATTTAGATATGACTATGTTGCAATGCACGCGTATATTTTTTCACTTTGAACTATATAATTATTCTTAAGTCATATTAGACTTTGATACTTATTGTTTTGAACTAATTCCTATTGGGTCTCAAATAGTGAAAAAAGAATCTTTTCAACGAGTGCACTTTACAAAAGTCAAAATTATATTTTCCTCCTTATAAAGATAAAGTTGCTATAACCCATATATATATAAGAACTCGAAGGAGAATAAGAACTATCATCACCTACTTGCATGCAGAATATATTCCCAAAAGAAATAATAAAAGCAAAAACAACGACAAATTATATTTTGCTGGATTTTTATTACATTAAACAATTGTAGTACACACATTTATTCAGATTCTAATTACACACATACTCCGGAAACAGAGTTTCTTTATTATCAAGAACACTGAAAACTGCCCTGATAAACACACCATACAGATTTAAATGAGCTTTGAAGTATATCATCACGAGGGAAATTCATCCAAAGAAAGCATGCACAAACTCTCTGCGCCCAAATTATCCTAAGTTGATAAAAGCATCCTCTATTTTCTTGGCTGTGCGTTGAAACATTGACCAAAATATCTGATGAAATTGTTGAGAAGTATAACCTTGAATAGGATCAATCATGTATGCCCATGTGATTTGGCTCCCATATTTCCTTGGCAGTACTGACATAGTCGCTCTGTATATGTTAACTACAAGATTATTCTCCATAATTTCGTAGCTTAAATAGCGTTTAACTGGATCTGTTGCTGTCAGGTTGTGCTTTTCCCACCTCACATAAGTTGTATTGCCATCCAATGGCGATGCTACAATGTAGGTAATGTAACGACGTTGTCCAACACGACCTGGAACTCCGGGACAACACGACCTGGAACTCCTTCGACACAAAAAGATACAGTAGCAGGAAAGATTTTATAAAGGTTGCAAAAATCTGCGAAGAATGGCCATACTAGGTTTGCTGGGGGGCCATGTATCTTTGCAGTGACGTTGCCTTGCCACAGTGGCTGTTGAGTTTCAGCAGCCACTACAGCTTGGCCGAAAGATAGAAGAAGAAAAAGAGTTGCCATGTGAGAAGGAGGGAAAAAGAACTGAGAAAGATACTTTGTTACTTCCATTTTTAGGGGTTTTAAACACTTTTGGTATATATGAAAAGATAGCTCAAGATTAATTGATACATATTTTTGGTAAACTCATTGGTTTGGTGAACTATGATATATAAAGCTGTTGATACTTAAGCCACTCCTCAAGAGCCGCTCCTGAAGAGTAAGCAGTAGGAGAAAGCAGCTTTTGTGGTAGGAGAAGAAGAAGTACAAGTGGTGGGGCCGGAAAGCTGCATCTGTGGTAGAAGGAGAGGAATTGTCTGTGGTGTAATTTGCAGACGTGGAGGAATTAGAATTATTTTGGGGTGAAGAAGAGGAGCCATCCACATATTTAAGAAGACCATTGAAGTGAAGAAAATGAGTACGTAAACTTTGGTTTTCCCAGACAAGGCAATTATAGAGTTGTCAAGGCAAGAACCAAGAGGCCACAGAAAAAAAAAAAAAAAAAATCACAACAACAACAACAACAAGAGATAGATTTAATGTCACCCTCAAACAATTAAAAGCTGAAGGGTAAATTGCACATAACTCTTTTGTGTATTTATCTCCTATAATTGAAAAATTAGTTAGCTACTTTCTATTTTTCTCAAAAGTGAAATACACACGCCCATTTTTTAACTTTTAACGAAAATACAAAAAGACTAATTTGTCCTTTAAATTCAAGGGCTACTAGTGCACTTATGGCAACCACAAAGAGATACACGTACTTGTGACAAACCACAGGGGTACAACGTTATGTATCCTTTTTATTTACTTGAAACTGTGAAGTAATTAATAATTAGTTAATTAACTAATTATCAAATAATAAATTATTAATAATTTAATAATTGATTATTTAATTAATCAAATAATTAAAAATTAAAATTAATTAAATAATTAATTTAATTAATGAGATGGTGATTGTGCAATCATGATGATAGTACAAGTTAATTTCTTTTTTTTTCATTTTTCAATGACAAAATATTTATTTGTAGTAACGAAATAAAATGCAAACATGTTTGTAGCATAATTGGTCAAAATTTACATACTTTAAACTAAGGTCAAGGATTCAAGTCTTTTTTCTTGCAAATGTTTTTTGAAAACAAAAAAGGAAGAATATTTTTTTTATCAAAATCAAGATTAGTAACAAAAAACTAAGTCCCGTTGCAAACTCAGCGCGTGTGCCACATGCCCGGGTAAGTCTAACAAAAAAAGTAATAAAGGGAGGTAATGCGCTTCACTTATGGAAAGTATAGGGGAGTAACTAGCTAATTTTAAATTACAAGGGAAAAACACACACTTTTGACAAATCACAAAGTAGTTCCGTACAATTTACCCAAAGCAAAATAATTAAAAATAACTTTTAGATAAATGTCAATGTTAGAAAAGCTAAAAAAATAAGATGTTCCAATTCATGGCTTTACAGAAAAAGCTTTTGTCATGCTGTTTTTACAGTACCTACACTATACACCATATGCATAGTGCTTTGCATGAATACTGTACATCGTACTATGCGTGAACAGTACGCGCATAATACGTAATAATACATGTATTAAAAACTTTTACATTATAGGTTCAAAATTTTTATATTATAGGCTCAAAAACTCTTATATTATATGCTCATAAACTATACTCTATGTTCAAAATTTTTATATTATATGTTCAAAACTCTTATTTACTTGTTCAAAAATTTAAAAGCAAGTTCACAAAATAAAAATTGTAATATCATAAATTTTAATGCGAGTAGATTTGGTATGTGTTCAAAACTATTGTTCTATATGTTCAAAATTAATACACTATTGGCTCAAAATAAATAAATTTTGCTATTTGATCAATTAACTGTCCTGGTTAAAACTATTGTTCTATATGTTTAAAACCAATACACTATTGGTTCAAAATGAATAAGTGTGCTATTTGATCAACAATCCTAGTTCAAAACTATTTTTCTATGTGATCAAAACCAATACATTATTAGTTCAAAATAAATAAATGTACTATTTGATTGATTAACAGTCGTAGTTCAAAATTATTGTTCTATATATTTAAAATCAATACACTATTGGTTAAAAAAAAATAAGTATGATATCTAATCAATTAACAGTCCTAATTCAAAACTATTATTCTATATGTTCAAAAGCAATACATTATTGGTTTAAAATAAATAAGTGTGCTATTTGATCAATTAACCGTCCTAATTCAAAACTATTGTTCTATATGTTCAAAAGCAATACACTATTGGTTCAAGATAAATAAGTGTGCTATCTGATCAACAGTCCTAGATCAAAACTATTGTTCTACATGTTCAAAATTCTTATATTATATGTTCAAAACTTTAATACAGGGAATAGGCAAACTTGATTTAGTCAAAACATCAAACACTTAATCTGAATTATATCATTTATTAGACAGCCAAATTCTCCATCCTTTCACTCATATACATCAACCATATACAACACACCACCACCATGAAGCACACAAGTATCTGTTGTTATAGATCTGAGAAAGTAACTAAAAAAAAGAAAAAGAGAATAGCAGTGACAACTCGCATCAACAATGAGACAAAATCAACATGAAGATTGAAGACTATTGTTATAGTCGCGCAAAGATGATGATCACGATGGTGATGTCTAATTTAAATCAGACAGATTGATTTTGTTGGAGAGAGACAGAAAGAAGAAAGAGGAAGATAGTGAGAGAGAGAAAAAGATATGAGAGGCTTCAGATTTCTTGTTAAAGCACATGTCTTTTACCTTATCTAAGGTGTACAATACTCTATAGGAGCACAATCCCTATGGAGAATAATAAAATCTGCAATGTCAAACACTCTTCAGGTGTGAGATGGAAAAGAATAGGGAAAACATATATTAAATGAACAAATATCAACCACTGATATAATAGTTAATAGATAATAGACGGTGAGATATGAAGAGACTCGGCATAATATGATGCAATTTAGTTTAGGTGAAAAAGTAATTTTAGTAGACTTTAACAATATTGATATATATATATATATATATATATATATAATACATAGATAAATAACTAGAGTATAACCATCCAATGCATTGGAGAAATGTGTAATTTTAATATTTTTATTATTGTCAATGGCCAACTTTTATAGCAAGAATAAAATATAATTGTTTGTAAAATTTTATTTTCAATTAGTTTTCAATACAAATCATATTTGTTATGAGAGTTTTGTAGTAACTAAATAAAAGTTTTAGATTAAGAAAGTAAAATAAGAAAATGAGTTGATATGGTAAAATAAAAGAAACAGAAGATGACTAATATACATGGGAGCTCAACTTATTTTTGTATGAAGGAATTTGATAGAATTATGACACGTGCTGTTAAAATTTAAACAGAGGCTCTACTTTGTGTAACATATAGATGGTATATATATATATATATATATATATATATATATATATATATGTATATTGCAATATTGAACTTTTTGTATTTTCTATGAGGAATTGTAGTAATTGAATTGAAACATTTCAATTGAGAAAATAAATTTAAAAAATGATCTAATTTGAAAAGAAGTGCAATAGAAAGGAACAATAATATTAATTAGAGTTTAATTTTTTTTCTGGGGTAAAGAATTGATGGGATATATTTGGAAGATGTGGTATTATAAGATATTTATTTGAATTTAACTGATTCTCAAAAGTAACAAATCATTTAAAGAATATACATATACATATATACACATACATACATACATATATATATATATATATATATATATATAATCATGTATTAACTGTTAGTATTACCTTCAATCCTGTAGATAGATATCGATGTTGATGACTTTACTTCTAAAATAATGGGCATTAGTTTATATAATGTATAGATATAAATTATGGTTTAAAATTTTAGATTAGAGAATTATTTTTGCTTGAAAAATAATGCTCAATTTAATTAAGAAATAATGTCATTAGTATAAATTACGTGAGTAGAAACTTAATGCTCAATGACAATATGGTATGAAATGAGGGGAGAACTCTGTAGGAAAAACAATTCATGAAATGAAGATATGTGCCATTACTAAATATAAAATGAGGACTTGCAGTATTGCAATTTACATTACGATATTCATGAAGTTTTGTCAGTATAACTTATAGATATAGAATCTTAATTCTAAATTGATTTGGCTATATATGACAAAATTTTATATTAGGGAAATATTTTTTGAATTTGTGTTTCTTGTTTTTGAGTGGTTTGATTACACATGTGCAAAAATTTTTATTAGAAAACAATTAATACATGACTATACCATCAATCTAGCTCATAGCAAGAACCCTTTTTCTATAGCTAAATTTTAGAAAGTTTAAATAATGACCAAAATTAAATATCTATTCTATAAATTGTAAATGAAAATAAATTCGTTAGATTAAGATGATCTTGATAAGAATTCTTTTAGGTGGGAAAAGGTTGTATGAGAAGATGACATGTGGATTGTTTAAAATGGTGTGAACCACATCCCTCACAAAAGTTCACGCTTCATATTTGTGAAAGCCTAATGTCATCTCAAACAATTAATATTTGAATAATTAAATAGTAAGGCAAAACCATCAATAGGCAAAGCTTGTCAATGACATTATATTGGACAATACTTTTAACAAGAGTTTTACCATACTAAAGCCCACATGATTCTATAGTTAAAATTTCAAAAGTAGATGAGCAGACTCTAAAAGTAACCTATTTTCATAAACACATTTAGGCAAAATTCAGTGTCAGAAAAGTTAAGTAAGAAGTTCAATTCAGACACCATTATCATGAACCTTTTCTTTTTGCAACCTCAACACTTTGAAACTCCGACCAATTGATTTCCATTGCAAAGAAGAAGAGTGCTCTTGCTGTCTGGTTCGCTCTAGTGCACGTTTGAATGCTAGGCAACAAGCAAAGGAATGTTCCTCAAACGCTAAGTCTTATCTTGGGTCGTCTGATGTGGTTGATTTAGCCTCTTCATCTTCACCTCTGGAAAATGAAGATGCTGACTCAACGTCAAACAAGGAGTTACACGAAGTTTATGTTACACTTGAAGAAAGGAAAACTTATAAGGAGCTTCAAGAAGAACAAAAAATGCTAAGGCAAGACTTCTGAAAAACCTGATTTCAAAATCACGTTCATTTTCTCCACCTTCTTCAAGAAGGAGCTTTGATTTTGATTCAAAGAAAAAACAAGCGGAGAAGGAACTTGCACATCACATATTTTCGACTCCAGCAAGGATTTCTAATTGCAATGGCCCCCAAAAGCTTGGAAAATCGAAGGAGTATCAGCTCAAAGGAAGCCATGGGGTTGAAGCCATTAAAGAGAAGACGGAATTCAAATGCCTTTACCCACTGGACAAACTATGCTCGGACCGGATCCAAGATATTTCAACTGACAAGTTCAGTGCTTTTCCCGAAAGTAGAAGTACTTCTAATTGCCAAACCAAACAAATCACTACAGCTCATGTACTAACCATTGACATGTAATCTGATCCATATATTTCAAAAGCTAATGCACATGTGCAAAATGAACATTTTCCCCCACTTTGTGCCTATTCTCCCAACGCACAAGCTGGTGCAACATCGGGTACAACATAGCACCCTCATTAAATCCAACTTGGCTGCCACCTCAACTTTTGATGCCACATCATTGCCAATGCAACAAATGAATGGGACATTTGGATACAATCAGAATACTCTTCCAGAACGTGAGAGAGCTGCAAGCTATGGTGAAAAAAGCCACGTTGCTGGAAATGGAAAAAATGATGAGCACTGGCTATATTTCTAGGAGCGAACTCCGAGAGAATATGAAACGCATGAATACAAGTTATGTCTTGGAATGAAGGATAATTTCGAGTCCACTTTGTCTACGAACAAAGAAACTTTAAGTAATGCAAATATGAATCTCACGTAGAGTTCGATCCTGACCGGGAACAACGGCTGCTAATACCCCATAGGTTGAGGAGCAAAAGAAGGAATCTGTCCAAGGAGGGGCTCGCGTTTGACTAGCTAGTTGGTGAGGCAATAACTTACCAAGGCGATAATAAGTAGTTGGTCCGAGAGGATGATCAGGCACAGTGGGACTGAGACACAACCCGGACTCCTACGGGAGCAGCAGTGGGGAATTTTCTGTAATGAACAAAAGTTTGACGGAGCAATACCATGCGGAGGTAGAAAGCATATGGGTCGTGAACTTCTTTTTCCAAAGAAGGAGCAATGATGGTATCTAGGCATTAAGTATCGGCTAACTCTATGTCAGCAGCTGCGGTAATACAGAGGATGCAAGCGTTATCTGAAATCTTGGTTGTGACCCTTTTAGTCCACAAAATTGAGCTCCATTGACAACCTCTATTATCCAGTTTACATACTCTTTCCCATGAAGGAAAATATGATATGATAATGCATCCGTTTTTAACCCTGGAGCTTTGGAAGAGACCCTCAAGACTAAGGTATGTTTCCTCACATAATGAACCATCTCCGGATTTGGAACTTGTTGATGAACTTGCCCTAAAAACTGAAGAAGGAAATAATGATGTAGAGGATCCCCTTCTCCTCCCCCTTTCCCAAAGACTTTTATGTTGAGGTTGAAGATTTTTTATCTCATTGCTTAATTGGCCAATTTCTTTGTGTCCCAACCCCATTTTTTCTTATAAAGAATATGGTGGACTTTGCATGGTGAAGATCTGGAAAAGTGGAAATTTTTACAAAGGGAAAGGACTTTTTATTTTCAAAGTTGAAAATGAGGAATTTTGCCAAAGAGTACTCCTACAACTTTCACATGTTAACCATAGGCCTTTGTTCCTAAGAAAATGGGAACAGGATCTTGAATTTGTGAATTTGAAATGCAACAAGGTGCTAATTTGGGTTAAATTATGGGATGTACCAGAGCCTTTGGTCAAAGAGAGGATTGAGCTACATAGCCTCGTTCATAGGTCATTAAAAGAAAAACTACTGCGGCCGACGACACAAACTTATCGCCAATTCATCACCAAACCCTATAGGTGATAGATCGGCAACGGAAACACAAGGTTGCTATCATCCTCGTAGCCATTTTGGTTTTGTACCCATCCAACACCAAAAAGCAACGGAGATTTCCGTAGTAAAATTCCGTTGCCATTTACTTTTTTAATTAATTTGTTGTCCTTCGCCAATTCATAGCCTATTTCCATCGCAATTTCGTTGCCAGTTTACACTATTATTAAAATCACTATCCATCTCCACATCGTCGCCAATATTCTATTGCTACTTTGTAGCCATTGAGTTCTGTCGCCATTCCATCGCCTTTTTGTCAGTCGCCATTCCACTGCCGTAGTTTGCCACTGCCAATTTGTCACCACTTTCCTCCGTCATCATTCCGTCGCTGATCTTCTATTATATTAAATTTGTCGCCATTCTGTTGCCATTCTCTCTTTTTTTTTAAAAAAAAAAAAAAAACCATTCCATACAAAAAGTTTATCTTCTTGTACATTTAAATTTTACCTAAAAATAACAAATTTAACCATATAATAACAAAATTCACATTTGACCTAAAAATAACAAATTTAACCATATAATAACAAAATCTACATTATAATTAAGAAAATCAAATAGCTGTATAGTATTACATAAACTAAATTGTAGTATGTAAAAAGCATATCAAATCTTCAAGAGTCATCACTCAAGGACTACATAAACTAAAGTCTAGTTTGTCCAAGATATAGCAAATATCTACACTTAAGATTCATCACCCTAAGGCTCACGTTGATCATGCTGACGCTCACGTTGATCATGCTGACGCACCTAGATTAGATTACGCAATGCAGCAATATGCTTTATTATCTTCTACATTTGTTCCATGTTTTGCTATTGCATTTTTTGTTGCTCCTGTCTAAACTCTTGTCTTAGTTCTTTAGTCGCTTGAGTAACAGCCTTCTCTACATTGAGTTTGGTAAACATACGATGTGATTGACTATATTGGTGTTTCAATCTAGCTGCCACAACCCCATGTGCACCATAACCAAATAAGCGGCCTTTCTTTGGCCCACCAATAGCCTGAAAAAATAATGCGTCATGATCAATAGGCGTGCACTAGGATCTCCTTATGTTTGAGACATTTTCTCCTTAAGAAGTGCATTGTACTTATGCTGTAAACAAAAATAAATAAACTTATTATTTATTATGATACTAAATCCTCATAATATATATAATACCAATACAATATATGAGAACTTCACTTACCATGACCTCTGCTGCCTTACGGACAGTGTAAGTGCCATTGGCTCTTTTACGATAAGTCTTATCGAAGATCTCAGCACGTGTCACCTCCCTACCAAGCTGAATAGTCTATAATTCACATTTCATTACAAGTAAAATCACATTTGAAGTCTTCAAGGCACGACTTCCCCTTTCATAATACATATTAGCACAAGAAAAAGTTAAGATTCATGACATTTGCATATATGTAAATAAAGAAGGTTCCAAAGAAACACCCATAAAAGAAAAGATGTAGACATAATGAATATATAGGAGACTCATCCATCAAAAGTTAAACCAAAATCATTTGTTCTATAAAAACCTTTGAAAAAGGTATCTTGTAATAGAAATAGAGGAAGTATTCTATATTATGCACGAGTAACAGATATTGAGGACACATAAGTATTATAGATATGGAATCCGGTGTGGGAGGCAAGACATCCGAAAGCATGTAAAGTGGCTGAAAGTCTTCCACACTACAGACAAATAAGTAACAACAATAAAGGCCCGTCAAAAGTAAATTTTGATCACGTAGCTAATACATTAAAAAAGTGGCAAATTCTTTTAAACTTTTCCACGACAGAATAAGAAAATCAAACATGCAGTATATCAAATTAAATGACATCTACAACATGATGCAATTAGCACTTCAGTTTTATACTTTAGGTAGTCCACCCAATTTTACAACTTTGGAACAACTAGAATTCCCCTCTGATTACTCGTGGCTTTATATATGCGTGTGTATATGTAAGTTATGAATCAGTAAATACGTGAGGCCCTTTTGCATAAGTTAGTTATGAACCAGTAAACATGTGAGGATGTTCTTTCTAGTATCTAAAACAAACTTAATGACTGGCGGAATGCCTTTGCATTTTAACTAGTCTTCTTCTGCCTTCCTCGTCATTTGACATTGTCTAATAAATATGCAAACACTAATTGAGTATGCTTCTCCAAAACAACAATGCTCACAAACAAATGCATCTGTGAGGTTTGGATAAGACTTTAGAGCTTAGAAACATCCGAAACAACAATTTGTTTAACAAAATTAAAAAAAAAAAAAAATGAAACAATTTTTGTAACAAAAGGGCTATACCTTTCCTTATCTATTTCAAAAACCACTCTGAAACTACAGAATCGTAAGAAGCAACATGTTGGGAACCTTTCCAAATTAGCTTCCTTCTAAAATGCTGGTCATCTTGCGCTTCACGTAGAAATTATAAAAGTGCAGGGTAGTCAGCAGAGTCTACTACGATCAAGACATCCTTATGGTTCTGTTCAACGAACAAGTTACTTTGTTATTATCCAAGCAAAAATAAGCATAGGGCCTTTCAAGAATTGCAAGAAGTTTAACCAAGGACCAAGAAGAAATGACTCAGAATAAGAAATACACTTGATGTGAGATTTGACAAGATACAACAGTACAATGAGAATTCAGAATGTACCTTTTACAAACATTTAAAACCCAAATATTAGTTCTTTTGGCTCATATGGTGGTACCAGTGAATCCTCCTATTACAAACACTTCCTTTTATTATGACCCATGTATAGTAGAGAAATAGAGGCAACATAATTTCAAATATAGAGGCTACCAGAGGACAATGTTGAGCAAATTTAAATACTCTTGGTGTGTTTTCATGACCTAGAGTTCAAAATGCTCATAATTTTAAACAAAATCAAAAAGTTAAAATGTATGACCCGTAACCTACAGCATACAATCTGCTCCTAGAATGTCATAAAGCAAAGATAATTAAATTCAAAAGGTTTTAGTACATTAGGTGTAATTAGTAAAGAAAACTCCCTCTAGGAGAGTGAATGCGTGGTTTGTATAAATTGGGAAGGTATAATTAATATACTAGAAATAGCTCAAAGCTTTGTCCAATTTGATGATTAGCATAACTGCATTTGGCATTAGCATTTCATAGGAATATTTCATTCGTGGATAATGAGGTAAATGCTTGTTCACCTACTTAAATTTCAAACTAAGTAATATAAGCCCTCGTCAGTTGGAAATTGAATCTATAGCTCCTTGTTTGCTAAAATATAGTCCTTTGAGACTGGATAGAGATACTTATAAATACTTCTTCAAGAAAGAGTATGTGCCTTTATCTAATCTTTTATCATTTCCATTGTGCTTTTGTTTCTGATGGAGGAGGAAGAGGTGAAAGGGCTTTCACTACTTACACATTGTTGCTCAATTTCTAAGTCCAGATGACCAAATGGCTCAGGGGTAAGCCTAAAAGAATTACCAAGTGCTAGTAAAGTTATGAGCAAAGCACTTGAATGATACTGATTGCTAAAGTTGGAGATGAGAAAGATCACCTTTGCAGCAACTCTAATCATGATATGGCCACCAATATCAATGTTCTCAATCCCATCCTCAAATGATATTCCGCTTGCAGAGGACACCTTATTGTAAAATGGATACAAGTTAACTACTACAACATTAAAAATACTTGCAAGTAAACTGTTTTTGAAAAAGCTGATACATAACCTTATGAGCAAGAGAAGAACACCAAGGCCATTTCACCTCAGTAAATACTACAGCCACATAGAAGAGTTTTTTGTCTTTGGCATTTAGCCATAAACTGCTCAGACCACGTTACATTTATTTATTAATATGTTTCATTTGGCCACTATATGTCTCTCAAAAGCAGCAGCTGTGAAGTAACTAAAGGTGTCTACTTCTATCATCTACGTAGGCTCTGCAATTACTTGTAGGGCACTTCAGAAGTTCTCTCCGCCATTCTAAATTATGGAAAAGTTTTGACACGATTTTGTCATTAGTTGGCTCTCTTTTACATTCTAAAAGATGTCCTCTTCCATGATATTTTTATACTTTAAATCAGTACTATTGTCCAAACAATGAATCCAAGGCGGAGGGGGTGAATTGGATTAATGACACAATTAAATACTTAAAAACTCTTCACAAAAGCTTCAAGCAATTATACATATGAGATATGGAAATAATATTTGAAATATAAAGAGATCAAGGGTTAGAAGATCAAACGCAACGTTTTAGAGCGGTTCAAACTCTAGAGGGCCTAGTCCACTATCTAAGGTATTCCCTTAGGGTTTGGTAACTCTATTAGTTAATCGACTTCTTGTTTATTACGTTGCAGAAGCGTAGAATAACGTTCACAAATCTTACTTCACCATAAGGACCCCAAGTGTTCTTCCGACACTAGAGGATTTCAAAACTTTCACTCTTGAGAGAATGTTTCTCTATCCAAGAGCAAAGCACTCACCAACTGAAATAGTAAGAATTTGGTTTACAAGAACTTCTTCGAGAGGAAAAGTACAAGAAGTATTTAAACCTTCCTTTTCTCTAAGTAGATAGACATTTATGAGCTTTATTAACTTGATTAATGAATGCAAATGATGAGCAATCAATGAAGACAACAATGAATGACACAATGAGCAAGAGAGAAAGCTTTTAATGCTATTAGATTACAGAGAGTGTTTTGATCAAGTTGTGTTTTGAGTTAGGAGCTGATAGATATATTTATAATGCCAAAAAATAGAAATCTTAATGGTCAAATTATAAAGAGCTCAAAAAGGTCTACCGGTTGATTATACTGGTTGACCCCCTAACTCAGCTGGTAGTAACAGAGAGCTAAAAGACCTTACTGGTTGACTCTACTGGTCGACTGCCTGGCTCAGCTGATAGAAAGAAAAGCCTCTTTGTTTCTGTCGGTTGACTGAGCCTGTTGACCAGCTGACTCAACCGTTAGCTGCAGAAAAAGTCTGAAAAGCTATGCCTGCTACACCAAAAAGCAACGTTTTACCAAAAGTCAACAATAGCACGTTGATCTGCAGGTTTAACAGCTCAAAAGCATACCAAACACTTATAAGATCATATCATCATAAATGCTGCACCAACCTAGCATGCAAAATGTTAAATGCTTTGTTCAAAGTGTCACTCAACTTGATATTTTTCAGATTTTGTGTTTCAAAAAGTTTTTGCATGCAAGACTTTTATCCTATAGGTATATATCCTGTACGAAAATGCTCATATACTTATATTGCAAAGCTTATATTCAAGTGGATGCACTTTTACTGCAGATTTTCTGAGAATACACACACACACACACAAGCATATATATATATGTATATAATCACATATATATAACAAAGTGTCAAATACCAATGCAATAGTGAATACTATTGTACATGCAACTCCATAATGCATATATATATGGACCTCGAGACTTAATTTTCTCCAGGAAAAGGTATTTTATGCAAGTGTATACACATATTCTTCTATAAAGACAATGATATGATGTATGAGAACATACTAGATATGATACATGCACTATATTAAAGAGAAAAGATGATCAAATCTAAGAAGCATAGGCAAAGTTAAATGAGTATGCATGCAATGTAATAAGTTATAGAGCTCATTGTATTGCCTATGTACTAAGATCAATTTGACAATCTAAGAAAGAAAAACTATACTAAATCTCCAAGTAAGCTCCATAGTACTTCAATCTTCATGCTTTATTCTCTTTGCTTAATTGTCTTCTCCTTGCTCAATTAGCTACTAAGTAAGATATACAAGACACTCCAATAGTGGCAATTAGTTAATACAATACAATTATGGCATCATCAAAACATAATTAACATAATTAAAACCAATAAGTTCAACATTCTTCCCCTTTTTAATGATGACAAAATTGTCAAATTGGAGTTTAAGGAGGAAACTCCCCTTTACTCAAGACTCTCCCTTAATCATAGCATAAAGACAATTAAAGCTATAAGAGTAACAAGAACATTAGTAATAAGAGCATTCATAACCAATATCAATCAATAATAGTAATACCCTTTCTCCCTTTTTGGCATCATCAAAAGGAATCATAAAGGATAACCTTGAGCCATAGGGAATAACCATGAGCCATTAATACTAAAAGGTACCATCACTTGGCTCTCACATAAGCATGCAAGCATAGAAGTCCTAAGTAAGTAAACACAAGTATAAAGACAAGAATAAGCAAGAAAATAGATAAGCATAAAAGGAAACAAATATCCAACCAACAAACAGAAACTAGAATGAAAGTGCTAATGGAATGAAATTGTTCAAAACATCCTAGAGGAGTGGGATTTTGAAAAGAAAATCTAGATAAGAATAAGGACAAGCTATTGACTCGGGTTGGCATCATCAGCATTGGGAAGTCACATGCGTATCTTCATCAATCTCACGTCCTGTACCAATTGAGCCATAATTTGACTTTGGTCCCCAACTATCGTTGCAAGATTATCAAGCGTTCGTTGTTGATTCCCTATGGTAGTAACCAATCCATCAACCTTGTCTCCAATTGTATCAACTTTGTCAAAGAGTCTTTGCATTAACCTATCGTTTACATTCTTGAACCGCAATTCATGGTATTGCCCTTGTTCTTCGTTGTACTCATTCCTAGCTTCTTCATCTTCTTCCACATCCTCTATCTCCTCATCTCCCTCATCATGTCTTCCCACATCAACCTCATCGTCATCTCTCTCATCATGTCTTCCCACATCAACCCCTTGGCCTTCTACATCCTTATGTGGAAAGTCAAAT
Source organism: Cordia subcordata (assembly GCA_028554755.1). Taxonomy (NCBI): domain Eukaryota; kingdom Viridiplantae; phylum Streptophyta; class Magnoliopsida; order Boraginales; family Cordiaceae; genus Cordia; species Cordia subcordata. The sequence goes on along the minus strand of JAPTOF010000002.1, from coordinate 13,382,717 downwards.
GTTGTTTTGTTCATATTGCATTGGATAATGAAGGTAAGGCTTGAAGGCAAGGCTTGAAATTCGTGTTCATGCATCCATCTTTCTCTCTAATAGAACAAATCCATCCTTTTAAGGCATTGCAAATCTAGATCCCACCTGTGACTAAAGGAATTCAATGGAGTATTTTCAAGACTAATTCCCTTAGCCCTAAAATTCTTGTTAACACCATTCCAAAGGGTAGTATGGTAGTCCTAAGAATTACATTCTTCAGAAATGCAAGGATGGTTTCTGAGAGGTTAACTCTTTTGTCATTGTAGAGCAAGTACAAACAATAGGCCTCATTTTTTCGATTTGCCCATCATGAGTATTCTATGGCCTTACATTGTGTTTCAACATTGTAATGAGGTCCTTATATTTAGGACAAATTTCATTCGAAAAGGGGAATTCAGCATACTCTGGTTCACTTTCCAACAAGAATTCACAAATGTACCATTCACGAATATCATCGGGGAATTGAGGAAAATATCTAAATGCAAATATAGGACATTGCTTATCATGCAAAGGAATAGCGAAGATTCTTCTAGGATCATCCTTAGCCAACTCCAAATAGACTTCCCTTACAGTGGACCAAGCTTTACCATATGGATTATTCTAATTCAAATTCTCATAAAATTCTTAAACAAGCCTCAGATAAATAGGTTCCCTAGTTGTCATGTAGTTCATCCAACCATTTGCAGTACAAAATCAATCATATTCAAATTTTGGAGTTCATTCGGTATAAGGCATTTGCTTGGCCAAACTCTTTTCCTAAAGAAGTTGCTCATGCCAGCAGGAGGAGGTTGTGAAGGTGGAGGCTCGGGAGGTAGTGGCCTTCCTGATCCTCTTACATCTCTTGAAGAACTAGCAACATTCTTTCCTTTGGAGGATGAAGCTTGAGCCTTACCCTTTCCTCTTGTGTTTGCCATGAGAGAGAAAAGATTTTGAAGCCTAGGGTTTTGATGTTTAGAATGAGAGGAATTTAAAGTGGGTAATGAGTTTTTGCAAAAGATTTAAGAGATAAAGAGTTCTAGAAAAAGTCTTATAAAGAGAATTTGAGATAGAATAAGAAAATTTTTGAAGAAGTTGAGTTCAAAATGACCTCTACTGGTCGAACCCTAGAGTTTTTAAATTGAAATCGCAACTACTGGTCAACCGGTACTGTGTACCATTCGGCTGATACATTCATCTGATAAAACCAGTGGCTGAAGTGTACTACTGGTTGGCCAATACCAATTTTTACAGAAAAGCTCAATTTTCGCATATTTAACTTGCTCAACTCCCTTTTAATACTCAAATTTTGGTTTTCATACAACGGTTTGATAAAAATATCAGCAAGCTGATGCATAGAATCAACAAAATTGAGTACAACATCGCCTTTTTGCACATGATCACGTATAAAATGATATCTAATTTCTATGTGCTTAGTTCTAGAGTATTGAATAGGATTCTCAATAAGGTTAATTGCACTTGTATTATCATACATAATAGGAACATGCTTAAATATCACACCAAAGTCAAGCAAGGTTTGCTTTATGCATAAAACTTGTGCAACACAAGTTCCTGTCACAATATATTCTGCTTCGGTCGTTGAAACTACTTTATTATTTTATTTTCTACTTGACCAAGATACTAAGCAATTACCTAGAAAGTGACAAGTTCCACTAGTGCTTTTCCTATCGATTTCAGAATTAGCAAAATCAACATCAGAATAACCTACTAATTCAAAATTAATTCCTTTAGGATATCATAGCCCTAATTCTTGTAGTCCTTTTAAATATCTAAAGATCCTTTTAACGGCAAGTAAGTGAGACTCCTTAGGACAAGATTGAAAATGAGCACATAAGCACATGGCCAATGTAATATCGGGTCTAGAGACGGTTAAGTAAGTAACTTTCGATCATACCTTTATATCGCTTTTCATCTACTAGCTTACTTTTTTCGTATTTGTCAATCTTGGTGGAGGTATTCATTGGTGTTTCTATCTCTTTAGCTCTATCAAAACCAAACTTCTTGAGCAATTCTTGTGTACTTAACTTGGTTGATGAAGATTCCTTCCTTTCTTTGTTTGATTTGAAGTCTAAGGAAGAAATTGAGCTCTCCTATCATGTTCATTTCATAATCACTATGCATGCACTTAGGGAAGCTTTCACAAAGAGATTTAGTAGTAGCTCCGAATATAATGTCATCATCATATATTTGTACAACTAGTATATCTTGACTATCATGCTTTACAAATAGAGTTGAATCAAGTTTACCTCTTGTGAAGCCATTTTCAACCAAAAATCCACTAAGTCTCTCAAACCATGCCTTAAGTGCTAGCTTTAATTCATACAAAGCTTTCTCCAGTTTGGAAACATGGTTAAGATAGATAAGATCTATAAAACTCGAAGGTTGAGCCACTTATACTTCTTCATCAATATAACCATTCAATAAAGCATTGTGACATCTATTTGATATAATTTAAAGTCCACAAAGCATGCAAACGCAAGTAACATTCTAATGGATTCAAGTCTAGCAACGGCAACAAAGATTTCATCATAGTCAATTCCTTCGTCTTGTTTATAGCCTTGTGCAACTAGTCTAGCCTTATTTCTAGTTACCATGTCGGATTCATCTAACTTGCTTCTAAAGACCCATTTAGTTTCTATCATTAATTGATTCTTAGGTTTTTCAAGAAGTTTCCACACATTGTTTCTTTCAAATTGATTAAGTTCCTCTTGTATAATATTTATCCAACTATTATCAAACAAAGCATCGTACGTATTCTTAGGTTTAACTTGAGACAAGAAAGCAAGATAATTACACACATTTCTCAAAGAGGATCTAGTTTCAGCATCTTTAAAAGGTTCACCAATGATTTGAGAAAGGGGATGATAACTAACAAATTTATAAGTTCTAGGCAAGTTATCATGCTTATCATTTACCACATTTTGATCATCACATTGTTCATCAACAAGCTCATTTTATTTATCCTCATGACTTGGATCGTTAGTTTCATTTCCTTTAAGTCAAGATTACTCAAATTCTTTTGAATAATTACAATATCAATATCATCACAATGAGGATCAAAACAACCTTCAACAAATTTTACATTGATAGTTTCTTCAATAACCAAGGTTCTTTTGGTATAAACCCAATATGCTTTATTAGATGAAGAATAACCAAGAAATATGCTATTATCAAGTTTTGCATCAAATTTGCCAAGATTGTTTTTTCCATTTAAAATAAAGCATGCATAACCAAAAGTTTTGAATTATCCAATGTTTGGTTTTCTCCCTTTCCAAAGTTCATAAGGGGTTTTATCAAGACCTTTTCAAATGATGCAACGATTAATCACATAGTATGCAGTGTTGACATGCATGGCCCATAAGTAACTAAGCAAGTCGTTTTCACAAAGCGCTCTCTTGCCATTTCTTGCAAAGATCATTTTTTTCTTTCAATAACTCCATTTTGTTGTGGTATTGTTGGTGTGAAAAGATTGTGAGAGATGCCATTTTCATCACAATAAGATTTCAAAGTTTGATTTGTAAATTCAGTACCTATACTTCTTATAGTTGAAATCAAATAGCCTTTTTCATTTTGAACACTTTTGCAAAACTTTATAAACTCATTTGGGGTTTCATTTTTGTGTGCAAGGAAAATCACCCATGTAAATCTTGAAAAATCATCAACAATCACAAAAGCATACAATTGTTCACCCAAACTAGCAACTTTATTTGGTCCAAAAAAATCCATATGCAAGAATTCCAAGGGTCTAGAAGTTGAAACCACATTCTTGCTTTTGAAAGATTCCTTAGTTTGTTTTCCTAGTTTGCATGCAAGACACACATTATTACCAACATACTTAGCTCTAAACAAGCTTTAACAAGATTAAGATTTGCAAGTTTGTTTATTGAATATAAATTAGCATGACTTAATCTTCTATGCCAAAGCCATGTATTCTCATTAATAGCATTTAAGCACTTAACATCTTATTCATGCAAGTTATCAAAGTCAAACTTATACACATTTCTATGTCTCATACCAACAAACACAACATTTCCACATTTATCAACTATTTCTCATGAAGAAGCTTTAAAGTTAACAGACAATCCTTTATCATATAGTTGACTTATACTAAGCAAGTTGTATTTCAAACCATATACAAGTAACATATTCTCAATACATAGTTTTGATTTGTTACTGACATCCCTAATGCCAATAATTCTTCCTTTGGAGTTGTCTCAAAATGTAACAAATCCTCCTTTCGTTCCCTTGAGCAACAGGAACTTTGATTTGTCACCCCTCATATGCCTTGAACATCTACTATCCAAGAACCATTTTCCATTATCTTCAAAGGATGCTAGGCAAACCTACACAAATGAATCAAACATGATTTGGTGCCCAAGATTTGCTAGGTCCTTGAACTATAGTTCTAGTTTTCTTAGGAACCCGTATTAAATTATATTTCTTTTCCCCACATTTTCTAACAAATTATTTATGTGATGCATGTCTATTTTACAACAATAGTTACAAGTTACTTTAGAGGCACTAGATGAAGATGCCTTCACAAAATATTTTTTTAATGATCATGTCTTTTCTTAAAATCATTCTTCACTTTTGAAGTGCTAGCTTTTGAAAAAGTTGATTTCTTTTCAAAAAATTTCATATAAGATTTTTGTTTTGTCGAAGAGTCATAGCCAATTCTAGCTTTATCAAAAACACACCTTTATTTTCCAAGCAAGGCATTTAAATTCTCGATTCCATTTGTAAATTTTGAAACAACATTTTCTAAATCCTTTACTTTTGTTTTCAACTCATCATTTTCATTTTGCAAATCAATGTTGATTTTCTTCTTCTCCAATTCCTTTTTCAAATTTTCATTTTCAATGGAAACATCATGCAATTTGTTCTCAAGAGTTGAAATATTCTTTTTAAGTTCCTTATTCTTGTTAACAATCTTGTTAAAATCAATGAGCATTTCATTATACATGTCCTCTAATTCTTCATATGAACTTTTATTTTCATCACAAGAAACATAATCGGGACTTACCTTATCTTCTTCATTTGTCATGAGACAAGGGTTGGCAACCTTCTCCTTAATGGAGTCTTCTTCTTCATCACTTGACTCTGAATCACTCTAAGTTGCCTTTAGTGCTTTTTTTTTATATTTCTTGTCATCTTTCTTTCTCAAGGGGCACTTGGTTTTGACATGACTTGGTTTTTGACATTTAAACATATTAGTTCTTTGCTAGATCCACCTTTACTTAACTCTTTCCTTTGTCCCTTCTTCCCATTGAATTTTTGCTTTCTCATGAACCTATTAAATATTGAGAACATGGTCATTTCATCATCTTCTTCACTATCACTTTCACTTTCTGATTCTTCTTGTGGTGTGACATTGAGAGTAATAGTCTTTGTGGCCTTTGGTTGTTTCTCAAGTTCTTTGAGCTCCAACTCAAGAGTCATAAGTGATCCAATAAGCTCACTCAATCGCAACATGTTAAGATCTTTGGACTCCTTTGTGGTTGTAGTCTTTGGTAGCCATGCCATTTATAGTCTCCTTAAGAGTTTCCTAACAAATTCGGTACTCTCATAGTTCTTACCAAGAAATTTCAATGAATTAACAGTCTCAATAAATCTAGAGAACATTTGTTCAATATTTTCATCTAGAAGCATGGAAAACATTCTATATTTATGCACAAGCATACTAATCCTAGTTTCCTTAACTTGATTGGTGTCTTCATGTGTGACCTTTAATTGATCCTATATTTCCTTAGTGGTGGTACAACCTATGACTTTGTTAAACTCAAAAGAACCTAATGCAAGGTAAACATATTGTATGGTATTAGCCTTGGCTCCAACTAATTTAATATCATCCTTATCCCGTTCCTCTTACGGTTTTGGAACTTTTACACCATTAACTTCCTTAGAGAGCATGCTAGGTCCATTATGGTTTTCCATGCAATTTAATCATTAACTTGTAAGAAAATTCTCATTCTAACTTTCCAAAAAGCATAGTTTGTCCCATCAAAATATGCGACTTTAGTAGTGGAAAGACCTTTTTGAATTTTATGTGCCATGATCTTCAGCTCTAGATGGTTAAGTCACAAACACACAAAAATGCAAATAATAACACAATTTACGCAAATAATGTGTAGAGCACTAGGCTCTGATGCCACGTGTTGCCCAAACAATAAATCCAATAGGGGGGTGAATTGGATTAGTGGTACAATTAAACACTTTAAAACTCTTCATAGAAACTTCAAGCAATTATACATACAAGATATGAAAATAATTGAAATGTATAGAGATTAAGGGTTAGAAGATCAAATGCAGCAATTCAGAATGGTTCGAACTCTCAAAGGCCTAGTCCACTATCTAAGGTCTTCCCTTAGGGTTTTGGTAACTCCACTAGTGGATCGGCTTCTTGCTTAGTATGTTGTAGAAGCGTAGAACAATGTTCACAAACCTTGCTTTACTACAAGGATCGCAAGTGTTCTCCCAACACTTGAGGATTTCAAACCTTTCACTTTTAAGAGAATGTTTCCCACAAACTATACTACCTAAGAGCAAAGCACTTACCTAATGAAATAGTAAGAATTCGGTTTATATGAACTTCTTTGAGAGCAAGAGTACAAGAGGTATTTAAACCTTCCTATATTACTCTAAGTAGATAGGTAATTTATGAGCTCTATTAACTTGATCAATGAATGCAAATGATGAGCAATCAATGAAGATAACAATGAATGAGATAAATGAGCAAGAGAGAAAGCTTTTAGTACTATTAGATTGCCAAGAGTGTTTTTGTCAAGTTATTTTTTGAGTTAGGAGGTAATAGGTGTATTTATAATGCCAAAAAGTAGAAATCCCAACAGTCAAATTTTAAAGATCTCAAATGGGTCTATTAGTTGATTGTACCAGTCGAATTTTAAAGATCTTTAAACATAACAAACTTTTATAAGATCATATCACAATAAATGTTGCACCAACCAAGCATGCAAAACATTAAATGCCATGTTCAAACTATCATTGAACATGATATTTTTCAAATTTTGTGTTTGAAAATGTTTTTGCATGTAAGACTTTTATCCTACAGGTATATATCTTGTACAAAAATACTCATATACCTATAATGTAATGCTTATATTTAAGTGGATGCACTTTTCTTCTCTCTTAAATTGCCAAATTGACCTTAGTACATAGTACTTCAATAGTACTTCAATCTTCATGCTCTAATCTCTTTGCTCAATTGTCTTCTCCTTGCTTAATTAGCTACTAAGTAAGATGTACAAGATACTCCAATAGTAGTAATTAGTTAATACAATACAATTATGGCATCATCAAAACATAATGAACATAATTAAAAACAATAAGTTCAACAAGTACGTAATACATCGCAATAAAAATAAAATATGTGTGCTATTCCATTGAAAGCACTAAAAGCTTTCTAATATCATGAGTCTACGAAATACATATGCTCTCTCAAAGAGTAACCCGAAAGTATTGATCTTTATCAGGTGATGTCCAACAGAAATCATTATGCTTTCCAATTTCAAATTCCCAAAATCAATTAAGGAACACGATATAGGGGTTAAAAAGTAAAAAATGAATTAAAAGAACTGTGATAAAAGAAAGGCCCAACAAAATTGCAATAAGTGAAATTCAAAGAGATGGTTGTGTGTTTTTATCATGCAGCAAAAACATGTACATATGAGTGGCTCCCTTAAAACGATACACAAATTTATAGGTATAGGCCTCAATCCTAAAACTTATTACAAAAGATGAAAGGCAGCCCAGTCATCGCATTGCAAATACACATCAGACTGCTACCATATTAGTTTTGAACTAAGTCTCTTTTACTACAGATTTCACAACTCAGTGAAATGTGATAATGATGCCATAACTCTCTTTCATTAATGCATCTACAGCTCCAGTTGGCATTGCCATCACACAATGAAATGAGACATCAATAGTTCTGCTTCTAAAATGAGATTCACAAAAAGCAAAATCGAGCTTCTAATAAAGCAATATATAATAATCAATCAAGTCTCTTCACTTCACATTTCCACTTCAGATAATGTAATAATGATGCCACATCTTCTTTAGCATAAATTCATCTACAAATTAAAAGTCACTCACATTTGAAAAGGCTAGACACTTCTCCATTGTCTGTTTTCATCCACGACCCCTACTGAAATAATAAGACATAATTGCTTCAATTCTAATACGGCATTCAATTATAGCACAATCAAGTCCTTAATAACATGAACAAAGTAACACGATGCTTAAATTACAAAGACAAATGTTTCCAAATTCAAGAACTTCTCTACTTCACTTTACACTTCACAAGATTTATCTCTAAATAACTAAACAACATGAAAATGAATCCACAACTCAAGCAATCACATAAGCCTCGTAATAACAGCTCATGCAAATACATTAATCTTATCAACACAAAAATCTGTGAAAAATAATAGCTAAACCAGTATATACACACACACATATATACCTCGACCTACATATATATAGATATATAGATTGGTATATACTTAAATCTATATATATATATAGAGAGAGAGAGAGAAAGAGAGAGAGAGAGAGAGAGAGTGAGAGAAAGGGAGGGAGGGACGATCTAGGTATATAAAAAATGAAAGAAAAACATACCTTGGAATGGTGGGGCGCACGTGGTAGCGCAGGAATGGTGGTCGCATATGGTAGCTTTGTCGATGGAGAAAGTGACAGGGAGATAGAGACGGGGAAAGAGAGAACAGATAGAGATGGACAAAGTGATGTGTATATTACTTGACAAAAAAAATATGATGTGTATATTAATTTTGATTAAAAAATTTGAGCTAATTCCAGAGATAAAAATATATGTAAGATGGGTTTATGAAAATATGCATATTCTTGTCATTTGTTAAGAAAAATGAATTTATTTTTTCACTATTGATATAATTTTGAATTTGATATCTATAAAATTGAAAATATATATATTTAAATGTTCATAATATATTATGTATAAAAAATATTTTATTTTATTTTAATTAATTAAAGACTTGATATTAGGAAATAATCATATGTAAAAAATGAAAAAATTAAAAAATTAAAAAGTAACAAATTACATATAGTCGCGTAGTGTAAGACCCGATGAGCCGAGAGATAGGCATTTAGGGCGGTGTAAATCGTTGACCGTGACCGTGTAACCAACATTCATTTGCATCAACATTGTTAGGTTTTGGAAAAGCCATTCAAATAAGCAACTTGCATCTGCATCTAATATCAACTCAAATAGTGTTTTAAATAAACAAAAAGAAAAATTTTCAGAAATTCAACAACATCTTTCAGATTGGACTTTGCCAGAAGTTCCAGTCTCTCAAGTTTACAAAACTCATACTTTTGATTTTTCAACAAGTTATCAAATCAACACGGTTGAACAGACGATGAGTGTGAATGAGCCTGTTCAGTCAATTCAACTTCTTTCTCCAAAAGCCATCAACAAACATGCACAAAAATACAATTTTCTGCATATAGGTTTAGTTACCGTTGCAGTCAAACCATTGACCAGAGATGGTCTCAACAATTCAGTTCTTTTATGTCTTCGTGATGCACGTCACCAAAATTATGCTGATTCTTTGTTAGGCAATCAAACTTGATCTTTCAAAAGGACCAGTGTTTTTCAACTGTTACCCAAATTTCTCTGTTGCACTTCATTGTTCAGGCACACCAAAAGTTTTAACCTTGGACATGAAAACAAGTGGTTTCAACATGGATCCCAACATTGTTTTCTTGGTTGTCATTTATCGTGTTCATTACAAAGTCATGAAAACTATTTTGAACCCAAAAGCGTTAAAAACTGACACCAAACGGGAAACCCTTCTTTTGCAAACAACATTTGAAAACAACAAGGGGCTAACTTTCGTTCCAAAGGCGATCAAGTGGCATGAGATCGAGATCCCGGCGAAATGGACGGTTCCTAATCCAACACCAACATTGCCTCAACAGCACGACGACCTCGCCTCCATCGAGCAACATCAGGGCGATGCGATCGAGATCAAGTTCAACACCAAGACAAGATCAGGTTTAGTACCTCTGAATTCGAATCGGTTAGGAGATCTACTTCTTCCCATTCTTCCAGACTCATTTCTGAACCTGAATATCCCTTCCAACATGCTCCTGATTGTCCTTTTCATCATGAGCGTTCAAAATCCAATATTCCTCTTGGCACAGTGGAAACTGTACCAATCCCTCAAAATGTTTATGTCCAACAACCTAACATGTCACCAACAGCCAGTGATATGGTAGAACCTTCTTTTCAAAATATTCCTTCTTCTTCAACAAAAAATCTTTTTATGGTCAACACAGAGTTCAAATTTGATTTTCCTTTCCTCAAAACAGATTTCAACTCCTCTCAAAATGAGGAAAAAAGAACATGGTTTCTTCAACATTTTTTAAGGTCTCAAAAGGATGAGATCCATGAAGAATTCTATCATTTCATGCGTCAAAACAAAATCACTCTTCCTTTTTCCAGTGGTTTGAAATGTTTGCCGCAGCCCAAGAAATTGATTTTCCTTTTTCAACAAATCTTCAAATGGTTTCTTCTTCAACAAATAAATGGTTGCTTTCGGATCAAAAAACAACGGTTGATTCCAAAAGACCTCCATTTCAAAACATCCAACTTTCTTTTCAAAATTTCTCAATTCCTGCGCCTCCGGTCAAAGGACCCTCTACTTCATCAGATATATCTAGAGAAACAACAGTTAAGGAGACTAACAAAATAATTGAACAAAATAATTTTACTAACCAATATCTTGATTCTATTGGTTCTCAGCTTGACAAAATTGAAGCTCTTGTTTCAAAGATCCTATTCCAACAAGATCTTCTTCAACAATTCCTCCTCCTATCATCAAACCTTTCTTTCTTCCTTCAGAAGTCAAGCTCAAAGAAGACCCGAATGCTGATCTTCTGAGAAAGGTGGACCAACAGATTCAAATTCTTCAATCCCTTTCACTCAAAGGTAAGGATGAGGTAGTTCCTGATACTCCTTCTCCCCAAGTGGTGGCTTCCAAATCAGTCATTCGACCACTAATGACACATCCTCCTTCATCATCTTCTCAAATTCCAAGATTCATCTTCGAGATGGCCAATAAGTCTCCAAAGACTCCTTCTTCTCATCAACACAAATCTGTTGCAGTTATCAATCAAAATCCGGATAAAGAATCTTCCTCTGATTCTGATTCATCCATCACTGCAATAGAAAACCAATTCATTCAACAAGAATCCCTTCCTCAGGAACCTCTTCCTCAACTTCAAGCAATCATCAACAAACCTCATTATTATCCAGTTCAAAATTATTACCCAAGATCAACTCCCGTAGATATTGGCTTCGAAGAGCGCGAATCATTCGTTCAAAAATCCTACTCTGACGGCGTTCTTTACGAGTGGAATATCAACGGCAGAAGTGAGTACGAGATACTCAATCTTCTTTAAGAGATGACGATGGCGTCCAATGTCTTCAAGATTCACAACAAAACAGATCAACACGTCGCAAAACTACTCGTTGGCGGATTCACCGTCATTCTCAAAGGATGGTGGCAAAATTATCTCACTGAAGAACAGCGCCAGGGAATCTACACAGCGGTTCAAAAGGATCAAGCAGCAACGCAATTCTCAACGAACAAGGCCAAATGATCTCTGACGCTACCAACACTCTCTTTTCAACAATTGCAATTCATTTCATCGGCGGATCTGAATCACTCCAGGAAAAGAGTCTTGAAACTCTTTCCAATCTTAGGTGCAAAACCCTTAGGGACTTCCGATGGTACAAAGATACCTTCCTCACCAGGGTCATGCTCAGATCTGACTGTCAACATTCCTTCTGGAAAGAAAAATTTCTTTCCGGACTTTCTCCTCTCTTTGCAGAAAAGGTCAGAACCAAAATCTGCAATCAACATGGTGGTTATATCCCTTATGATCACCTTTCATATGGTCAACTTATCGCTTCCATCAATCAAACAGGTTTGGAGCTCTGCACAGATCTTTGAATCAAGCATCAGATGGATCGACAACAACTTTCAACACGCACAGAGCTTGGGAATTTCTGCGAACAATTTGGATACCAACCTCTTCGCAAACCTCAACCTTTTTCAAGAAAACCCAAACACAAATCCTCTCCCAAACACAAATCTTTCAAACCATACCAAAAATACCGCAAGTACCAAAAATACCAAAAACCTCGATTTTCGAAATCAAAATTCTACTCAAAACCTAACAAAAACACCAAACAATCCAAAAAATCCCCAGTTTGTTACAAATGTGGTAAACCAGGGCATTTTTCCAACCAATGCAAGTTTAAGGCGAAGCTAAATGAACTTCAAATGGATGAAGCAGTCTAGCAGCAGCTTTTCAACATTCTTAACAATTCATCATCATCATCAGAAGAAGAATTCCAACTCGATGAGCTCGACAACAACTCTTCAGATGACTCATCTTCTTCCTCTTCTTCTCCTCTAATTCTTTCAAAAAACTGCATATGCAATTCCTGCAGTAAGCCAAAACTCAAAATCAACGTTATCACCTCTTCTTCCTCTTCAACTCTTTTTGATCAGCTTATCCAATTCGCTACCCATCTCAATTCTCCTAAAAAACAATTGGAGTATCTTCAGGCGATCAAGGATCTGCTTTCTCAAGATAAGGCTGTAGAGATTCAACACACAACTCAACTCGCGGAGCCCACAGAACCCTACGATCTTCAAAGGATTCGGAAGAAACAACATGCGAGGACTCCTCTTCCCCAACCTTCCGTTCAAGATCTTCAACATGAAATCAACTCGCTCAAAAAGGAACTTTCAGATCTTAAATCTGAAGTCCGTCAAATCAAATCAACCTTTTCTTCCCAACCTTCTTCCTCCAGCTCAATCTCTCCTCCAACACTGCAAGCTGAAGATAAGGTTCAAGAAGAAAATCTTTTCCGTATTTCTTCTCAAATTACTTTTCAAAAATGGCGTACATTTATCACTCTTGTCATCAACAATCAAGTCTCTTTTACGTTTATTGCATTAATTGATTCAGGTGTAGACCTCAACTGTATTCAAGAAGGTTTAATTCCAACAAACTATTTTGATAAATCTTCTGAAAAAATGTCTGCCGCAAATGGATCAAGTTTGAAAATCAAATATCATCTTTCTAATGTTCATATCTGTAAAGATGGTGTTTGTATCAAAACAAGTTTTATTGTTATTCGCAATCTCAACACTCCAATCATCCTTGGATCCCCTTTTCTGGATTTGATCAAACCATTTTCAGTTTCAAATGAGGGTATTCAAACAACTTTGCTTTCTCAAAACATTCTTTTCAACTTCATTGACTCTCCTAGAGCTAAGGACCTTAATATGCTTAAGGACCTTTCCCTTGAGAAAAAACTCAATTTGATCCAACGCAAAACTCAACAAATCAATTTTCTCAAAGAGGATCTTGAGTTTGCTAGGATCACTTCAAAAATTCAATCCCCAGACTTTCAAAACCAAATCTCTTCTTTTAAAAAACAACTTGAATCAGAAGTTTGCTCTTCCATTCCAAATGCTTTTTGGCAGCGCAAAATACATAAGGTATCTTTGCCTTATGTTTCTAATTTCAATGACTCCATGATTCCAACAAAAGCACGTCCCATCCAGATAAACCAGGATACGCTTTAATACTGCAGACAGGAGATTCAAGACCTTCTCAACAAAGGACTCATCCGACCAAGCAAAAGTCCATGGAGTTGCGCAGCGTTCTACGTTCAGAAAGCCTCTGAAATCGAACGAGGAAACCCTAGGATGGTCATCAACTACAAACCTCTCAACAGCGCACTTCAATGGATTCGTTATCCATTGCCCAACAAACATGATCTTCTCAAGCAACTGGTCAACGCGAAGATCTTCTCAATATTCGACATGAAGGGTGCATACAATCAAATCAAAATCCGCGAAGAAGACCAATACAAAACTGTATTCAATGTCCCGTTTGGCCAATATGAATGGAACGTTATGCCTTTTGGTCTAAAAAATGCCCTCTCTGAATTTCAAAAAATCATGAATGACATTTTCAACCCTTATTCAACATTTTCTATTATTTATATTGATGATGCACTTATCTTTTCTGACAACATTCATCAATATTGGAAACATTTGCATACATTTGTGAATCTCATCAAGTTAAATGGTTTAGTTGTTTCTGTATCAAAAATCAAACTTTTCAAAATTAACATTAGGTTTTTAGGACACAACATCACACAAGGCGCTATCATCCCCATTGATAGGAGTCTAGAATTTGCGTCCAAATTCCCTGATGAAATCAAAGACAAAACCCAACTTCAAAGGTTCTTAGGGTGTCTCAACTATGTCTCTGAGTTCTGTCGAGACCTCACCAAAACAGCAAAACCCCTGTACCAGCATTTGTCCAAAAATCCTCCAGCCTGGTCAGAACAACATACCAACACTGTCAAAATCCTCAAATAAAAAGCAAGGACACTTCCTTGTTTAGGTCTTCCTCATCCTCAGGCCTATAAAATTGTCGAAACAGATGCCTCAAAACAAAATTTTGGTGGCATTCTCAAACAGCGTCTTTCCCCTCAACATCCAAAACAACTTGTCCGTTTTACCTCAGGCTTCTAGAACCCAACACAACAGAATTATAGTACTATAAAAAAAGAGATTTTGTCTATAGTGCTATGTATCACAAAATTTCAAGACGATCTTCTTAATCAAAAATTTCTTTTAAAAATTGATTGTAAAGCAGCCAAAGATGTTTTGCAAAAAGATGTCAAAAATCTGGCTTCAAAACAAATTTTTGCAATATGGCAAGCTCTTCTTTCAATTTTTGATTTTGATATTGAGTTCATCAAAGGTGAGTCAAATTCCCTTCCCAACTTCCTCACCAGAGAGTTTTTGCAGGGACAACATCAACAATAATGTCTTCATCAAAAGACAAAGGCAAAGGAAAAGCAACAGCTTCAATAACAAAGACGCCTGCTTAAGCAAAAAGCTCGTACTCAATGGGTACAGCATCAATGGCGTTTGCCCAATCCTCAACAACACCTCAACAAAAAACAATCCCAATCTCAACCTCAAACACTTTCACCCCCTTGAGAACATTTTCTCAAGCAACTCAACAATCACCGTCAACACCTTCACCACAATCCTCTCAAAAACCTCAATCTCCCCTCATAAAAAGCCAATACATTCACCAGATATCACTCAGAATCGCGTGGATTGAAAAAGAGTTCACAACAATTAAGGAGCCATGGAAACTCCTTCAAGAACTCTCCTTTCCTTTCTACTACCCAAATCAACATAACCAAAAAACCCAGGTGTTCTATGAATTCATTCTCATGGACACTGATTACATCAATATCACCCACAACAAAGACAAAAACAACATGGTGACCCATTCAAAACTCCAAATCAAGAGGATCATCACCCCCTCCGAATAGATTGCCACATATAAGACCCTCCAGTCTTGCCAACAGTTCTCGGAGAAGTTTTCTCCCTCCAGTTTCAACTACTGGGATTACGTTGAAGCTTGGACAAAAGTTTTGTTTTTTCAAAACAAATCCCATCAACATTCTTGGTTTATTTTCTTTTGCAACCAATTCAACATTTCAAAAACCCCATTTTGGTTTGTCTGAAATTGGTCGTACAACTTTGGTGGAATTGAAGCAATTTTTCCTCCTTCAATTCTATCTTGTTTTCAACAATTTCAAAAATCTTTTCAAAACCCAGATAAATGGAGATTTTTCGATCCTCTATTTATCTTTTTCTATCATTTCAACATTGCTTGGATTCTTTCATGGGATCTTAGCATTTTCAACGACGGCAAAGAGCCGCCATCCCTCTGCAGAGCATTTCGCATCAAGTGGTGGGACAAGTTTGATTGTTCAAAAGTCACAACACAGGTGATTCAACAATGGTTCAAGGATCACCCAGAGGCCTGGAATCAAGGCGTCTAGCATCAATCTCAGTTCCTCCTGCGCAAAAATCAATTGCAGGCGCAACTGGCCCAAGCAACAAACCTTAAGGAGATTGCAAGGCTCATTAGGGAACTCAACAAAGAATTCCAAGACCCGAGAGAAGAGTCGGATGATTCGACCCAAAGCCCGAATCCAAGCCCAGATCAGAATGAGGATCCAGATTTTGGTCTAGATGACATCAACGTTGACTCCCAGTCGTTCTGATCCAATCAACATCATCAACAGGGAGATTTCAACATGCCCGACAGCAAAGCAGCGGGTACACCAACTTTCAGTGCAAAAGCAACACGCATCCTCAACTTTTGTCACCTCAACATCAACTTTCGGCGGAAAGAGTTCACGCGTTCAACTATTCAACAGCTTTTGTCAACATCAACAGTAAAGATTCCCAGTGACATCATTAGTCGATAGGAATCCAAGGTAGAATAGGACCCTTTCTTTTCCTTTTCTTTTCTTTCTCAGTCTATTTAAGACTGAATCGTTTGTATATTTCTTAGAAGTTAGGATTTGGATAGAGCAGTGAGTTCACCTGTAAATTGAGTGTTTTCATTTCCATACTTCCGCTTCCTTTTATTGTATTTTCTTTGAAGATTCAATAAACAACACTTCTCTTCAACAGGTTTGCCTCTTATTTATTTTTAATATCAATTTGTTTTCTGACTAATTTCTCAATTTGTTTATCTACTACTCTGTCCTAGGTTGTTCCTGAAGGAACTACCTTATCCTTACCTTTGAGTGAAAGGGATTGAAGAATTTGAATCTGTTGGTCCACCTTTCTCAGAAGATCAGCATTCGGGTCTTCTTTGAGCTTGACTTCTGAAGGAAGAGAAAAAGGTTTGATGATAGGAGGAGGAATTATTGAAGAAGATCTTGTTGGAATAGGATCTTTTGAAACAAGAGCTTCAATTTTGTCAAGTTGAGAACCAATAGAATCAAGATATTGGTTAGTAAAATTATTTTGTTCAATTATTTTGTTAGTCTCCTTAACTGTTGTTTCCTTAGATAGATCTAAAGAAGTAGAGGGTCCTTTGACCGGAGACGCAGGAATTGAGAAATTTTGAAAAGAAAGTTGGATGTTTTGAAATGGAGGTCTTTTGGAATCAACCGTTGTTTTTTTATCCGAAAGCAACCATTTATTTGTTGAAGAAGAAACCATTTGAAGATTTGTTGAAAAAGGAAAATCAATTTCTTGGGCTGCGGCAAACATTTCAAACCACTGGAAAAAAGGAAGAGTGATTTTGTTTTGACGCATGAAATGATAGAATTCTTCATGGATCTCATCCTTTTGAGACCTTGAAAAATGTTGAAGAAACCATGTTCTTTTTTCCTCATTTTGAGAAGAGTTGAAATCTATTTTGAGGAAAGGAAAATCAATTTTGAACTCTATATTGACCATAAAAAGATTTTTTGTTGAAAAAGAAGGAATATTTTGAAAAGAAGGTCCTACTATATCACTGGCTGTTGGTGACATGTTAGGTTGTTGGACATAAACATTTTGAGGGATTGGTACAGTTTCCACTGTGCCAAGAGGAATATTGGATTTTGAACGCTCATGATGAAAAGGACAATCAGGAGCATGTTGGAAGGGATATTCAGGTTCAGAAATGAGTCTGGAAGAATGGGAAGAAGTAGATCTCCTAACCGATTCGAATTCAGAGGTACTAAACCTGATCTTGTCTTGGCTGTTGAACTTGATCTCGACTATACCGTCCTGATGTTGCTCGATGGAGGCGAGGTCGTCGTGCTGTTGAGGCAATGTTGGTGTTGGATTAGGAACCGTCCATTCCGCCGGGATCTCAATCTCATGCCACTTGATCGCCTTTGGAACGAAAGTTAGCCCCTTGTTGTTTTCAAATGTTGTTTGCAAAAGAAGGGTTTCCCCTTTGGTGTCAGTTTTTAATGCTTTTGGGTTCAAAATAGTTTTCATGACTTTGTAATGAACACGATAAATGACAACCAAGGAAACAATGTTGGGATCCATGTTGAAACCACTTGTTTTCATGTCTAAGGTTAAAACTTTTGGTGTGCCTGGACAATGGAGTGCAACAGAGAAATTTGGGTAATAGTTGAAAAACACTGGTCCTTTTGAAAGACTGGTTGCAACAGTTCCTAACAAAGAATCAACATAATTTTGGTGACGTGCATCACGAAGACATAAAAGAACTGAATTCTTGGGACCATCTCTGGTCAATGGTTTGACTGCAACGGTAACTAAACCAATATGCAGAAAATTGTATTTTTGTGCATGTTTTTTAATGGCTTTTGGAGAAAGAAGTTGAATTGACTGAACAGGCTCATTCACACTCATAATCTGTTCAATCGTGTTGATTTAATAACTTGTTGAAAAATCAAAAGTATGAGTTTTGTAAACTTGAGAGACTGGAACTTCTGGCAAAGTCCAATCTGAAAGATGTTGTTGAATTTCTGAAAACTTTTCTTTTTGTTTATTTAAAACACTATTTGAGTTGATACTAGATGCAGATGCAAGTTGCTTATTTGAATGGCTTTTCCAAAACCTATCCATGTTGATGCAAATGAATGTTGGTTACACGATCACGGTCAACGATTTACACCGCCCTAAACGCCTATCTCTCGGCTCACTAGGTCTTACACTACGCGACTATATGTAATCTAGTAACTATACACTCACTTGAAGAAACAAGAACAGATGTTGAATTGGCAAGACAAATAAACTAACTTGGCTCTGATACCAGGAACAACCCAGGACAGAGTAGTAGATAAACAAATTGAGAAATTAGTCAGAAAATAAATTGATATTGAAAATAAATAAGAGGCAAACCTATTGACGAGAAGTGTTGTTTATTGAATCTTCAAAGAAAATACAATAAAAGGAAATGGAAGTACGGAAATGAAAACACTCAATTTACAGGTGAA
Organism: Cordia subcordata; assembly: GCA_028554755.1. Classification (NCBI taxonomy): domain Eukaryota; kingdom Viridiplantae; phylum Streptophyta; class Magnoliopsida; order Boraginales; family Cordiaceae; genus Cordia; species Cordia subcordata. The sequence goes on along the minus strand of JAPTOF010000002.1, from coordinate 13,363,816 downwards.
CTCACTCCTCTATCCAAATCCTAACTTCTAAGAAATATACAAATGATTCAGTCTTAAATAGACTGAGAAAGAAAAGAAAAGGAAAAGAAAGGGTCCTATTCTACCTTGGATTCCTATCGACTAATGATGTCGCTGGGAATCTTTACTGTTGATGTTGACAAAAGCTGTTGAATAGTTGAATGCGTGAACTCCTTTCGCCGAAAGTTGATGTTGAGGTGACCAAAGTTGAGGACGCGTGTTGTTTTTGCATCGAAAGTCGGTGTACCCACTACTTTGCTGTCGGGCAATCTGAAATCTCCCTGTTGATGATGTTGATTGGATCAGAACCCCTGGGAGTCAACGTTGATGTCATCCAGACCAAAATCTGGATCCTCATTCTGATCCGTCTTGGATCCGGGCTTTGGGTCGAATCATCTGACTCTTCTCCCGGGTCTTGGAATTCTTTGTTGAGTTCCCTAATGAGCCTTGCAATCTCCTTAGGGTTTGTTGCTTGGGCCAGTTGCGCCTGCAATTGATTTTTGAGCAGGAGAAACTGAGATTGATGTTGGACGCCTTGATTCCAGGCCTCTGGGTGATCCTCGAACCATTGTTGAATCACCTGTGTTGTGACTTTTAAACAATCGAACTTGTCCCACCACTTGATGCGAAATGCTCTGTAGAGGGATGGCGGCTCTTTGCCGTCGTTGAAAATGCTAAGATCCCATGAAAGAATCCAAGCAATGTTGAAATGATAGAAAAAGATAAATAGAGGATCGAAAAATCTCCATTTATCCGGGTTTTGAAAAGATTTTTGAAATTGTTGAAAACACGATAGAATTGAAGGAGGAAAAATTGCTTCAATTCCACCAAAGTTGTACCACCAATTTCGGACAAACCAAAATGGGGTTTTTGAAATGTTGAATTGGTTGCAAAAGAAAATAAACCAAGAATGTTGATGGGATTTATTTTGAAAAAACAAAACTTTTGTGCAAGCTTCAACGTAATCCCAGTAGTTGAAACTGGAGGGAGAAAACTTCTCCGAGAACTGTTGGCAAGACTGGAGGGTCTTGTGTGTGGCAATCCATTCGGAGGGGGTGATGATCCTCTTGATTTGGAGTTTTGAATGGGTCACCATGTTGTTTTTATCTTTGTTGTGGGTGATATTGATGGAATCAGTGTCCACGAGAATGAATTCGTAGAACACCTAGGTTTTTTGGTTATGTTGATTTGGGTAGTAGAAAGGAAAGGAGAGTTCTTGAAGGAGTTTCCATGGCTCTTTAATTGTTGTGAACTCTTTTTCAATCCATGCGATTCTGAGTGATATCTTGTGGATATATTGGCTTTTTGTGAGGGGAGATTGAGGTTTTTGAGAGGATTGTGGTAAAGGTGTTGACGGTGATTGTTGAGTTGTTTGAGAAAATGTTCTCAAGGGGGTGAAAGTGTTTGAGGTTGAGATTGGGATTGTTTTTTGTTGAGGTGTTGTTGAGGATTGGGCAGAAGCCATCGTCATCTCTTGAAGAAGATTGAGTATCTCGTACTCACTTCTGCCGTTGATACTCCACTCGTAAAGAACGCCGTCAGAGTAGGATTTTTGAACGAATGATTCGCGCTCTTTGAAGCCAATATCTACGGGAGTTGATCTTGGGTAATAATTTTGAACTGGATAATAACGAGGTTTGTTGATAATCGCTTGAAGTTGAGGAAGAGGTTCTTGAGGAAGGGATTCTTGTTGAACGAATTGGTTTTCTATTACAGTGATGGATGAATCAAAATCAGAGGAAGATTCTTGATCCGGATTTTGATTGATAACTGCAACAGATTTGTGTTGATGAGAAGGAGGAGTCTCTGAAGACTTATTGGACATATCGAAGATGAATCTTGGAATTTGCGAAGATGATGAAAGAGGATGTGTCATTGGTGGTCGAATGACTGATTTGGAAGCCACCTCTTGGGGAGAAGAAGTATCAAGAACTACCTTATCCTTACCTTTGAGTGAAAGGGATTGAAGAATTTGAATTTGTTGGTCCACATTGATGCTGTACCCATAGAGTACGAGCTTTTTGCTTGAGAAGGCGTCTTTGTTGTTGAAGATGTTGCTTTTTCTTTGCCTTTGTCTTTTGACGAAGACATTATTGTGGATGTTGTCCCTGCAAAAACTCTCTGGTGAGGAAGTCGGGAAGGGAATTTGATGAACTCAATATCAAAATAAAAAATTGAAAGAAGAGCTTGCCATCTTGCAAAAATTTGTTTTGAAGCCAGATTTTTGACATCTTTTTGCAAAACATCTTTGGCTGCTTTATAATTAATTTTTAAAAGAAATTTTTGATTAAGAAGATCGTCTTAAAATTTCGTGATACATAGCACTATAGACAAAATCTCTTTTTTTATAGTACGATAATTCTGTTGTGTTGGGTTCCAGAAGCCTGAGGTAAAACGGACAAGTTGTTCTGGATGTTGAGGGGAAAGACGCTGTTTGAGAATGCCACCAAAACTTTGTTTTGAGGCATCTATTTCGACAATTTTGTAGGCCTGAGGATGAGGAAGACCTAAACAAGGAAGTGTCCTTGCTTTTTGTTTGAGGATTTTGACAGTGTTGGTATGTTGTTCTGACCAGGCTGGAGAATTTTTGGACAGACACTGATACAGGGGTTTTGCTGTTTTGGTGAGGTCTTGACAGAACTCAGAGACATAGTTGAGACACCCTAAGAATCTTTGAAGTTGGGTTTTGTCTTTGATTTCATCAGGGAATTTGGACGCAAATTCTAGACTCCTATCAATGGGGATGATAGTGCCTTGTGTGATGTTGTGTCCTAAAAACCTAATGTTAGTTTTGAAAAGTTTGATTTTTGATGCAGAAACAACTAAACCATTTGACTTGATGAGATGCACAAATGTATGCAAATGTTTCCAATGTTGATGAATGTTGTCAGAAAAGATAAGTACATCATCAATATAAATGATAGAAAATGTTGAATAAGGGTTGAAAATGTCATTCATGATTTTTTGAAATTCAGATGGGGCATTTTTTAGACCAAAAGGCATAACGTTCCATTCATATTGGCCAAACGGGACGTTGAATGCAGTTTTGTATCGGTCTTCTTCGCGGATTTTGATTTGATTGTATGCACCCTACATGTCGAATGTTGAGAAGATCTTCGTGTTGACTAGTCGCTTGAGAAGATCACGTTTGTTGGCAATGGATAACGAATCCATTGAAGTGCGCTGTTGAGAGGTTTGTAGTTGATGACCATCCTAAGGGTTTCTCATTCGATTTCAGAGGCTTTTTGAACGTAGAATGCTGCGCAACTCCACGGACTTTTGCTTGGTCGGATGAGTCCTTTGTTGAGGAGGTCTTGAATCTCCTGTCTACAGTATTGAAGCGTATCTTGGTTCATCTGGATGGGACGCGCTTTTGTTGGAATCATGCGGTCATTGAAATCAGAAACATAAGGCAAAGATACCTCATGTATTTTGCGCTGCCAAAAAGCATTTGGAATGGAAGCGCAAACTTTTGATTCAAGTTGTTTTTGAAAAGAAGAGATTTGGTTTTGAAAGTCTGGGGATTGAATTTTTGAAGTGATCCTAGCAAACTCAAGATCCTCTTTGAGAAAATTGATTTGTTGAGTTTTGCGTTGGATCAAATTGAGTTTTTTTCTCAAGGGAAAGGTCCTTAAGCATATTAAGGTCCTTAGATCTAAGAGAGTCAATGAAGTTGAAAAGAATGTTTTGAGAAAGCAAAGTTGTTTGAATACCCTCACTTGAAACTGAAAATGGTTTGATCAAATCCAGAAAAGGGGATCCAAGGATGATTGGAGCGTTGAGATTACGAATAACAATAAAACTTGTTTTGATACAAACACCATCTTTACAGATATGAACATTAGAAAGACGATATTTGATTTTCAAACTTAATCCATTTGCGGCAGACATTTTTTCAGAAGATTTATCAAAATAGTTTGTTGGAATTAAACGTTCTTGAATACAGTTGAGGTCCGCACCTGAATCAATTAATGCAATAAACGTAAAAGAGACTTGATTGTTGATGACAAGAGTGATAAACGTACGCCATTTTGGAAAAGTAATTTGAGAAGAAATACAAAAAAGATTTTCTTCTTGAACCTTATCTTTAGCTTGCTGTGTTGGAGGAGAGATTGAGCTGAAGGAAGAAGGTTGGGAAGAAAGGGTTGATTTGATTTGACGGACTTCAGATTTGAGATCTGAAAGTTCCTTTTTGAGCGAGTTGATTTCATGTTGAAGATCTTGAATGGAAGGTTGGGGAAGAGGAGTCCTCGCATATTGTTTCTTCAAAATCCTTTGAAGATCGTAGGGTTCTGTGGGCTCCGCGAGTTGAGTTGTGTGTTGAATCTCTTCAGCCTTATCTTGAGAAAGCAGATCCTTGATCGCCTGAAGATACTCCAATTGTTTTTGAGGAGAATCGAGATAGGTAGCGAATTGGATAAGCTGATCAGAAAGAGTTGAAGAGGAAGAAGAGGTGATAATGTTGATTTTGAGTTTTGGCTTACTGCAGGAATCGCACATGTAGTTTTTTGAAAGAATTGGAGGAGAAGAAGAGGAAGAAGATGAGTCATCTGAAGAGTTGTTGTCAAGCTCATTGAGTTGGAATTCTTCTTCTGATGATGATGATGAATTGTTGAGAATGTTGAAAAGCTGCTGCTGGACTGCTTCATCCATTTGAAGTTCATTCATCTTCGCCTTGAACTTGCATTGGTTGGAAAAATGCCCTGGTTTACCACATTTGTAACAAATTGGGGATTTTTTGGATTGTTTGGTGGTTTTGTTGGGTTTTGAGTAGAATTTTGATTTGGAAAATCGAGGTTTTTGGTATTTTTGGTACTTGCGGTATTTTTGGTATGGTTTGAAAGATTTGTGTTTGGGAGAGGATTTATGTTTGAGTTTTCTTGAAAAAGGTTGAGGTTTGCGAAGAGGTTGGTATCCAAATTGTTTGCAGAAATTCCCAAGCTCTTTGCTTGTTGAAAGTTGTTGTTGATCCATCTGATGCTTGATTCAAAGATCTGTGCAGAGCTCCAAACCTGTTTGATTGATGGAAGCGATAAGTTGACCGTATGAAAGGTGATCATAAGAGATATAACCACCATGTTGATTGCAGATTTTGGTTCTGACCTTTTCTGCAAAGAGAGGAGGAAGTCCGAAAAGAAATTTTTCTTTCCAGAAGGAATGTTGACAGTCAGATCTGAGCATAGCCCTGGTGAGGAAGGTATCTTTGTACCATCGGAAGTCCCTAAGGGTTTTGCACCTAAGATTGGAAAGAGTTTCAAGACTCTTTTCTTGGAGTGATTCAGATCCGCCGATGAAATGAATTGCGATTGTTGAAAAGAGGGTGTTGGTAGTGTCGGAGATCATCTGGCCTTGTTCATTGAGAATTGCATTGCCAGCTTGATCCTTTTGAACCACTGTGTAGATTCCCTGGCACTGTTCTTCAGTGAGATAATTTTTCCACCATCCTTTGAGAATGCCGGTGAATCCACCAACGAGTAGTTTTGCGACGTGTTGATCTATTTTGTTGTGAATCTTGAAGACATTGGACGTCATCGTCATCTCTTGAAGAAGATTGAGTATCTCGTATAATTAAAGACTTGATATTAGGAAATAATCATATGTATAAAATGAACAAATTAAAAAATTAAAAAATTAAAAAGTAAGGAACTAAAAATTCAAAATTTAAAATGTAACATTTTAACTTGATAAATTAAAAATAAAAATCAAAACAATAAAAAGGAAAAAAACTAACAACTAAAATCCATTGCTAATCTATCACAAACTATTATTCGTGGCTAATTCTATAGCCAATTGCCGACCAAATTGCGACAGCATAAGAAGATAAAAATAAATTTTGTGCCTAAATCAACATCAATCTATTAGTTGTTGTTGTATATTTAATTTCAAGTTTTAATCTTGTACAAAATAATAGATTTTCACATTAAAATTGCTTGAAATTGTCTTTTAAAGATATATTGATTGAATGCATGTAATATTTAATTTCTCTTCTAACTATTACTATAGGAAAAGGTTTTCTATCCAATCAATGTGTTAATAATATTTGGTTTTCATATGATATAATTTTTTTTCATGCAACATAGACATCTATATCCTTGAAATTGATTTCATTAAAAAAATATATAAGATTTATAGTTTATTAGCAATTTTAGTTAATATTTTCATCGCCAATTTGTAGCCAATTGGCGATGGATTGGAGACAGCATTTATCAGGCGTCACCATTCCATAGCCATGTCGTTGCCAACATGGTGACGGATTGGCTACAGATAGGAAATTGGTAACAACATAGTGACGAAATTAATTCCCTATACTACATGTCATTTTTCTGTTACCATGTCGTCGCTAGTTTGGCAAAAGATTGGTGATGGATATGCAATGGCAATGGATTGTTCTTATTTTCAACGACCACAACTTTCAGCAACGAATTCTACTGTCACCACTTTTTTTGCCATAGAGCGAGTATAGAGCTGAGATTAGCGACGGAACTTTCTCCTTTTTAGTTTATTATTGCTGTGCCATCACCAATTGGCTATGAATTTTTTCCGTCGCCATTTTCCCATTGCTTGAGGCTGTTTTTCTTGTAAGAGGTAAACCACTTCAAATGGATGCCTAAACTCAATCAAGGAGGAATTTAGAATTTGCTAGAGTTTGTATTGAGGTGAATTTGGAGGAAAATCTCTCGAATGTGATCTACCTAAAATTAAGAAATGGCTCTAGAGCAAAAGTAAAGGTAGAGTGTGCATGGAAACTATCAAAATATGCACATTACAAAATGTTTGGTCATGTGGAAGAACATTGCACCTTAAAGCCTAAACCACAACCACAACAACAACCAATGAGGCAAAATGTTTACCCTAGAGCTCCAAGAGGCCCAAGGCAAACTTATCATGATGAATGGAGGGTGATAGGGAAAAGGAAAACATCAAGCATAAATTATAGCAATCAAGAGACAAAAGAAGTTGCATCAAATGCAAGTGACTAAGGGGAACTCTCTCAACCAATTACTCCAAAGAAGAAAAACACCCCATGCTTCTACCTCAACACAAAATGTGGAACGCAAGAACAAATTTGGGGTATTTGAGGAGAATATGGAAAAACAAGAAAGTGAAATACCTACAATAGATGTTGATCAAGTGGAGCAAAATGAGGAAACAAAAGATGACTACGGTGCAATAAGCAATCATTCCCTGGGGCAAGGTGCCTCACCTCTCTACTCTACATCATGAATTTTGGCTCATGGAACATTAGGGGGTCAACTCCTTTAATGAACAAAAAAAAAGTGAAGCTTTTAATAAATAAACACCACTTGAACTTTTTGTGCATTCTTGAAACCAAAGTGGTAAATAAAGATAGCATAAATGCCATTGGTACTTGTTTTGAGAAGATTGGCTATGCAAATAATACTGATGAGAATATTAAACGAAGACTTCAGGCGTTTTTGGAAAACCAACATCAATTCACATCTTGTTGATTTTATTGATGAAGGTATTCTATACTATTTTGAAGATGCAAGTCTAAACTTTCTTGTGGCTTTCATCTATGGCCGAAATAAACCTTCCAAGAGAAGCAAACTTTGGGGTAAACTTAAAGAATGGTGCAATTGGTGTGAAGATGGCAATCTTTGTGTCATGGGAGACTTTAATGAGATTCCAAATTGTGGTGATAAATCCTTTACATCCTCTATTCCTTCTAGTGCTTGGGATTTCACGAATTGCATTGCAAGAACAAACCTCCATGAATTTCAGCGAATAAGACCACACTATACTTAGACAAACAAGGGTTCAAATGGGAATTTTTTAGCAAGCAAGCTTAATTGGTGAACTTAAATTGGTTGCAAAGGATACAAAACTCTTTTTTGCTTGTAGACAATCAAAGCATCTCTTATCATTGTCCTTCCATTATGCACATTTATAAGTCTTGGAATTCTTCTTTAAAGCCTTTCAAATTTTATAATATTTGGACAACCCATGATGATTTTTTACCACTTGTTAAAGAACATTAGAGTGTATAGGTTTTTGGCACTCCAATATATATTCTTTATCAAAAGCAAAAATTACTCAAGCATGCTCGCAAGAAGTTTGATAAGAAGTATTTCTCAAGCAGTCCCAACACTATCCTTGAGCTCCAGAAAGATCTTTGTGATGTAAAAAATGTTATTCTTAATGGAGAGCACCATGATGATTTGATAAACAAGGAAAAAAATCTCTTGGTGAACATTGAATCTCTTGAAGCCTTCTACAAAGCAATGCTGCACCAAAAGTCAACACTCCAATAGATCAAAGATGGAGATTCCAATGCAAAGTTCTTTCACAACACCATCAAAGGGAGAAGAATAAAGAATGCCATCCATGCTATAAAAAATGGAAGTGGTAACGTACTAACCAAGAAGGAGAATGTTAAGGCCGAATCCATTGGGTTCTTTACTAAGCTTCTTGGCACCTCTTTTACTACACAAGCCAACATTGATTTGATCAAAGAGATTCTTGGAAAAGTCATTTTCAAGGACAAAGTGGAAATACTTAGGGCCCTTATCATAAAAGATGAGATAAAGGATGTCCTCTTCTCTCTTAATCCAAATAAAAGTGGACCAGATGGTCCACTTTTTATTTCTACATGGCTTCTTGGGAGATCATTAGAGAAGAGATGACAAATGTTATTGGCTCTTTCTTTAGCTCTTGTAAGCTTCTTAATAAGGTAAATGCAATTACCATCAACTTAGTGCCTAAAATTCAAACCCTTCTATGGTTAAGAAGTTTAGGTGTATTTCTTATTACAACACTATATACAAATCCACCTCCAAAGTGCTAGCTAATAGACTCAAGCTTTGCTTGCCTAGTATCATTTCATAGAACCAATCAGCTTTATCAAGAATAGGCTCATCAATGAGAATATTCTTATTGCACATCATCTCTTAAAGGGCTATTCTAGAAGTCATATTTCTCCAAGGTGCGCTCTTAAAGTTGATATCATGAATGTTGGCTTAATATTGTTTTATATGATGATGCAAAATATGTCCTTGAATGCTAAACATCTTATGAGCTTGTCTTATATATATTCTTAAGATAAGTGTTTGCAACTGTTGGAATTGTTGGACTTGAGCCATGATTGAATTGAGAGAGATGCTAATCTAAGGAGAAAAGAGCTCAAGTATGAAGAAGAAGAGGATGTGGAGTTATAAGGTGAAGACAAGGCATCATAAGGGGTACCGGTTAAGTGCTCTATTTTGAATAGCCTTAGGTTCACCTTTATAGCTCAATCAAATTGATTTGTCAATGCATTGCATAAAGGTTTCTGGGCAACAATTTTAATCTTTGAAGAAATGCTTTTCATTGCATAAAATCCTTTAAAATCTTCAAAGATCTTTGTTAGCATGTTCATTGAGCAAATATTGTCCTAGAAAGCCTTTTTTGATGTGGTCTTACCTTGCTAAATGTTTTTAATCAAAATTGGTAGCTTTCAAAACATGTTTGGTAGCATTTTACAAGCATTCTAAAGTGGCTAGACCCCTCAGCCAGGCCTCTGGTCAACCGCCCTTATCGGAATGTCAGGATCTCTAGCTAGACCCCTAGCTAGTCGACTGGCCTAGGCGTCTGACTAGGTTAGTGGCTTCAACAAAGAAGTCGGACCCTAGCTAGTAAACTGGCCTAGGCGACCAGGCTTCCCTGCAGTATTAAATGCTATAGCCGTTAAGAGCTGTTGTAACTCATTTTTAACCTTATTTTCAACGCTTATTGCCTTAACACTCTCATCTTCTATAAATACACTTTCCTATCTTTCAAACAAATCACCTAAGCTTTCCAAAACTATTTCATATCATTTATTGCTTAGAAATTATTGAGAGATTGACCTATTTTTGTGAAATCCTTTAAGCATCAAGAGCTATTCATTGCTACTCCTACTTATTAGAAGTTGAGTTTACAAATACACTTTATTCTATCATTTATTGTTGTAAACACACTCTAGAAGCTAGATTTGCTCGAGAGAAACATTTATTAAGCTTGAGTGAATGTGAGAAATTCCTAAAGAGTGAAACTCTTGGGTTCCTTAAAGTTGGGCTTCAAAGAGGTGGAAAGCAAGTTGGTTTGTGCCTATGAACACTTGAAAGAGCATACACACTAGTGGAGTATTGGAGTCTTAAGGGAAGCATTCTTAGGCGGTAGATGTGGATTTGCCGAACCACTTAAAAATTGGTTCTTTCTATTCCCTTTCTCTTCTCCCTACTTTTGTTTGACTTGTGTGCATTGCTTATTGATAAATTGTCTAAGTAAAGTTGCTTGTTTATATTGAGTAACTTTGATTGTGAAAATTGGTTAATATCTTGATTCCCCCAACAAGTGGTATCAGAGCTACGATTTTACCTATAGTTTAACAACTAGTAAAATTTATTTGGCAAATATGGAAGATATTTCAATCAAACAAGCACATCCTTTTGGTGGCACTAATTATGCTTTTCGAAAAATGAGAATGAAAGTGTTGATTTAATCACATGACCATGGCTTGGAAGATAATTGAAAATGGACCTACTTTGCCTTCTAAAATGGAAGGATATAGAAGAGTTCCTAAAATCAAAAAGTGAATGGAATAATTATAATATAAAATTGTTTGAATTGAATCAAAAAGCCTTGTACTACTTGTTTAATGCTATGAATGCAACCGAATTTGCTAGAGTAATGGGATGTACTTCGGCTAAAGAACTTCGGGATCAACTAAAAGTAATGTATGAAGGAACTAGCCAAGTTAAGGGGTCTAGGATAGCAATGCTTATGCATAAATATGAACTCTTTAAGTTGCTTCCAAATGAAAGTGTTGAACAAGTGTATTCTAGATTTGTTGAAATTACTAATGGCCTAAGACACTTGAAAAAGATTATTCTATTGTAGAAAGGATGAGGAAAGTGCTAAGAAGCTTGTCATCTTCATAGCAACCCAAGGTGATAGTTGTAAGGGAAGCAAAGGATCTCAAAACATTTGAGCTAAATGAGCTAATTGTTACTTATGACTCATGAGCTTGAAGTGAAAGACCATGAAGAGGAAGACAAGAAGATGAAGAAGTCCATTGCACTTATTGCCTCAAAGTATGCATCTTGCCCAAAACTCAAGAAGTTTATGAAGTTTAGAAGGTTGAAGAAAAGGACATCTTCCAACAACAACAATTGGAAGAAAAAAGGATAAAAAAAAGCCAAAGAAACCAAGAAGACAAGAGAAGTAAGGAATGAAGAGTTAAAGTGCTTTAATTGCAACAAGCTGGAGCACGTCAAGGCAAATTGCCTAAAGCTTCCAAAGAAGAAGAAAGGCAAGGCACTTAAGGCTACGTGAGACACCTCCAAGAGTGAATAAGAGTTGGAAAAACAACATGAGATAGCCAACTTTTGCCTCATAGCAAATGAAGATGAGGTACATTCTTCACTTTCTATGTCTAGTTATCTTTCGTCATGTGAGGAAGAGGAAGATGACTTTACCTTTGATAAACTTCAGGAGGCTTTTGCAAAACTTCATGATAATTTCTCATTAGCTTTGGCTAAAAATAAACAAATGCAAAGAAAGTTGAAGCATGCTTTTGAAGAAAAGGATAGTTCAAAAAAGAAAAATGCTCCCCTTATTGAAAATATTGAGAAATTGGAAAATGAAGTCAAGGATTTGAAAAAGAAAAATGAGGATTTAAATAGTATTGTTCAAAAGTTCACAAATAGAAAGGATAATTTTGAAAAACTCCTTGGTTCTTAAAAAACGACCTTTGACAAGAGTGGGATTGGCTATGAGCCAACCATTAAACAAAAATATTTGAAAAACTACTTTGTCAAGGCTTCTACTTCTACTTCTATTTCCACTACCTCTATGAAATCAAATATCACTTGCACTTATTGTGAGAAGAAAAGGCATGTATCAACCTATTGTTATTATAAGAAATTTCGTGATAAAAGATCACATTGGTAAAGAAAGACCCAAGTGAGTTGTCAAGCCTAAAAAGTGATACTAACATCTAGGACCCAAAGTATCAGGGCCCTAAAAATAAAGAATTGTTTGAATTTCATGTGTGTGGATATGCTATGTGAGTAAAACTAGCAAGATGAAGTGGATTTTGGATAGTGGTTATTCCAAACACATGATAGGGAACCCACCACTATTCTATGAATTGAAGGGAACCAAAGGTGAAGATGTAACTTTTAGAAACAATAGCAAAGAAAAGATAATTGGTAAAGGAAAGGTAATAAGGATAACCTTGCTATTCATAATGCCTTGCTTACAGAAGGTCTCTAACTACATTATGCATGATTGTGATAGTGAAAATTTGCTATTTATTGCTAGTAGAAATGATAACGTGTATATCGTTGAGATTGATTAATTTGAAAATCAACATGTTAAATACTTATCAGTTTTTCATGATAATACTTGGATATGGCATAGAAGATTAGTGCATACTAGCATGAGCTTGTTGAAAAAATTTATCAAAACATGATCTTGTTAGAGATTTGCCTAAAATAAAATTTGAAAAGGACAAAGTATGTGATGCATGTCAATTAGGAAACTAACATAAAACTTCTTTCAAATCCATCAACATGGTTTCAACTAATAGAGCGTTACAATTGTTGCATATGGATTTGTTTGGACCAATTGATGTGGCTAGCCTAGGTGGTTCTAGATATACCTTTGTTGTTATAGATGACTACACTAGGTTCACATGGGTCATGTTTCTTGTGCACAAAAATTATACCTTTAATGAATTTACAAGATTGTGTAGAAAAGTGCAAATCAAAAAGCCTATTTTATAACTTGCATCCGTAGTGATAATGGCATAGAATATGTAAACACTTCTTTTATGCATTTTTGTGATGAGCATGGCAATGAGGACAACTTTTTGGCCCCTCAGACTCCTCAACAAAATAGAGGAGTAGAGAGAAAGAATGGTACTTTACAAGAAACGACAAAGACTATGCTTAAATAACATAACTTACCAACATATTTTTAGAGTGACACTGTTAACACCGCATGTTATGTGCAAAATAGAGTTCTTATTAGGCCCATTTTGAACAAAACCCCGTATGAGCTTTGGCATGACAAAACTTCTAAGATTTTATATTTTAAGGTCTTTGACTGTAAATGCTTTATTTTAAATACGAAGGATCACTTGAGAAAATTTTATGTTAAATTGGATAAGGGTACTTTTCTAGGTTATTCCACTAAGTATAAAGCTTATAGAGTTTATAATAAAAGAACTCTTATTGTGAAAGAATCAATGCATGTAACTTTTGATAAAACTAGCCTATTTGAGTTGAGAAAGGATGTTGATAATGTAGGTTGTCTCTTAGAGAAAACTATACTTAATGATCAACCCATAAATAGCAAGGAGACTCCAACTAAGCAAGAAAATGCACATTAAGGGAAAAAGTCTCAGGTTAAGAAAGACGACAGACAATGCTCAAATAAAAGCACCATCTTGGAAGAAAAAGAAACTCACATTGATTTGCCAAAGAGTTAGAAGTTTGTAATAAATCACCTTCAAGATCAAATCATTGGTGATCCATAAAAAGGCATAAGAACAAGGCGTAATCCCAATATTTTTTGTGAGCATTTTGCATTTATTTCATATAGTAAACCTAAGAATGTAAAAGAGGTCTTACTTGATAAGAATTAGACAATTGCCATGCAAGAAGTGTTTAATCAATTCACTAGAAACAAAGTTTAGAAACTAGTTGAAAGACTTAGATACTACCCGATAATTGGAACTAAATGGGTATTTATGAACAAACTAGATGAATTTGGTGTAATAACTAGGTATAAGACGAGACTTGTAGCTCAAGGGTATAATCAAGAAGAAAGAATAGATTATAATGAGACTTATGCCCCCATAGCTAGATTAAAATCCATTCGCATGTTGCTTGTTATATGGATTTTAAACTATATCAAATGGATGTCAAGAGTACTTTCTTAAATGGTTTTATTGAATAGGAGGTATATGTTGAGCAACCTCTCAGTTATGAAGATCCTTGTTTTCTAAACCATGTTTTTAAACTTAAAAAGACTTTATATGGTTTGAAACAAGCCCCAAGGGCTTGGTATGAACGACTTGGTACTTTTTCTTGTCAAAAATGGCTTTGAAAGAGGAAAACTTGACTCCACTTTGTTTATAAAAAAGAGAAGGAAAAGATATTTTTCTTATTCAAATCTATGTGGATGATATAATATTTGGTGCCATTAATGTTGCATTATGTGAAAGTTTTTCTAAGTGTATGCACAAGGAGTTTGAGATGAGCATGATAAGTGAGTTGACCTTCTTCCTCAGACTCCAAATCAAGCAAACTAAGGAGGGCATCTTCATAAATCAAGCCAAGTTCACAAAGGAGATAATCAAGAATTTTAGGCTTAAGGATGCTACAGAGATTAGAACCCCCATGATTCCCTCAACTAAGCTAGACAAGAATGAAAAGGGTAAGCCCATAGATGAGAAGAAATATCAAGGTATGATCAGTAGCTTGCTCTATTTGAAGGCCTTGAGGCCAGATATTATGTTTGTCGTGTATTTATGTGCTAGATTTCAATCTATTCCTAAGGAAACACATCCAGTTGCCGTAAAATGGATGATTAGATATCTTAAGGGAACTAGTAACCTAGGACATCGGTATGTAAAAAGAACTTCATTTGATTTATGTCATTTTTTGGGTGCTGATTTTGCTGGTTGTAAGGTAGATCATAAGAGTACTAATGGCACGTGTCAATTTCTTGGTCATTCTTTAGTATCTTGGTCTAATAGGAAGCAGAATAGTGTAGCTATATCTATTACCGAAGCAGAGTATATTGGCGCTGGAAATTGTGTTGCTCAAATTTTGTGAATGAAACAAAACCTGCTTGATTATGGTTTGCATTACGATCATGTGCCTATCTGTTGTGATAACACTAGTGCTATAAATCTCACAAAGAGTCTTATTCAACACTCTAGAACCAAACATATAAAGATTAGATATTATTTTATTAGAGATCATGTGCAAAAATGTGACATTATGAGTTTGTTGATTCTTTGCATCAAGTTGTGGATATTTTTACTAAATCTTTGCATGAGGATCAATTTTGTAAGATTAGGAGAGAAAGAGATTGGCATGCAATATTGTGGGTAAAATGTGTTTATGTTCAAATTTGTGGCTTTGATTTGATAAAAATTGCATTTTTCCACATTTTGGGCAAATTGGTCGACCGACCTGCATAGAAGGTCATTTGGCTCTTGTAGTGAGCTTACTAACTTGGCTAGTCGACTCAGTCGGTTGACCTACTAAACCAGCCAATCGACCGACTAAATGCCGAATAGGGTAATTTTAAAGGGTTTTTACCCTATTCTTTTCACATCGTTTCTAAATTCTTCTACCAAAACCCTAAACCCATCAAACCCATCTTTTAAAGTTCAATTTTTCACCAAAATCTCCCAAATTTGTTTTCAAAATCATCAAACCCACTTCACAAAGACCATTTTCAACTGATTATTTTGTGTAATGTCATCCAAAAACATGATGAATCTAAGAGGAAAGGTTTAAGAATGTGGGAGGAGCAAGAGGGCAAGAACACAATCACCTCCACCACAACAAACCTCCAAAATCTAAGAGAAGCAATCAATGGTGTATGCGAAATATCTTATGGATTCCGACTTTGCAAGTGCAACTATTTTTCAACTATATGATGGTCAAGATTGGTATGATTTCTTATATTTGAATTGGTATAGTGCATGAATTCTACGAAAATCTTAAAATTGAATGTAGAAGTCCTAAGCTTGAATTGAAATCGATTGTTTGTAATAAGACATTTATTTTGATTGAAGATGCATTGAATGAGATTTTTAAAATATCGGTTGATAAGGAAGGCATTATAATAGCCAAAGATGGTCGAAAGAAGCTAAGCAATATGCTGGTGCTATTATAAATTTCATGTGGCATAGAGTTGGTCCCAAAACCCCTAATTTGATCCTTCCCTTGCTAAAAGATGTTGATGCCAACAAGAGAATAACTTTAAAGCTCATTAGTAAGGTTTCGTTACCTAGGATGATAAGTGATGGAAAAATTCCACTGATGGATGCCTATCTACTTTATATGCTTCATAAGAAGAAGAAGATTTCCCTACCATTTCTCATATTGCAACACATGTTACATATTAGTGGTAAAGATGGAGAAAAAACCACTACCCCGGGCTATAGAACGGCTTTGACTCATATTTTTTAGTATTTTAAGATCAAGCCTAGAGAGAGAATTAAGTAGTTTGCTTGGAATTTTAATATGACCTACATAGGAACTTCTTGAGAATTTAGTGGTACAATGGGAACCTTATCAATAGGGCCGCTTATACAAATTTGCCCCCTGATATCCGAGAAGTTATCAAGAAAAGATCTAGCGAAGCCATCACATCTAGCAATCCGTGATGGGATCGGAAGCTTTCTATGTGGACGAGGTTCAAAAGGCATTAGGAAGAGCGAGAGAACAAGCTAGAGGAAGAGGAGTTAATATTAGTGAGCCATTTATAATACTGATGGATGTAAGCTCGGATGAAGATGAAACAAAATTGCCTCTCGAAAAAATAGTCATGCATTCTTCGAGGGAGCAAGCCCGGATATATGAACAAAGATGTGAGCAGAAGAGGCACAGAGCAGGTTTTAGCTCTGAAGTACAATAAAAAGATCCTTCTATCATGGCCTAGCTATTGGCTCAAATGTAGGCACTCAACATTAGTATGGGACAAATGAATGCCACATGGGATGCAAATTGGGTTGATCTATTAGCTTGGAGAAATCAAGTTGACTCCGAAATCAAAGGGATGTGCTTGGACATGAACGACTTCATCAAGGACTACTGCTACCGCAATCCTTAACTCTTGCATCCACCATGACGTCTCAAAAACATTGTGCTTTTCATGATTTTCAAACTCTTTAGTAGTTAGTTGGTTTCTTGAGAATTCATTGACTACTTTCGCTTATTTTTAGTTGGTTGCTAGTCTTCTAGCTTAGTACTTGACTTCGTTAGTTAATGCTTTACTTTGATAATGGTAATGTTACTTTTTCACTATCTCTTCTATGCTTATTTTGATGATGCCAAAGGGAGAGAGACATGAGGTTTAAATATGCTTTGGTGAATGCATGATACTCATGTATGTTTATGCTTTGGTGAATGTTATTTGTTGATATATGCATGGATTGAATTTGAGAGGGGGAGTAACCTTGTTGAACTCCTAATAATATGCTTTTGATGTTTATATGTGCTTATGTTTGATAGGGAGTCAAATTTTTTGACTCTAATCTTAAGAAATAATTTGTCATTATCAAAAAGGAGAAAATTATTGGCTTAATATTGCTTTATATGATGATTTTGATGATGCAAATTATGTCCTTGAATGCTAAATATCTTGTGAGTTTGTCTTGAATATATTCTTAAGATAGGTGTTTGTAATTATTGGAATTGTTGGACTTGAGTCATGATCAAATTGAGAAAGATGCTAATCTAAAGAGAGAAGAGCTCAAGTATGAAGAAGATGAGGATGTGGCATCATAAGGCGGCGGTGAGGCGTTATAAAGGGTACTGGTTAAGTGCTCTCTTGTGAATAGCCTTAAGTTCACCTTTATAGCTCAATCAAATTGATTTGTCATTGCATTGCATAAAGGTTTTTGGGCAATTATTCTAATCTTTGAGGGAATGTTTTTCATTGCATGAAGTCCTTTAAAATCTTCAAAGATCTTTGTTAACATGTTCATTGAGCTTATATTGTCGTAAAAAGCCTTCTTTGATGTCTTTTAACTTGATAAATGTTTTTAATCAAAGTTGGTAGCTTTGAAAACATGTTTAGTGGCTTTTTATAAGTATTTAGGAGCGACCGGAACCCTTAGTCGAGCACCCGACTGGTCGTAGAGGTCAATCGGCCTCCTCAGAATGTCAAGGTTTCAAGCTGGACCCTTAGCTAGTTGATCAGCCTAGGCAACCAGCCTCCTCTGCAATATTAAATGCTATAGCCATTAAGAGCTGCTGCAACTTGTTTTTAACCCTATTTTTCAACACCTATTACAGAGGAGTATCTTTAGGTGGTGGATGTAGACTTTTCGAACCACCTAAAATTGGTCCTCTCTATTCTTTTTCTCTTCTCCCTACTTTTGTTTGACTTTTGTGCATTAATTGTTCGATATATTGCCTAAGTGAAGTTGCTTATTTTTATTGAGTAATTTTGATTGCAAAAATTGGTTAATATCTCAATTCACCCCTTTTTAAGATATTTGCCCCAATAATGAAGGCCTTTGACTCTTTATATTGGAAGTTCATTGAGACTACTCTTCTTGCTTTTGGCTTCCTCTGTGACTTTATTGAATGGATTATAGCTTGTGTTACTTCACCTAGTTTCTCTATTACCATCAATAGAGGGTTGAAGGGTTTCTTTAAAGGTGCAAATGGTATTAGGCAAGGAGATTCACTCTTCCCTTACCTTTTTGTCATTTACATGAAGGTTCTTTCTTGCATGCTAAACAAGCTTAGTACAAATCCGAACTTGAAATGTCATCCTCGTTGCTCTTCTTTGAAGCTCAATCACCTTTGCTTTACTAATGATCTCTTCATTTTTTTTTTTTTGCAAAGGGAATCTGAACTCTATTGGATGCATTAACGACACCCTTGATCTTTTCTCCAATTACTCCGAGCTGAACATTGAAAAATCTAAGAGTGACACCTTCTTTAAGGACTATCAAGTGAAGTCAAGAATGCTATCATTGAGAAAATGGGTTTTAATGAAGGTGAACTCCCTATAAGATACTTGAGCATTCCGCTTGTCACTATGAAGCTTAGAAAGTCTTATTATTTGCCTCTTTTGGTGAAGATAAATTGCAAACTTGAAAAATGGACAAACAATTGGCTCTCTTTTGCAGGTAGACTCCTTCTTAACAAAGCTACTCTAACACAAATTTGTGCTTTTTAGGCAAGTGCTACCCTTCTTCCTAAAGGGGTTTTAGCCACTATTTAATCAAAGTTCAAAGCTTTTCTTTGGAGACAAATAGGCCCTAAAGTTGCTTGGAATGACATTTGTTTGTCTCTTATTGAATATGGTCTTAGAGTTAGGAAACTTGATGAAATAAACTCCACATTCTTGTTGAAAACTTTTTGGAGAATGTATGCTTATAAAGACTCTCTTTGGAGCAAGTGGATTCATTCAAATTACATCAAGGATGGCTTTGTTTGGACTACGTCATGGCCTAGAGATGTAAGTTGGATACTCAAAGTCCTCCTTTCTAGTTGTGATATTACAAGAAATCATATTAAACATCTGTTGGAAGATGGGAAGAACACTTTATTTTGCATGATAATTGGCACGTATGGTATTCTTGCACAACATTAGAGCTCAACTTTTCCAAACCCTCCTCAGCATACAAAGGTTAGCCCTATCTTTAATAATGCGAACATTTCTAGCATGGTAATTGATGAAAATGCTATGGATTCTTTCACTTGGTGTCTCTCTTCTAATGGTGATTTCTCTTTCAAACACACTTGGGATCATATTAGAAAGAAAACTAATCATTTTCAGTGGCACAATCTGATTTGGTCTAAAGGTCATAACCCAAGATATGTAGTCATTTATTAGCTTGCATCCAAATACCATTCGAGCACAAATTTCAAAGTTCTAAATTGGGGCATGGCTATTAACCCTCTTTTTACCTTTTGCCACTTGGGGTGTGAAACAAGGGAGCATTTCTTCTTTGAACGTAGCTTCACAAAGAGAATTTGGAGACAAGTATTGCAACTCACTAAGGTGCCAAGCCATTTGATTGTTTGGGATGACATCATTACTTATCTTACTCCCTATGCACTCGAAAGGAATTTGAAGGCCGCTATTTTGAAGCATCTTCTTGGAACTTCCATCTATCATATTTGGATTAAGAGAAACAAGTGCATCTTCAACCATGAGGCAAAATCCAAAGAATGCATTTTCTATGCTATCTTTAATGATGTTAGATCTAGAATTTCTTTTGGTAGAAAATTCACTTCTATTGTTTGAATATTGAAATTGGAAAGATGTAGAAAACAGAATATATCATTATATAGGGCCGTTCCACCTTTTGTGCATTCCTCTTTTGTACTTGTACATACTCGATATCAATACATACGACTTACTTGCTTTGCAACAAAAGAAAAAAAAAAAAAGAGAAGTTCAATTTAGAACTTAACCATAAAAGCTTTTTTTTTTTTTTTGAGATATTGTTTTTTGCATCATGTAGGAAGCTACTTTGCCTTTTTTCCTCTATGTACAGAGTATCAATTGGGAAAATCATGAACTAATTCACCATCTACTACTCCACAACATCCATATTAATGTACAATGGTCGGACCCCGTCAGTTGGATTTCTCCTGTGACAAAAAACATGTAATGTTTTTAACGTAGTTCAGTCTCCCACCTATTTCACACCATCTATTACTCAACCATTACAACGCAATACAAAAACTATTAAAAAAATACCCTCCTCACAAGACTTTATATATAAAAAAAGTCTAAACCTTCCCGGTCACTTCTTTTAGCAAATAGTACAGAAAAACTCTCTTGTGCTAATATATGCATAAGTTACCACGTAAACTGGAATCTTTGTAACAAGTACTATTCCTCTTGGTTTCTTTTCATGTCGTAGTAGATTATTATATATCAATAAATTGAGTGATATATGATCCCGGAAAAGATAAAAAGAATTAAAAAAAAAAAGGAAAGCGAAAAATGGATAATGTAGTAAAGATAACGAAAAATCAAAAAAGAAAAGAACATTTTACTCAATGATGCATAGGGAAACATTAATATTAATCATTTTCTTGTAGAATGTTGGTTACATTAAAAGGGAAATTAAATACGCACAGGGATATTCAAATTCATTCTAATTTCTCACTCCATGTACGCTGGACATCGCTTGTCCTTTTATTTATTATTGAAAACTTCCCAATGCAAGTTAAAGACTATCTTATTGGTTTCTTTTCATGTCGTAGTAGATTATTATATATCAATAAATTGAGTGATATATGATCCCGGAAAAGATAAAAAGAATTAAAAAAAAAGGAAAGCGAAAAATGGATAATGTAGTAAAGATAACGAAAAATCAAAAAAGAAAAGAACATTTTACTCAATGATGCATAGGGAAACATTAATATTAATCATTTTCTTGTAGAATGTTGGTTACATTAAAAGGGAAATTAAATACGCACAGGGATATTCAAATTCATTCTAATTTCTCACTCCATGTACGCTGGACATCGCTTGTCCTTTTATTTATTATTGAAAACTTCCCAATGCAAGTTAAAGACTATCTTATTGTTATACACGAATATAGATTTTAATCACAATTATCCAACATACCAATAACAAGTGCGAGTGCAACGTCCCAGCTGATCGTTATTCCAAGTTGATAGAAGTATTCTCTATATTCTTGGCTGCACGCTGAAAAATCGACCTAAGTAGCTGACGAAATTGTGCAGAAGTATATCCTTGAACAGGATCAATCGTGTATGCCCATGCAATTAGGCTCCCATAATTAGTTGGCAATACTGACATAGTTGATCTATATGTCTTAACTACTAGATTATTCTCCATAATTTCATAGCTTAAGTAACGTTCAACTGGATCTATTGCAGTTAGGTTGTGCTTTTCCCACCTTACATAAGTGGTATTACCATTAGATGGCAATGCTATAACGGAGGCAGTGTAACGATGTTGGCCAATACGACCTGGAACTCCTGTGACACAGAAAGATACACGCATAGGAAAGATTCTATAAATGTTGCAAAAATCCGCAAAGAATGGCCATACTAGGTTTGCTGGGGTGCCACGTACCTTTGCTGTTACGTTGCCTTGCCATAGTGGCTGTTGATCTTCAGCAGCCATTACAGCTTGACCAAGAGACAGAAGAACAAAAAGAGTTGTTGCCATGCGAGAGAGATGACGGAGAAAGAACCGGGGAAGAGTTTTTGTTACTTCCATTATTAGGGTTTCTAACAGTAAGCTGGGGAGACTTGAAGGAAGGGAAGAATATTTGGTATGAAATGTTTTGCTTAAGATCATCTGACTAATATAGAGAAGATTGTGTTCTGCTACCAACTTTGCTGTTGACATTTTCCATTGGGTACGCGACAAGATGAGCAAAAATCTAATTCCAGCACAAAATAGTAAGCTGTCGCGTTTTGCTTTAATAATAAGCATTAATAATAAGCATCACAATAATAAGCTGTTCTATCCAAATCTTACTCTATGATATAATTTAGGACTTTGATTATCCTTTGAAAAATGAATTAGTGGCTGTCGTGTTTTGCTTTAATAATAAGCATTACAATTCCTCTAATGGGTTGCACCCGTTAAGGTTGCTCAACGACACTAATAAGTAAGTTTTCAAGTAACTTTTAATGCTTCGAGTTATTGTTTGGCAGTTGTTTGCCACCCGTTAAAATTGTTCAGTACCAGCCAAAACACTATTTCTCTAATTATTATTGTTTAGTACAATAGTGCTTCAAGTAGTTTCAAATAGTATTTACAATTTCAACCAGTAATTCTGAAATGTTAAAAATTTTAAGTTTTCACAAGAGGTTATTAGTGTTTGATTTTTTAGCGCAAATTTACCTTTCTCTATTATTTTGAAGATCCGAGTCTCTTGTCAATCTCTCTCTATATTTTTACTATTTTTCACAAATATAAATAAAAAAATAACATAAAAGTTAATTTCAAATTCTATACAAATCAAAATATATTAAAAGGAGTATAAGTTTTATTAATTACTCCACTTATTATTATATTTTGATAAAAATAAATTTTGAATCTATTAAAAATATTTTTTATTATATGGATACAAATATTTAATCAAAAATTAATTTCATTATATCCTAAAAAGTATATATCTAATTATAAAATAAATTATCTTATTCTAGTAATAGTAATGACAATAATAACCTGATATCAGTGTTCTTTTTGCCATTTTGCTTTTATCCGTTAATCTAACAAATAATTTTATCAAACACATTTTGTTCAATCATCTAATTAAACAGCTATCTGTAAACATCTAAAATATAACAGTTATCAGCTATTTAAACAGTTATAACCAACCCTAACAGCTAGTTATGCTGAACAGGCCCTAAATAACTATATGTATATGAAAATTTGCTATTTTAAATCATTTTTACAGTAAATATAGTAATAAAATTTACGTTACCTCCTATGATATACGAAAGTATCACGTTATTCCCTTGTATTAAAAAACTTCAAACCGCCCCCTTGTGTTTTTCAAAACTCATCACGTTACCCCTCATCCATTTTTCCGTCAAATTTGAACCCCACATGCTAAAATACAGCAGACTTAATAATTTTAGTCAATTTATCATTGATTTGGATGAAAATATCCTTTACAATATGATTAAAACCTATTACAGATGTCTATTATTCTTTATCTTTCATTAGCAAACAGATAAAAAAGCGAAGGGCGTAGATTATCGAGCTGATGTTGAACGATCAGCTGGGGAAGAAGGTGAGGGTGAAGTGCGACGAAGACGACACCACGGGAGACTTGAAGAAGCTCGTGGCAGCTCAGACCGGCACCCGATCGGACAAGATTCGCATCCAGAAGTGGTACACCATTTACCAGGATCACATCACCCTTAAGGACTACGAGATTCATGACGGCATGGACCTCGAGCTCTACTACAACTAAAATTCTATCATCACGCTACATTTTGTTTGGATTGTTATCAGTGATAAGAGTTTCTGCATTGGAGCTACAAATCCATCGTAGTCTTGCAGTGTTCTACTGAAAATGATTAGTCCAAATATGAGAATATTTTCTAGTGGTAAACTTTTATCTTCTACTATGTTGTGCTAATTGGTGAAATAACTTGTTAAAGGGGGAAAAAAAACACCATTACAAACTCAAGCTTGTGCAACCATGGCAAAGTTCCTTTTACTTTCAATCGGCAGGCCACTTTTCTAGCCAAAAAACCACTTTTAGGAATTAGGAATTTTAGGTTAAAAGGCATATTATATTTTAGGTACAGAATAGTTATTGCACGTTTAAGTTCAACATTGATAAAGTTAAAGTAACGGTTGAGGAAAGTGTAATAAGTTTAGGAAAAACACAAGGAGGCGATCTAAAGTTTTTAAAACATAAGGGGTAATGTGATATTTTCGCACATCACAGGGCGGTAACGTGAGTTTTACCCTTAAATAACCCAACTTTTAAGAAAAGGAATCATTAAAAATGGTAAATCTAATGTGTAAATGAGTAATTAAATTTTATAAATTTTTTTATCAATAAAAATATTATTCTAATATTAGTAGGCATAATATTAATTCATTTGAAAAACCGGGTGAGGGGAAAAAACTCACTCTTACATATAGAATCAAGAGCTCGTAGAGTAGTTTAGAGATATATGTTATTGTTAGTTATAAGTGGGTAGTTGAGCCAGAGTTGGCCATTTGTTTAAAGCAGGCGTGATCTATCAATCTTCTAAAAAGCAATTGACGGATCCTATAGTTGCATCCTAATTAATTAACGAGGATCTAATCCTATATAACATTATTTTCAAGAGAGGCACCAACTTTGCCTACATTAACCTTAGTTTCTCTTGTTTGATTACATTTGCATTGTAAGCGTGGAAAACCATGTTATCCGCCTTGCTTAATTTGCTTTCTTATAGCTGTATTTTTGTAAGAGCACTTTGTAGTACTTTATTCTCATGCATTTCCATATAGCAATTTTGGCTTGCATGTCTTCTTTCTTGGTTGTGATGTCAACCAAGATGCATTTAAGAGTAGAATAGAGGGTTTGGTTATATGTCTATTTCACTTTCTTTCATCTTAAAAGAGTAATAGGGGTTAGTAATGTATTTAATCTTTTATCTTTAACATTTTTAATAATTAAGTTCTTTATTTTCAAAATACGGTAAATGAGTCATTTATCTTTATAATTTATAACATTATTAGTTCTTAGGTCAAGGATCGTCAAAAAATTAGACATGTGATGCACACATAGATTAATGATCTAGAGATATACAATAATGCCAAGACAAATGTAATATAGAAAAAATTGTGAGTGCAATGTACCGTCACCCTTTATGATTTTAAAAAATAACGCCAAAGTCCCTTGTGATTCTTTAAGTAGTTGAAAACCCCTTATACTTTATAAAATGAAGTTGACACCCTCAACAGCAAAGTAGACAATTACTTTTAACTGGTATTGGATAGCACACACGATGATTGTTGTTTATTGTAAAAATAGACTAAATTACCCTTAAAATGAAGATAAAATTATTGAAAACCCATTTTCACCATTCTCTTCTACTCGTTTGAGCAAGTAGCAACTACTTTGTTCTTTTTCACTTGAGATGTATGATTGTTACAACAATCAAGTATGTCCACATTTTTTTGTTATTTTTCTCTCTTTTTTCTTGAAGTTTAAATTTATTTTGTTCAACCAAAAGCTTCTAAAAAACTCAAATTTAAACTAAAATAAATTTAAATTGAGAAAAAAGAGGAAAACAACAAAGAATTATGGACATCCTGATTATTGTAACAATCGTACACCTCAAATGGAAAAGAACAGAGTAGCTGCTATTTGCTCAAACGAGTGGAAGAGAATGGTGAAATAGATTTCTAGCAATTTTATCTTAATTTAGTCTATTTCTACAATAAATAACAATCATCCATGCGCATGTTGCCCAATACCTGTTAAAACTAACGGTATATTTAATGGTTGAGTTGCGTCAGCTAGATTTTATAAAGTATAGGGATTTTTAGCTACTTAAAAAATTATAAGTGGGGGTGGCATTATTTTTTAAAACTAGAGGGGGTGATGGTGCATTTCACTCAAAAATTGTATGTAGTGACTTTTTTAACGTGTTCAAATTATATTATTAATTTTTGATATATTTTACTTGAAACAATTCATTTTTTGTGTATTATGATAATGAACATACTTAATTATCAAAAAGATAAAAAATAATAGACTAAATTAAATGTGCCATTAACCCAAAAGTAATGCCTATTTAACTGTTTGGTTAAAAGCAAAATTAATCCAGGCAGTACCACCAACTCGAAATTTTAACACAAGGCAATGAGGAAAGGCCCAAGCTGCGAGACAACCCTTTTGATTAAAATATCTAATTCGTTGAAAATTTTAAGTTAAAAAATAAGTATTAATTTAACAGACAATTCCCGGAGAGTTGGAGGCTTAATTATATGATGTTGCTTGTGCTGTATCCTCACATGTGTACATAGATAGCATTTTCGTTGTGTTATTAAAATAATATGTTTTAGAGTGTTGTTTGAGTGCAATTATAAAAGTCTTCGTGCACATTAAAATAAGCATCATATTCTTCATTTTGAATGCAACAAACTATTAAATAATTTTTAACAAACTATAACTCTGGTATTATTAGTTTTGAACTTCTTTCGGAATTAAAATGAAACAGTGCTGTTACATTATCTCAAAAGTTTGACCTTCATATTTGTGAAAGCCTAACATTATCCCACAAAATTAGAAGTTGAATAATTAAAAAATAAGGCGAACCAGTCAACAATTTTTATTTAACAATACTTCTAACAATATATTACTATACTAAAATGTCTATGGCTCACAAATAAATTTTCAGAAGTAGACCAAACAAATCCCAAACTAACCTATTTTGACCTATTTTTAAAAGGCTTTTAGGTGAATGTTAATGCCAAAAAGAGAAAAAAGAAAAAAAGAAAAATAAGAAGGTCAATTCAGAACTTAACCAGAAAGCCTTTTTTTGAGATATATTGTTTTTACATCATGTAGGAAGCTACTTTGCCTTTTTATTTTCCCTCTCTATAAAACACGTCAGTTGGAAAAATGGAGAAACCCACACGTACATATAAAGGCACAACAAAAGCAAATACAAAGAACACACAATATTTTTAATATAATTTGATTTAGGTTTATAGCCTATGTCTGCGAAGTAATTGAATCACCATCTATTACTGAAGGATTACAATGCATATAATTCTTGCATGGACAAAAGCATAAAAACCCTCCTCAGAAGATTTTATATAGGAGAAGAGTCCAAAACCCTCTCTCATGCTAATATATGCATGAGCTACCACGTAAATTGGAATCCTTGCAGCAAGGATTCTTTTTTGTAGGAGCACTTAGTAGTATTTTGTTCTCACGCATTTCCAGATAGGATTTTCTGGCTTGCATTTCTTGTATCTTGGTTGAGATGCCAACCAAGCTGCATTTAAGAGTAGAATACAAGGTTTGGTTATATGTCTCTTTTACTTTCTTCTATCTTAAAAGAGTAATAGAGGATAGTAACGTATTTAGTCTTTTATCTGACCTTTTCAACAATTAACCTCTTTATTTTCGAAACACAGTAAATGAGCCATTTATCATTGTAAATCGAAACACTATTAGTCTTTAGGTCAAGGATCGTCAAAAAATTAATAATGTAAACATTTGATGCGCACATAGATTAATGATATGGAGATACACAATTATGTTAGGTAAGTGAAATATAGAAAAAAAAATTATAGATGTTAAGTCCCAAATATTCCTTAATTTTATAGTATTTTGTGTTTGGTCTTGAGATTAGATGCTGCCTAATTTCTGCTAGTTTGAGTGTTTTTACATATTTATATTTAGAAGAGATAAAAGAAGCAAAATATATGGACTTGGGAGTTTTTGGACATAAATTGAGCTGAGAAAGAAGTACAAATTAAACTATACCTTATTGTTAGTTATAAGTAGGTAGTTGAGGCAGAATTCGCCATTTATTTAAAACAGGCGTGATCCATCAATCTTCTAAAAAAACAATTTCCAGCAAGAGAGGTACAACTTTCTTATATTTGCATTCTGAGTTTGGAAAACCATGTTCTCCGCATTGCTTAATTTGCTTTCTTATAGCCCTATTTTTGTAAGAGCACTTGGTAGGACTTTATTCTCACGCATTTCCATATAGCATTTTCTGGCTTGCATTTCTTGTATCTTGGTTTGCATTTAAGAATAGAATAGAGGGTTCAGTTATATGTCTCTGTCACTTTCTTTCATCTTAAAAGAGTAATACTAGGGGTTAGTAATGTATTTAGTCCTTTATTTTCAAAACACGACAAACGAGTCATTTATAATATTACATGCAATAGTTTTTTTATATATTTTTTTAAAGAAAGATTTATAGTGATTTTTAACTTACTTTTATTGATGACTCAAACTCGAGAATTTTAGATCCCATTTGAGGGGTAATACATGAAATAGTTAAAGCTTCTAATTTGAGTTTTTCGAGAATGATTTTGTGAAACTGTTCTGGTATAAAGCAACAGGTTCGTTTTTTTTCCCAATAGTTTGCCCTTCTTACTTAGGTGTGGAAATCAGATCGGATTTTCGGATAATTGGGTTTTTTGGGTTCGGGTTTTTCGGGTTTCGGATGGGAAAAAATATCCGATCGGGTAGTTAAATAGTAACTATCCGACCGGATATCAGATTTTTCAGATGCCGAGTTTTTCGGATTCGGATATTCGGATACCCGACATTTCTATGAAGCTAAAAAATACAAAATTGTTTACTATTTTTTTTTGGTGGTAAGTTAGCAAATACATTCATTGATAATCAAACTAATTACATCCATGTATGCAAATAGCACGATGCTTAAAACTAAGCATCGACTCCAATAAACAAAGGAGATGTTGGGTATACAATAAACTAAGCATCGGCACCAATAAAAGAAAAGAGATTGTTCAAAATGACGATAGACAAATCAACTCTTTTTAAAATATAAAGACATTTTCATTATAAATATGAACCAAACAAAAAGGAAAAATTAATAAATATTAACTATACAAATATATTTTCACATGTATCTAACTTAAACATAACAAATATTTATGCTAAATTAATGTTACATTTTGTTAATTCTAATTATATTACTCAATTTAGTTGTCTAACTTATTTACAAATAACTTAATTATGCTATTTAGCTTCTCATTACTTTTTTTCTCTTTTTTTAATTGTACACTTTAATATTAATACATTATATAAAATGTGTGTTTATATATGTGTTATATTAGAATATTATGGTGAATGATTTATTATGGAATAGTGTGTGTATTTTTTCGGGTTTTTCAGATCGGATTCGGGTAGGAAAACCTACCCGATTTACTACCCGATATCCGGTTATTTTTCGGATATCGGATTCGGATTATCCGAATCCGAAATTTTTGCATTTTTGCATCC
Organism: Cordia subcordata; assembly: GCA_028554755.1. Lineage (NCBI taxonomy): Eukaryota > Viridiplantae > Streptophyta > Magnoliopsida > Boraginales > Cordiaceae > Cordia > Cordia subcordata. The sequence continues at coordinate 13,334,598 of JAPTOF010000002.1, read as the reverse complement.
GATCGGTTTTGGGTTCGGGTTCGGGTACCCGATCCGAATTTCCACCCCCTATTCTTACTTGTGAAAGCTCAACGCCACGTCAAAAGGTTAAAAGTTAAATAATTAAAAAATATGACAAAATAGTCAATAACTTTTATTCAACCAAACTTCTAATGAGAGTTTTATTATACTAAAAGGGGTCCATGACTCAACAACTAAAGTTTTAGAACAAGACCGAATGCACCCTAAAACCGAGCTATTTGACCCATTTTGAAAGAAAACTTTAATTAGAAGTCAATGTAAAAAATGTTAGGTTTACCACCTCATCTAAAAGCATAAGCATGTAGAGAAGATACTGGCTTATTTATTTAGTATATTAACAAAAGAATTAAAAAATAAGAAGCCCGATTTAGAACTTAACCACAAAAGTTTTTTTTTTCTTCGTCCTTCGAGATACTATTTTTACATAATGTAGGAAACTTCTTTTTTTTTTTTTTCCTTTTCTCTCTCTCTCTCTAAAAGGTGTCTGTAGGAAAATTGAGGAACGCGCGCACACATGTATGTGCACAACCAAAATAAACACAAAGAACACATGATATTCTTAAACATGGTTTGATCACCCCCTTACGTCCACAGAAAGCTAACGCGCATAGTTTTAGCATGGACAAAAACTGAAAAAAAACCCTACTGACAAGACTTTATACACGAAAAGAGTTTAAACCCTCCACAAACAATTTTTTCTGGCATAAGGTACTAAAAACTCTCTCTGATACTAATAAATGCATGAGCAATATATTACGTAAATTGGACTCTTTGTAACAAGGATTAGTTTTTTTGGTATTTTTTTTTTTTTATCATGTCGTCATAGATTACTATAAAAAACTTGTGGGATAATCACAAAAGAGATTAAGAGAAAGGAAAAAATGAATATGGTCGTGAAGATAACAAAAATTATAAGGGAGGAGAACATTTTACTCAATTGTGCATTCGAAAACACTAATATATATCATTTTCTTGTATGGCATTGATTACATTAAAAATTTCACGTACACCGGCCACTAAAATGTCCTTTTATTTATTATCAATAAAAACTTCCAAGGGACTATCTTATTTTCTTTTATTTATTTTTAATACAGATTTTAATCACAATGATACAACATAATGATAACAAGTGCGCGTACAACTTCCCAACTGATTAGTCCAAGTTGATAGAAGCATTCTCTATCTTCATGGTTGCTCGCTGGAAAATCGACCAAAATAGCTGATGAAATTGTTCATAAGTATATCCTGGTACAGGATCAACCATGTAAGCCCATGTGATTAGGCTCCCATAATTCGTTGGCAATACTGATATAGTTCTTTTAAACGACTTAACTACTAGATTATTCTCCATAGCTTCATAGCTTAAGTAACGTTTAACTGGCTTTGTTGCTGTTAGGTTGCTCTTTTCCCACCTCACATAAGTGGTATAGAGGTCAAATGGTGATGCTACAACAGCGGTTATTTTACTCATTAGTTTTGAAACATTACTATTTTCGTATATAAATTTTAAAGAGTGGTTATTTAACTCATTAAATCCGAAAATGATTATAAATAAAATGTACTTTATAATTTCTTTCGACGTGATTTTACATTTCTGAATCATTAAATGACCAACTTGTTCTTGATATTATTAAATACATATATCTCATAAAATTTTATTATGTAACTGGAGTCTAGTGGTACAACTTCTAAGTTAGTCTGAGTTCAATAGGTTATTTGGATAATTTTGTGTATTATTTTAAATATTCGTTTCATTGGATCTAGAAAAGAATTGTTTCTCATAAATTAATTTTCTTTTAAAAATTTGCCCGTCACATTTATGCCATATTTTTAACAAATAACAAATAAGGAATGCAAGTTAGGTTAATATTTACAGATTCTAGTCATTATATATAAATTAAAACAATAACCTATACATAATTGAAGTTGTTAATTTTTAAGTGATTAAATTACACAAACTATAATGTAACTATTACATCAAAGATGTAATCGAAACATGAAAAAATGAAATGTTGGAATATTTCTCTTTAAAGTGGGCTATCATTAATTATTTTTTAGTTTTATAAAATAAGCTAAATGTATGGTTCACAAGTTGGGCTTCGTAATCATATTAGTTTTAGCCCACCTCATAATTCCAAATGATTCTTTTATGCATAAGTTCATATATTTTGATAAATTCTATTATGGGTAGGACTGCCAAAATTTATTATAACTAGGGTTAGATCCCTTCTCCTACTCTTAATCTAATAGTAATTCTCATAAGTATCTGTTAATATTGAGTAGAGCAAGGAAAAAAAGATTTGTGCCTAGATTGGGTGATAGTTATTTTTTTAACAATTTTTAATAATAATGGTTCAAACAGGTATACGCTTTTATTATCAATTATATCTTTAAATTTTATATTGTAAGTTTATGTGTATGTTTATTTGTGCTTATATGTGGTATCAAAGCCACTTATACATAGATACATGGATTTACACATATACATATATATAAAAACACACACACACACACACACACACACACATATATATATATATATATATATATATATATACACACACACACGCACACTTGTTTGAGCATGTAAATTATGAAAGTTCTTAATTTATTTTATGATTATGTGATTATTAAATTTTGTTTCATAAAATTAATTGAGGGCTTTCATAGAATCTTCTTTACTGTTCATGGTGTTCTTTTTTCTTTTTAATTTTATTGATGCTATTGCATAATTCATATTAGTTTTCTTATTTTGGAATTGATTGATTGATTAAAAACAAATAAAAAAAATAAGGTTTCAATAATGTTAATAACGTTTGAACTCTAACTTTTTGATATCTAAAGCTTTAAAAATCCTTGCTCTGCCACCAAACTAGATCTACTCGTTATGTTTTTTTTGGTTTGCAATTTTATTTTGATTCGGCAACTAATGGTCATTTATTTTAAAAAAAAATAAAGACAAAAAGATTCAAAGCCATACAGTTTCAAACTAGTAATAGAATTTAGCGCCTAAGACCAACTTGGCCATCTTGACCTTGGGTTCTAACTGTGTTCTTTTTTTTTTTTTTTTAACTACAAATATATTTGTTATCATAATAAAATTAAGAAAAAGAATTTGTTGTTTGCAAGAGTCGAAATTGAGATCTCTAGGTGAAATAGACTTGAAAGTCTAATGTCTTACCATTATACTAGAGTCTTTTTTTGTTTAACATTTTAGTTGCATACATGTTATGATAGTTAGAATATAATTAAAGGTAATTTTTGTAACTAAAAAGGATTGAACTCGCAACTTTTTGCTTACAAAACAAACACACTACCACAAAGCTATAAAGGAAATTTAGCATTATTTTGTTTGGTATGTATTTGTGTACTAAATTAATAAATAATTAATTAAAAAAAAGGGGCTTGCTAGCAGGAAGGTTTGAAGTTTAGCCATTCTTAAGCTAAAAGTTTTATCATTTGTTTCTTAACCACTAAATTGGCAACCTATGTTTGATATGATTATTCCGTAGCCAATATTTTTGAGTTGCCAATAAAATTTGGTTACCTTTGCAACAATTTGATTGAAAATTTAGCTTATTATTATTTTTATTTCTTTTATTATTGGTCTCTAAATTTAAAGAAAATATTTATTTTCTTTATTTTGAAATTTTTTTTCTTTCTAGATTGTTCATATGTGTCATGTTGACTATTATATAATGTTGATTAAATTATTTTGAAGAATGTAATTTTAAATTGATCACTAAGACGTATTATATAAAAGTATTTCATATTGTGTGATCAAGTGCATACATAGCCTTTTGTGATTATATTAAGCATTAATGTTTCCCAATGAATTGACATCATAAATTTAAGTTGGCAAATTCACCAAAGTTATTTGTAGCTTTTTTCATTTTGTTTGGGAAATTACCAAGGTAAAGTGCGCAATGCTTTCCAAAAGGAGATCATTACATGAATTTAGCTCGGTAGAATAAGCCTAAAGTATGGACCAAGATTACAATACTGTTAGGAAGCTCAATTGTCCAAAGGTGGTTGTTTTCTTTCTTTGAATAGAGTGATCTTATGTATTACTTTATATTAAAGAGTGCCTATTTTTTATGTTAAATTATCTGCCCAAAGGTGGATATGACAATGATGTGCTTGGGTTTTTTTGTTTATAATGCTTATTTTCGTAATATGGAATGTATGCATAATGTTTATTAACAATGCATTTTTTTCTTGAATAGTTTACTTTGCTTTGAACAATGCTGTTACTACCTTTGAGGTCTTGAATGGACAAAATTTTTAAAAAATGGAAAGCAGACATTGCATTCTATCTGCGTGTAATTAATCTCGACTTAGCCCTACGTTTTGATGCATCGGATGATTTAATGTAAAAAAGTAGTGATGAGGAGAAGAAATATTATCAGCAATGGGAAAGGTTTAACCGTCTTGCCTTGATGACTATGAAGAGGACCATAGCTGAACATTTAATGAGTGGTTTACCTGAAACTGAGAGTGCAAAAGAATTTTTAACTACTGGAGGAAAGAGATACCAAGTATCCAATAATGCTGAGACTAGAGACCTGATAAGTAAGCTTATAGGAATGAAATATGATAAGCAAGGTGGTGTCAGAGACTATATTCTGAAAATGGTTCATGTTCAAACAAAACTGCAATCCCGCGAAGTCACCATTCCAGATTCGTTCATAATCCACCATGCCCTTAACACTTTACCTCCTGAGTTTTCCCACATAAAGATTGCCTACAATACCTAAAAGGAATCCTGGACCATTAATGACTTGATTACCTCTTGTGTTGCCAATGAAAACAAAATTAAGAGTAAAGGTAGCATTGCTTGTTTCCAAACCGGAACCTCACTCTGATAAGGTTGGTATCTCAAAGTTTAAGGGTCATGCTCATAAGAAAGTTCAGGTTTTTAAAACGGGTGGTAAAGGTTAGAAACAAAACCAAAAGCACAATGTAGGAGGTCCTAGATTTATTATTAATAAATTTGATTTAAACTGTTATTTTTGTAAGAGAAAAGGTCACAAAAGAGCTCAATGCACTGAATATAAATTTTGGTTAGAGAGAAAGAAAGTAGATGAAGGTAATTCACTAGCCTAGATTTGTTTAGAATCCAATTTAGTTGATGTACCATCCAATACTTTGGTGTATTGACAGTGGTGCAACCGTTCACGTTGCTATTTCTTTGTGGGGGTTTGAAAACAAGCAGGGGCCAAGTGAATTAGAGTACAGGATCAAAGTTGGGAATAGTGTTGCTGTTAGAGTAGAATACATAGGGGCCGTTAGTCTATGTTTGAGCACTAGTTTTGAACTTGTTTTAGAAAATGTTTCCTGTGTATTGTCTTTTAGATGGAACTTGATTTCTATTTCTGTTTTAGACAAAATTAGTTATGGTTTTAACTTTCGCAATAACAAAGTACAATTGTTTTCAATTCCAAAATTGTTGGTGAATATAATTTATCAAATGGTTTATACCAATTGTGTTTGTTCCCAGAAAGTTCTCATGACTCTTTTCATACAGAAAATTTTGTTTCTAAATGGAATTTAATTAAATAAAATTCTTCTTTGCTATGTCATAAAATGTCAGGTCATATTTCTCGGAAAAGGGTTGAAAGACTTGTTAAAAGTGACATCTTACCTTCCCTAAATTTTGGTGATCTTGAAACTTGCATTAGGTGTATTAAAGGTAAGATTACTAAAACTAAAAAGAAATATGCTACCTATAGTTCTGACCTTTTAAAAGTAATACACACATATATTAGTGGACCTTATTCTTTTACATTGTATGGTAATAAATATTTTGCTACATTCACTGATGACTTTTCTCGGTTTGGACACCTCTATCTAATTAAAGAGAAATCTGAAGTTATTGGAAAATTTAAAATTTTTAAGACAGAGGTAGAAAAACAACTTGAAAAGGTTATCAAAATGATCAGATTTGACCGGAGAGGTGAGTACTATAGTAGACATAGGGTCTCCGGACAACATATAAGGTCGTTTGCCAAGTATTTATAGGATTGTGGGATTGTTGCCTAATATACCATGCCTGGTAGCCCTGAAAAAATGGTGTAGCTGAAAGGCGAAATCGCACCCTTATGAAAAAACAAGTGTCACTGACCTGCTAGAGTATCTTTGGGGTGAAGCCGTTAAAACAACTTGTTATATCTTTAACTATGTTCCTAGCAAGTCTGTTCCTAAAACTCCTTTTGAACTTTGGGTAAGGAGAAAACCTAGTTTGAACCATTTACGAGCTTAGGATTGTCCTGCTGAGGTGAGGATTTAAATCCAAATGAGAAAGTCACTAACCCTAAGACTAGTCGTTGTTATTTTATTAGGTATCCAAGTCACTCTAAAGGATATAGGTTTTATTCTCCTGCACGTGGTACTAAAATTATTGAATCTCAAATTGCAAAATTCTTGAAATTAGATGTTGCCAATGTTGTATGCTCTCAACCTGCTATTGAAAGTAATAATAGAGAAACTGTCTCATTTCCACTACCAACAAATAGTCAAGTTGATACTTCTACTCATTTTGAGAGACAAGACATTAGTGGTCAGCATGTAGAAGATGAACATGTTACAGCAAATGAGAATCCACAAGTTGAGAGCTTACAACCTAATGAGCCTAATGAGGAACGATATTTGAGGAGGTTTACTAGAGAAGGAAGACCTTCCATCTTTGATGACTATCTTATTTACCTAGGTGAAGGAGATTATGATCCTAGAAGTGTGGTTGACCCTGTTACATTTGGTGAGGCTATTAATGGGATACAATCTGAGATATGGATGAATGCTATGAAAGAGGAAATGCAGTCCGTGATAGATAATAAAGTTTGAGAACTTGTTGATCTTCTTAAAGGTCATAAGCCTATTGGTTGCAAATGGGTCTTCAAGACCAAGAGAGATCCTTTAGGGAAGATTGAGAGATTTAAGGCGAGATTAGTTGCAAAAGGTTTTATCCAAAAAGAAGGGATATATTATAATGAAACCTTTTCACCTATTTCTACAAAAGATTCTTTTAGGATCATAATGGCTCGTGTGGCACATTTTGATTTGGAGTTACATCAAATGGATGTAAAAATAGCTTTCCTCAGTGGGGATTTATATGAGAAGTCTTTATGAAACAGCCTAAAGGGTTCACTATTGCTGGTAAAGAGAACATGGTATATAGACTTAGAAAATCTATTTAGGGGTTGAAGCAAGCCTCAAGGCAATTGTATTTGAAATTTAATGAAAAGGTAACTTCTTGTAGTTTTGCGGAAAATAAAGTTTATCAATGTATATACCTCAAGATCAGTAGAAGTAAATTTAATTTTCTGATATTATATGTTGATGATATTCTGCTAGCTACAAACGACTTGGGTATACTCTATAAGACTAAGCAATATTTGTCTAAGACTTTCAATATGAAAGATCTTGGAAAGGCTTTTTTTGTCTTTGGTATTTAGATTTGTCGAGATAGGTCTCGTGGGATTAGGTCTTTCACAAAGGGGTTACATGGATCGAGTTCTCAAGCAATTTAACATGGAGAATTGTAAGTCAGGTGATGCCCCTATTTTAAAAGGTGATCAACTCAGCTTGTAGCAATGTCCTCAAAATGTAGAGAGAAATTTCATGAAAGATGTGTCATATGCTAGTGCTGTTGGGAGCTTAATGTATGCTAAAGTATGCACTAGACATGATATTACTTTTGCAGTAGGAGTTCTTGGTCAATATCAGATAAATCTTGGTAGGGAACATTGGGTTGTTGCAAAGTAATGAGGTATCTACAAAAGACCAAGAACTATATGCTTATTTATCGTAAAGTAGATCGTTTAGAGTTGATTGGATATTCTGACTCTGACTATGCTAGTTGTTTAGATGATCGAAAATTTACTTTTGGGTACATATTCATGTTAGTTGAATAAGCTATGCCTTGGAAGAGTGCTAAGCAAAAACTTACTGTCTCTTTAACTATACAGCAGAGTTTATGACTTGTTATGAAGCTTCATCCCACGTTATGTGGCTCAAGAATATGATATCTGGTTTGAGAATTATAAATTTTATTACTAGATCTATTATGATAATAGAGCTGCTGTTTTGTTCTCAAAGAATAGTAAGAGTACTGGAGCTTGCAAGCATATAGATATCAAGTTCTTGGTAGTAAGAGATTTTGTCAAAAATTGTGATGTTCTTATAGAGCAGATTGCTACTAATGATGTGTTAGTTGACCCTTTGATTAAAGGTCTTAGACCTATAGTCTTTATGAAACATGTTGAGAATATGGGCGTTTTACAGTCTTTTGATACTATTATCTAGTGGGACTTTACGTTATCGTGTACTGTTGGATATTCCCATTATTTTTGTTTGGTTTTACACTTTGGTAAATTGATACAATAGCATGTTGTTTTATGTTTTATGACATAATTTGATATTCTGAAAATTGCTCATATTCATGTTTTGTTATGGATCTTATATTTGGTGTTCATTGCGATAAAATCCCCTATTGAGTTTAATATCTCCATAAGGACACCATTTTCATAATCCTAAATTAGCACCTCCTTCTTTCTCTCAAAAGCACCAACACACCCACTACCATCTTCTACCATAACTACCACTCCAAACACCAAACCCACAACAAATCTTTAACTTCCACTTTACAAATCAACATAGCGAAGAAGAAAAGAACACAACAACCACCTTCAAGTAATTCAGAAGCAAGGAAGACAAGATCTAAAGCAAATCCACCTCTTTCACCACTGTTGGTGGCAGCAGCGCCTCCTCTAACTCTTTTGGTAAGAGTTTTTCACGGCCCTAACCCTTCCCAAACCACTCAAAACACCCCTCAATCCCTTGAAATCACAAAAACACCCCTCAATCCCTTGAAATCACAATACCCGACCCCTCTGTCTCAACCCCACCTCTACGGGCGACCCACCTATGTGAAAGGACAATAGCTAGCGACCGACCAGCTATGTTGGCATGCGCTAGTTACCCTATAGACCTCTTGTTACTTTCTCTTTCATTCCATCACGAGATAGATCCCAAATTGAAGGTGCACACCATTCGTAAGAACTCGAGCTTGATCTTTTCCAAAGTATTTCACTTTGTTTTTTAGAATTGGTTTTGAAATCTTTTTGTTTTTTTTTAATTCTTAAAAATTTTTACATGTTGAGATTTTAGAGATTATGATTTAAGAATGTGGTTGTTGGATTTTGTGACAATTTTGGTTGAATTTCTTACTTGGGGATGTATGTCATGCTTATTATGATTTATGGAAAAATTCCATTGATGGATGCCTATCTACTTTATATGTTTCATAAAAAGAAGAAGATTGCCCTACCATTTCTCATATTGCAAAATATGTTACATATTAGTGGTAAATATGGAGAAAAACCCACCACCCCAGGCTATAGAATGGCTTTGTTTCTTTTTTTTTAGTATTTTAATATCAAGCCTAGAGAGAGAATTAAGTCGTTTGCTTGGAATTTTAATATAACCTACATGAACTTCATGGGAATTTACTGCTATAATGGGAACTTTATCAATAGGGCCATTTATACAAATTTGCCCCATGATATTCAAGAAGCTGTCAAGAAAAGATCTAGGGAAGGCACCAATTTTAGCAATCTGTGATACAAACGGAAGCTCGCCATGTGGACAAGGTTCAAGAGGCATTAGATGAGGAAGAGCAGGCAGAACAGGCTAAAGAAGGAGTAGTTAATATTAGCGAGCCAGTTATGATATCGATGGATGTAATCTCGGATGAAGATGACATAGAATTGCCTCCCGAAGAAATAGAGCTTAGGCCGTCATGTGTTCTTTGAGGGAGCTAGCCCGGATAAATGAACAAAGATGTGAGGAGATGTGGTGTAGAGTTGGTTCTATCTCCAGAGTGCAATAAAAAGATCCTTCAATCATGGCCCAGCTATTGAATCAGATGTAGGCACTCAACATTGGTATGAGACAAATGAATGCTACATAGGATACAAATTGGACTGGGCTATTAGCTTGGAGAAATCAAGTTGACTCCAAAATCAAGAGAATGCATTCAGACATGAACGACTTCATCAAGGACTACCGTGACCGCAATCCTTGACTCTTGCATCCACCATGACTTTTCAAAAACATTGTGCTTTTCATGATTTTCAAACTCTTTAGCAGTTAGTTGGTTTCTTGAGAATTCATTGACCACTTTCACTTGTTTTTAGTTGGTTGCTAGTCTTCTAGCTTATTACTTGACTTCGTTAGTTAATGCTTTACTTTCATAATGGTAATATTACTTTTTCACTATCTCTTCTATGTGTTTACTTGTTTTCATGATGCCAAAGGGAGAGAGATATGAGGTTTAAATATACTTTGGTGAATTTATGATACTTATGTATGTTTATGCTTTGGTGAATGTTATTTGTTGATATATGCATGGATTGAATTTCAGAGAGGGAGTAACCTTGTTGAACTCCCTTTAATATGCTTTTGATATTTATATGTGCTTATGTTGAGGAGGAGTCAAATTTTTGGACTCTAATCTTAAGACATCATTTGTGATCATAAAAAAAAAGGAAGATTATTGGCTTAATATTTTTTTATATGATGATTTTGATGATGCAAATTATGTCCTTGAATGCTAAATATCTTATGAGCTTGTCTTGAATATATTCTTAAGATAAGTGTTTGCAATTGTTGGACTTGAGTCATGATCAAATTGAAAGAGATGTAAATCTAAAGAAAGAAGAGATCACATATGAAGAAGAAGATGATGTAGAGTCATAAGGTGGAGACAAGGCATCATAAAGGGCAGTAGTTAAGTGCTCTCCTGTGAATAGCCTTAAATTCACCTTTATAGCTCAATCAAATTGATTTGTCATTGCATTGCATAAAGGTTTTTGGGCGATAATTCCAATCTTTGAGGGAATGCTTTTCATTACGTGAAGTCCTTTAAAATCTTCAAAGATCTTTGTAAGCATGTTCATTGAGCTTATATTGTCATAGAAAGCCTTTTTTGATGTGTCTTAACTTGATAAATGTTTTTAATCAAAGTTGGTAGCTTTCAAAACATGTTTAATGGCTTTCTATAAGTATTTTGGAGCGGCCTGACCCCTTAGTTGGGCCGTCGATTGGTTGCAGGGGTCGATCAGCCTTCTCAAAATGTTAAGGTTTCTAGCCAAACCCCTAGTTGATTGATCGGCCTTGCCAACTAGCCTCCCCTACAGTATTAATTGTTGTAGCCATTAAGAGTCATTGCAACTTGTTTTTAACCCTATCTTTCAACATCTATTGCAGGGGAGTATTTTCGATGGTGGATGTAGGCTAGCCAAACTACTTAAAAATTGGTCCTCTCTATTCTCTTTCTCTTCTTCCTACTCTTGTTTAACTTGTGTGCACTAATTGTTTGATAAATTGTGTAAGTGAAATTACTTGTTGTTATCGAGTAATTTTGATTACAAAAATTGATTAATATCTTAATTCATCCCTTCTTAAGATATTTGTCCCAACAATGAAGCCTTTGACTCTTTATATTGGAAGTTCATTGAGAATGCTCTTTTTGCTTTTGGCTTCCCTTGTGACTTTGTTGAATGGATTATGGCTTGTGTTACTTCACCTTGTTTCTCAATTTCCATCAATGGAGGCTTGGAGGGTCACTTTAAAGGTGCAAATGGTATTAGGCAAGAAGATTCTCTCTCCCCTTACTTTTTTGTTATTTGCATGGAAGTTCTTTCTTGTATGCTAAACGAGCTTGGTACAAATTCGAGCTTGAAATATCATTCTCGTTGCTTTTCTTTGAAGCTCAATTTCCTTTGCTTTGCTGATGATCTCTTTTTTTTTTTTTTCCGCAAAGGGAATTGGAACTCTATTGGATGCTTTATAGACACCCTTGATCTTTTCTCCAATTACTCCAGGCTGAACTTTGACAATCTAAGAGTGACACCTTCTTTAAGGAGTATCAAATGAATTCAAGAATGCTATCATTGAGAAAGTGGGTTTTAAGAAAGGTGAACTCCCTATAAGATACTTGGGCATTCCGTTTGTCACTATGAAGCTTAGGAAATCTTATTATTTGCCTCTTTTGGAGAAGATAAATTGCAAACTTGAAAAATGGACAAACAATTGGCTCTCTTTAGCAAGTAGGCTCCTTCTTAACAAAGCTACTCTCACACAAATTTGTGCTTTTCGGGCAAGTGCTAACCTTCTTGCTGAAGAGGTTTTAGCCACTATTAAATCAAAGTTCGAAGCTTTTCTTTGGAGACAAATAGGCCCTAAAGTTGCTTGGTATGACATTTGTTTGTCTCTTAACGAAAGTGGTCTTAGAGTTAGGAAACTTGATGAAATAAACTCTACATTCTTGTTGAAAACTTTTTGAATAATGTATGCTTATAAAGACTCCCTTTGGTGCAAGTGGATTCATTCAAATTACATCAAGAATGGCTTTATTTGGGCTAAGCCATGGCCTAGAGATGCAAGTTGGATACTCAAAGCCCTCCTTTCCAGTCATGGTATTACAAGAAATTACATTAAACATGTGTTGGAAGATGGGATGAACACTTTGTTTTGGCATGATAATTGACAGGGATGGTATTCTTGCACAACATTGAAGCTCAACTTTTCCTAACCCTCCTCATCATGCAAAGGTTAGCACTATCTTTAATAATGTGAACATTCCTAGCATGGTACTTGATGAAAATGCTATGGATTCTTTTACTTGGTGTCTCTCTTCTAATGGTGATTTCTCTTTTAAACATACTTGGGAGCAAATTAGAAAGAAAAGAAATTATTTTCAGTGGCACAATTTGATTTGGTTTAAAGGTCATAATCCAATATATGTATTCATTTGTTAGCTTGCATCCAAATACTATTGGAGCACAAATTTCAAAATTCTCAACTGGGGCATGCCTATTAACCTTCTTTGTACCTTTTGCCACTTGGGGTGTGACACAAGAGAGCATCTCTTCTTTGATTGTAGCTTCATAAGGAGAATTTGGAGACAGGTATTGCAACTCATTAAGGTGCATTTGATTGTTTGGGATGACATCATTACTTATCTTACTCCATATGCACTCGAAAGGAATTTGAAGGCCGCTATTTTGAAGCATCTTCTTGGAATCTCCATCTATCATATTTGGATTAAGAGAAACAAGTGCATCTTCAACCATGAGGCAAAATCCAAAGAGTGCATTTTTTACGCTATCTTTAATGATGTTAGATCTAGAATTTCTTTTGGTAGAAAATTCACTTCTCTTGTTTGAATATTGAAATTGGAAAGATGTCGAAAATAGAATATATCATTATATAGGGCGTTTCCACATTTTGTGCATTCCTCTTTTGTACTTGTACATATTGGATATCAATACATAAGACTTACTTGCTCCACCCCAAAAAAAAAAAAAAAAAAGAGAGAAGTTCAATTTAGAACTTAACCATAAAAGCAATTTTTTAAATTTTTTTTTGAGATATTGTTTTTTGCAGCATGTGGGAAGCTACTTTGCCTTTTTTTCTTTATGTATAGAGTATCTATTAGGAAAATCATGAATTAATTCGCCATCTACTACTCCTTGACATACATATTAATGTATAATTGTCGGGCATTACCAGTTGGATTTCTTTTGTCACAAAAAACATGCGATGCTTTTAACGTGGTTCAGTCTCCCGCCTATTTCACATCATCTATTACTCAACAATTACAACACAATATGAAAACTATAAAAAAAAAATACCCTCATCACAAGACTTTATATATAAAAAAAAATCTAAACCCTCCCCGGTCACTTCTTTTAGCAAATAGTATATAAAAAAAAAAAAAAACTCTCTTGTCCGAATAAATGCATAAGTTACCACGTAAACTGGAATCTTTGTAACAAGTACTATTCCATTTGGTTTCTTTTCATGCCGTAGTAGATTATTATCAATAAATTGAGGGATATATAATCCCGGAAACGATAAAAAAAATGAAAAAAAAAAAAGAAAGCGAAAAGTGGATAATGTAGTAAAGATAACAAAAAATCATAAAAGAAAAGAACATTTTACTCAATGATGTATAGGGAAACACTAATATTAATCATTTTCTTGTAGAATGTTGGTTACATTAAAAGGGAAATTAAACACGTGCAGGGATATTCAAATTCATTCTAATTTCTCACTCCATGTACGCTGTACGCTGCATGTTCTTTTATTTATTATTGAAAACTTCCCAAGTTAAAGACTATCTTACTGTTATACACGAATGCAGATTCTAATCACAATTATCCAACATACCAATAACAAGTGCGAGTGCAGCTTCCCAGCTGACCGTTACTCCAAGTTGATAGAAGCATTCTCTATATTCTTGGCTGCTCGCTGAAAAATCGACCAAAGTAGCTGACGAAATTGTTCAGAAGTATATCCTTGAATAGGATCAATCGTGTATGCCTATGTAATTAGGCTCCCATAATTAGTTGGCAATACTGACATAGTTGATCTATATGTCTTAACTACTAGATTATTCTCCATAATTTCATAGCTCAAGTAACGTTCAACTGGATCTATTGCTGTTAGGTTGTGCTTTTCCCACCTTACATAAGTGGTATTACCATTAAATGGTGATGCTACAACGGAGGCAATGTAACGATGCTGGCCAACACAACCTAGAACTCCCGTTTCACAAAAAGATACAAGAATAGGAAAGATTATGTAAATGTTGCAAAAATCCGCAAAAAACGGCCATACTAGGTTTGCTGGGGTGCCATGTACCTTTGCTGTTACTTTGCCTTGCCATAGTGGCTGTTGATCTTTAGCAGCCATTACAGCTTGACCAAGAGACAGAAGAACAAAAAGAGTAGTTGCCATGCAAGAGAGATGGCGGAGAAAGAACTGGGTAAGAGTTTTTGTTACTTCCATTATTAGGGTTTCTAACAGTAAGCTGGGGAGACTTGAAGGAAGGGACAAATATTTGGTATGAAATGTTTTGCATAAGACCATCTGACTAATATAGGGAGGATTATGTTCTGCTACCAACTTTGCTGTTGACATTTTCCATTGAGTACGCGACAAGATGATCAAAAATCAAATTCCAGCACAAAATAGTAAGCTGTCTAGGCTATCCAAATCTTACTCTATGATACAATTTAGGATTTTGCTCATCCTTTGAAAAATGAATTAGGGCCTGTTTGGAAGTGTTCTTGTTTTTCTTTTGTTTTATAAAACAATTTTATAGAATAGTTTTAAAAAACCGTTTTAAAAAACAAAACAACAAAAAATTTGTTTGGATGGAAGATAAATTTATTTTCTTTTATCTTGTATTAAAAAGACCATTACACCCTTATTTTTTTCTTTATATTTGATTTTTTCCTCTAATAAACATAAATCTACATATGTACACACACGTGTCTGTGTGTGTATGTATAACGTGTGTTCTAAAAAAGGCTAGAATAGGCATGGGTTGGGGTGAGGGCTAGGATGGGGGGTGGGTGGGGGTAGGGATAGGTCGGGTGGGGTGCAGTAGGGTGGTTGCAGGTTGGGGTAGATGGGGTGAGAGGGTGGGCTAAGGCCAGGGTAGGTGGGGTGAGGGGGTGGGCTAGGGTTGGGGTAGGTTAGGGGAAAGGAAAATAATTAAATAATAAAATTACTCTTTTGAGAACAACATACCAAAAACACATGAAAACAACAAATATGCGTTTCTTGTTTTTTGTTTTTAAAAACACTTTTTTTAGAACAGTTTTCAAAAATAATTTTAGAAAACAACTACTTCCAAACAATATATATATATATATATATATATATATATATATATATTGTTTTCAAAAACAAAAAAATTGTTTTTGAAAATAGTTCCAAACAGCCCCTTAGTGGCTGTCGCGTTTTGCTTTAATAATAAGCATTACAATTCCTCTAATGGGTTGCACCCTTTAAGGTTGCTCAACAACACTAAAAAGTAAATTTTCAAGGAACTTTTAATGCTTCAAGTAATTGTTTGGAAATTGTTTGCACCCGTTAAAATTGTTCAACACCAATCAAAACACTATTTCTCCAAGTTATTATTGTTTTGTAAAATAGTGCTTTAAGTAATTTCTAATAGCATTTACCGTTTCAACCAGTTGTTCTCAAATGTTAAAAATTTTAACTTTTCACAAGAGACTATTAGTGTTTGATTTTTTAGGGCAATTTTACCTTTCTCTATGTTTTTGAAGATCCTATCCTTTTTTCAATCTCTCTCTATATTTTTACTATTTTATCACAAATATAAATAAAAAATAACATAAAAATTAAATTCAAATTCTATACACATCAAAATATATTAAAAGGAGTATAAGTTTTATTAATTACTCCATATATTATTTTATTTTGATAAAATAAAATTTGAATCTATTAAAAATATTTTTTATTATATGGATAAAAATATTTAATGAAAAATTAATTTCATTATATCCTAAAAAATATATCTAATTATAAAATAAATTATCTTATTCTAGTAATAGTAATGACAAGAATAATAACAATAAAAACCTGATATTAGTGTTCTTTTTGCCATTTTGCTTTTATCCGCTAATCCAACAAATAATTTTATCAAAAATATTTTGTTCAATTATCTAGCTAAATAGCTATCTGTAAACATCTAAAATATAACAGTTATTAACTATTCAAACAATTATCACCAACCCTAACAGCTAGTTATGCTAAACAAGCCCTAAATAACTACATGTATATGAAAATTTGCTATTTTAAATCATTTTTACATTAAATATAATAATAAAATTCATATTACCTTCTGTGATATGCGAAAATATCACGTTATTCTCTCGTGTTCCAAAAACTTCAGGTTACCCCTTGTGTTTTTCAAAACTCATCATGTCACCTCTCGTCCATTTTTCCGTCAAATTTAAACCCCACATGCTAAAAATGCAACAGGCTTAATATTTTTAATCAATTTATCCGCCATTTGGACGAAAATATCCTTTACAACATGGTTAAAACCCATTACAAATGTCTATTATTCTTTATCTTTCATTAGCAAACAGATAAGAAAGCGAAGGGCGTAGATTATCGAGGTGGTGTTGAACAATCAGCTGGGGAAGAAGGTGACGGTGAAGTGCAACGAGGACGACACCACCGGAGACTTGAAGAAGCTCGTGGCAGCTGAGGCCGGCACCCGATCGGACAAGATTCGCATCCAGAGGTGGTACACCATTTACAAGGATCACATCACCCTTAAGGACTTCGAGATTCACGACGGCATGGACCTCGAGCTCTACTACAACTAAAATTCTGTCCTCACGCTACATTTTGTTTGGATTGTTATCAGTGATAAGAGTTTCTGCATTGGAGCTGCAAATCCGTTGTAGTCTTGCAGTGTTCTACTGAAAATGATTAGTCCAAATATGAGAATATTTTCTAGTGGTAAACTTTTATCTTCCACTATGTTGTGCTGATTGGTGAAATAACTTGTTAAGGGGGTAAAAAAAAACACCATTGCAAACTCAAGCTTGTGCAAGCATGGCGAAGTTCCTCTTGCTTTCAATCGACAGGCCCCTTTTCTAGCCAAAAAAGCACTTTTAGGAATTAGTAATTTTAGGTTAAAAAGTTTATTATATTTCAGGTGCAAAATAGTCATTACACGCTTAAGTTTAACGCCGTTAAAGTTAAAGTAACAGTTGGAGAAAGTGTGATAAGTTTAGAAAAAATACAAGGACACAATCTGAAGTTTTTAGAACATAAGGGGATCATGTACTATTTTCACATATCACTGGACAATAATGTGAATTTTACCCTTAAATATAACCCAACTTTTAAGAAAAGGAATCATTAAAAATGGTAAATCTAATGTATAAATGAGTAATTAAATTTTATAAATTTTTATATCAATAAAAATATTAATCTAATATTAGTAGGTATAATATTAATTCATTTGAAAAACCGAGTGACGGAAAAAAAAACTCACTCTTATATGTTATTGTTAGTTATAAGTAGGTAGTTGAGGCAGAGTTGGCCATTTATTTAAAGCAGGCGTGATCCATCAATCTTCTAAAAAGCAATTGATGGATCCTATAGTTGCATCCTAATTAATTAACGAGGATCTAAATCCTATATAACATTATTTTCAAGAGAGGTACCAACGTTGCCTACATTGGCCTTAGTTTCTCTTGTTTGATTATATTTGCATTCTAAGGGTGGAAACCATGTTCTCCGCCTTGCTTAATTTGCTTTCTTATAGCTTGATTTTTGTAAGAGCACTTAGTAGTACTTTATTCTCATGCATTTCCATATAGCATTTTCTGGCTTGCATTTCTTGTATCTTGGTTGAGATGCCAACCAAGCTGCATTTAAGAGTAGAATACAGGGTTTGGTTATATCTCTTTTACTTTCTTCCATCTTAAAAGAGTAATAGAGGATAGTAACGTATTTAGAGCCAGTTTGGTTTTCGGTTTTGAAGAGCTAAACTGACTTTTAGATTTTAAAAGTCCGTTTAAAAAAAAAAGAGGTGTTTGGTTTTATGTTTTAAAAGTCAGTTTTGATCAAAAGTCAACTAAGTTTTGAGGCTAAACGGAGAAGTTAAAATTTTTAACTTTTCCGTTTGTGATTTTGGCAACGGTGTTTTAAAAAATTTTTAGGACAAAAGTATCCCCATTAATTTTTCATTATACCAGTGACTACCCCTATTTTTCCTATACCTAATTGCTTCATTCAACAACTCTTCATCATGGCGGCTATGAACATCCTCTGATATTCAAGAAAAGTTTCTCAAGATACATACATCCTTGGTCGCCAAGCTAATTGCAAAAAGCCATTTTTTCAAGAAGAGTCAACTAGTATTCTTTCCCTTGGGTTCTTCCTTTTGTTTTCATATTTTTTCCCTTTAATATTTGGTTAAAATATTTTTATTTTTGTTATTAATATTTTGAATTATAATTATAATTATAATTTTTAGAGAATTTTTTCAAACAAGTACAAATATGAACAAAATTGCATGTTATGAAAAGTAGACACTATTATTAGTTTTAAAACGTCCTTTTCAGTAATTTGGGCAACTAATAGTTATTTCCAAATGTAAAACCAAACACCATCTCATTTGATAAAAGTTTATTTGATATACAAATAACCAAACATTTTTTGGTTTTCACTAAAAGTCCATTTGACAACAAGTCCGTTTTGAAAATGCCTTTTCACAAAACTGAATTTCTCAACGGAATGCCAAACTCACTCTTAGTCTTTTATCTGACCTTTTCAACAATTAAGCTCTTTATTTTCAAAACACAGTAAATGAGTCATTTATCATTGTAAATCGTAACACTATTAGTCTTGAGGTCAAGGATCATCAAACAATTAATAATGTAGACATGTGATGCGGACATAGATTAATGATATGGAGATATACAATTATGTTAGGTAAGTGAAATATAGAAAAAAAAATTATAGGTGTTAAGTCCCAAATATTCCTTAATTTCGTAGTATTTTGTGCTTGGTCTTAAGATTAGATGCTGTCTAATTGCTGCTATTTTGAGTGTTTTTACATATTTATATTTAGAAGAGATAAAAGAAGCAAAATATATGGACTTCGAGAGTGTTTGGAAATAAATTGAGCTGAGAAAGTAGTACAAATTAAACTATACCTTATTGTTAGTTATAAGTAGGTAGTTGAGGCAGAGTTCGCCATTTATTAAAGTAGGCGTGATCCATCAATCTTCTAAAAACCAATTTCCCGCAAGAGAGGTACAACTTTCTTATATTTGCATTCCGAGGTTGGAAAACCATGCTCTCCGCATTGCTTAATTTGCTTTCTTATAGCTCTATTTTTATAAGAGCACTTGGTAGGACTTTATTCTCACGCATTTCCATATAGCATTTTCTGGCTTGCATTTCTTGCATCTTGGTTTGCATTTAAGAACAGAATAGAGGGTTCAGTTATATGTCCCTTTCACTTTCTTTCGTCTTAAAAGAGTAATAATAGGGGTTAGTAATGTATTTAGTCCTTTATTTTCAAAACACGGCAACTGAGTCATTTATAATATTACATGCAATAGTTTTTTTATATTTTTTTAAGAAAGATTTATAGTGGTTTTTAACTTACTTTTATTGATGACTCAAACTCGAGAACTTTAGGTCTCAAGTGAGGGGTAGTACATGAAATAGTTAAAGCTTCTAATTCGAGTTTTTTGAGAATGATTTTGTGAAACTATTCTGGTATAAAGCAACAGGTTCCTTTTTTTCTCAATAGTTTGCCCTTCTTACTTGTGAAAGCTCAACGTCACCTCAAAAAGTTAAAAGTTAAATAATTGAAAAGTATGACAAAACAGTCAAAAACTTTTATTTAACCAAACTTCTGACGAGAGTTTTATTCTACTAAAAGGGGTCCATGACTCAACAACTAAAGTTTCAGAACAAGAGCGAATACACCCTAAAACCGACCTATTTGACCCATTTTGAAAGAAAACTTTAATTAGAAGTCAATGTCAAAAATGTTAGATTTACCATCTCATCTAAAATTATAAGCTTGTAGAGAGGATATAGGTTTATTTATTTAGTATATTAACAAAAAAAAAAAAATAAGAAGCCCAATTTAGAACTTAACCACAAAAGTTTTTTTTTTTTTCTTACTTCGAGATACTATTTTTACATCATGTAGGACGCTTTTTTTTTTCCCTTTTCTCTGTCTGTCTCTCTCTCTAAAAGGTGTCTGTTGGAAAATTGAGGAACGAACGCACACATGTATGCACACAACCAAAATAAACACAAAGAACACATGATATTCTTAACATGGTTTGATCACCCCCTTACGTCCACAGAAAGCTAAAGCGCATAGTTTTAGCATGAACAAAAACTGAAAAAACCCCCCACTGACAAGACTTTATACACGAAAAGAGTTTAAACCCTCCACAAACAATTTTTTCTAGCATAAGGTACTAAAAACTCTCTCTGATACTAATAAATCCATAAGCAATATATCATGTAAATTGGACATTTTGTAACAAGGATTAGTCTTTTTGGTGTCTTTTTTTTTTTTTTATTTTATCATGTCGTTTTAGATTACTATAAAAAAACTTGTGGGATAATCCCAAAAGAGATTAAGAGAAAGGAAAAAATGAATATGGTAGTGAAGATAACAAAAATTATAAGGGAGGAGAACATTTTACTCAATTGGGCATTCGAAAACACTAAAATATATCATTTTCTTGTATGGCATTGATTGCATAAAAAATTTCACGTACACCGGCCACTAAAATGTCCTTTTATTTATTATCAATAAAAACTTCCCAAGGACTATCTTATTTTCTTTTATTTATTTTTAATACAGATTTTAATCACAATGATACAACATAACGATAACAAGTGCACGTACAACTTCTCAACTGACAAAAATCGACCAAAATAGGTGACGAAATTGTTCATAAGTATATCCTGGTACAGGATCAACCATGTAAGCCCATGTGATTAGGCTCCCATAATTAGTTGGCAATACTGATACAGTTCTTTTAAACGTGTTAACTACTAGATTATTCTGCATAGTTTCATAGCTTAAGTAACGTTTAACTGGATCTATTACTGTTAGGTTGTTTTTTTCCCACCTCACATAAGTGGCATTGAGATCAAATGGTTATGCTACAACACCGGTAACTTACCAATGTTGGCCTACACGACTCGAAACTCCTGCAACACAGAAAGATACACGAAAAGGAAGGATTTTGTCAATGTTGCAAAAATCTGCAAAGAATGGCCATACCGTGATGTTGCCTCGCCATAGTGGCTGTTGATCTTCAGCAGCCGTTACAGCTTTACCAAGAGATAGAAGAACGAAAAGAGTAGTTGCCATGTGAGAGGGACGACAGAGAAAGAACTAGGGAAGAGTTTTTAGGCCTTGTTGGATTGGTTTTTTTTTTTTTTCTTTTAAACAGAGTTTTTTTAAACATTTTTGAAAAATATTTTTTTTAAGAACTAAAAATTCTGATTTCTAAAAAAAGTTGCATTTGAGTGAGTTTCAATTTTTTTTGAAGTCAAGTCAAATAATTATTGCAAATTTAATACAATTTTTTCAAAAAGAAAAAAAAGTACTTGTTCTTAAAAAAAAGCCAATCCAAATAGGCCCTTTGTTACTTCCATTACTACGGTTTTTAACAGTAAGCTGGGGAGACTTGAAGAAATGGAAGAATATTTGGTATGAAATGTTTTGTTTAAGATCATCTGATTTATGGAGAGAGGAGCATGTTCTCCTGTTACCAACTTTGCTGTTGATATTTTCCGTTGAGTACGCGACAAGATGAGAAAAAATCTAATTCCGGCACAAAAATAGTAAGTTGTCAAGGCTATCCAAATCTTACTCTATGATAAAATTTAGGATTTCGCTTATCCTTTGAAAAATGAATTAGTGGCTGTCGCGTTTTGCTTTAATAATAAGCATTACAATTCCTCTAATGGGTTGCACCCGTTATGATTGTTCGACAACACTAAAAAGCAGTAGGGGAGCCAAGATTCAAGAGCGAGCAGGTGTATTTGTTTATGCATAATTTTTTTGTATAAATAAAAGAGTATAATAAAAATATATATTATAAAATTCATAATAAAAAATAATTATATTAATAATACATAACTAAAACTGTAATATAAAAATGAGATAAATAAATAACTAAAATGATTATAGATAAAATGTACTTTAAAATTTTTATCGACGTGATTTTACATTTCAGAATCGTTAAATGACCAACTTGTTCTTGAAGCTCAGCTTGAGGGGGGCTAAAAAAGGTAGAAGTTCAACTCTAGTCAACAAACTGTAGCTCAAGTCAAATAGCACGTGGATGAAGAAAACCGTTACAAGACATGTGCTTAAGCTTGTTATTGGTTAGTGGAAGTAACAGTTAGTTATCCTGAGTCAACTTTAGCGATCTGAGCTTCTATATATATATAGCTCAACACTGCAAACAAGATAGCTAAGCTTAGTTAATGATAATTACAAATTTCTTTGTTTCTATTTCTTGTCATTAATAATACATAAATAATAATGTAATATAAAAATGAGATAAATAAATAACTAAAATGATTATAACTAAAATGTACTTTATAATTTCTATCGACGTGATTTTACATTTCAGAATCATTAAATGACCAACTTGTTCTTGATATTATTAAATACATATATCTC
The DNA here is from genome assembly GCA_028554755.1 of Cordia subcordata. Lineage (NCBI taxonomy): Eukaryota > Viridiplantae > Streptophyta > Magnoliopsida > Boraginales > Cordiaceae > Cordia > Cordia subcordata. Next base: position 13,311,494 of record JAPTOF010000002.1, on the reverse strand, counting down.
ATAAATTTTTTTTTATGTAACTAGAACTAGTGGTGCAACTTCTAAGTTAATTTGAGTTCAATAGGTTATTTGGATAATTTTGTGTATTATTTTAAATATTCATTTCATTGGATCTAGAAAAGAATTCTTTCTCATAAATTAATTTTCTTTTAAAAATTTGCCCCTCACATTTATGCCATATTTTTAACAAATAACAAATAAGGAATACAAGTTAGGTTAATATTTACAGATTCTAGTTATTACATATAAATTAAAACAATAACCTATACATAATTAAAATTTTTAATTTTTAAGTGATTGAATTACACAAACTATAATGTAACTATTATATCAAAGACGTAATCGAAACATGAAAAAAATGAAAAAGTTATCAATTTATTTAAATTACAAAAAACTACAAAAAATTTCAAAACCAAATATCATGAATTAATCTCAAAGATGTAATCGAAACATGTGAAAATGAAAAAGTCATCAATTTATTTAAATTACAAAAATACTACGAAAAAAATTCAAAACCAAACATCATGAATTAACCTTAAATTTGTATCATATGGTGTGAAGGGAAGAATAAAGCATGGTAACTTTGAAGAAATATGAAATATGTTAAAAGACAAAGAAATGAAAATTTTTATCTGGAAAGTATGTTAAAGACAAAATTTGGGGAGGGAGCCATTAATTTTTTTTAAATATTCTATTTTTTTAAAAAAAAATAGAAGGCTTGAACGTGGCACTCATTGACTTAATTTAATATGTGGTAATAGCAAGTGTGAGGGGGCCCAATTTTTATATTAAAAGATTGCATATTTAAACTCTGATATAAATTTTTTTTTTCAAAAAACAATAGGCACCCTTTCACCTCTTACTGCATCCGCCAATGCTAAAACGTAAATTTTCAAGTAATTTCTAACGTTTCATGTTATTTTTCGGCACCTGTTAAGGTTGTTTGGCACCCATTAAAGTTGTTCGACATTAGTCAAACTACTATTTTTCCAGGTTATTATTGTTAGTAAAATAGTGCTTCAAGTAATTTCAGGTAGCATCTAGCATTTCAACCACTTTTTCGCAAACGTTAAAAGTTTTAAGTTTTCACAAGAAGCTATAAGTGTTTAATTTTTTGGGAAATTTTACCCTTTCCCTATTTCTTTCGGAAATCCTACTCTCTCTTCAATCACTCTCTATATTTTTACCTTTTTTTCACAAATATAAATAAAAATAATATAAAAATTACATTCAAATTCTATACACATCAAAATATTAAAAGAGTATAAGTTTTACTAATTACTCCATTTATTATTTTATTTTGATAAAATAAATTTTGTATCTATTAAAAATATTTTTTATTATGTTGATACAAATATTTAATCAAAATTTAATTTTATTATATTCTAAAAAACATATATCTAATTATAAAATAAATTATCTTATTCCAATAATAGTAGTAATAATTATACTTATGATAAGAAAAATAACAATAACAACCAGATATGAATGTTCCTTTTGTCATTTTGCTTTTATCTGCCAATCAAACAAATAATTTTATGAAATATATTTTGTTCAATTATCTAATTAAACAGCTGTCTGTTAATAGTTAAAATATAACAATTATTAGCTACTCAAACAGCTATCACCAACCTTAATAGCTAGTTATACTGAACAGACCCTAAATAACTACACGTACATTAAAATGTACCATTTTAAATCATTTGACATTAAATCTAACCCAAATTTTAAGAAAAGAAATCATTAAAAATGGTAAATCTAATGTGTAAATGAGTAATAAAATTTTATAATTTTTACATCAATAAAAATATTAATCTAATATTAGTAGGTATAATATTAATTCATTTGAAAAACCGAGTAAGGGGGAAAAAAAAACGCATTCTTACACACAGAATCAAGAGCTGGTACAGTAGTTTAGAGTACAAATCAAACAATATCTTATTGTTAGTTATAAGTAGGTAGTTGAGGCAGAGTTGGCCATTTATTCAAAGCAGGCGTGATCCATCAATCTTCTAAAAAGCAATTTCCAGCAAGAGAGCTGACAACTTTGCCTCCATTAGGCTTAATTTCTCTTGTTTGATTATATTTGCATTCTGAGGGTGGAAAACCGTGTTCTCCGCCTTAATTTGCTTTCTTATAGGTCTATTTTTGCAAGAGCACTTAGTAGGACTTTATTCTCACGCATTTCCTTATAGCATTTTCTGGCTTGCATTTCTTATATCTTGGTTGAGATGTCGACCAAGCTGTGTTTAAGAGTCGAATACAGGGTTCGGTTATATGTCTCTTTCAATTTCTTTCATCTTAAAATAGTAATAATAGGGGTTAGTAATGTATGTAGTCCTTTATCTTTGACCTTTTTAACAATTAAGTTTTTTATTTTCAAAACACGAAAAATGAGTCATTTATCTTTGTAATTTGTATCACTATTAGTCCTTAGGTCAAGGAGCTTTAAAATATTAGACATGTGATGCACACATAGATTAATGATTTGGAGATATACAATTATTCTAGGACAAGTGTAATAATAAAAGAATTGTATGTACTGATTTTTTTTAACGTGTTCAAATTATATTATTAATTTTTGATACATTTTACTTGAAGCTAACAACATAAAAAAATTGTAAAGAAAAATGATTTATTTGTTGTGTTTTATAATAAGGAACATACTTAACTATCAAAAAGATCAAAGATAACGGACTAAATTAAATGTGTCATTAACCCAAAACTAATGCATATTTAAATGTTTGGTTAAAAGCAAAATTGATCCAGGCAGTACCACCAAAGCGAAAGCATCACTCGTGGCAGGAAAGGCCTCAAGCTGCGAGACAACCCTTTTGATTAAAATATCTAACTCGTTGAAAATTTTAAGTAAAAAAATAAGTATTAATTTAATAGACAATTCCCGGAGAGTTGGAGGCTTAATTATATGATGTTGCTTATGCTGTATCCTCGCATGCGTAAATAGGTAGCATTTTCGTTGTGCTATTAAAATAATATGTTTTATAATGTTGTTTGAGTGCAACTATAAAAGTCTTCGTGCATATGAAAATGGTATTATTCTTCGTTTTGAATGCAACTATTAAACAATTTTTAAGAAACTATAAATCTGGTATATTATTAATTTTGAACTTCTTTCGGATTAAAAATGAAACAGTGCTGTTACATTATCTCAAAAGTTTGACCTTCATATTTGTGAAAGCCTAACATTGTCTCAAACAAATAAAAGTTGAATAATTAAAAGGTAAGGGAAAACAGTTAATAACTTTTATTTAACAATACTTTTAACAAAATATTACTACACTAAATTATCTATGGCTCACAATTAAATTTTCATAAGTAGACCAAACAGACTCTAAAACTAACCTATTTTGACCTACTTTTTAAAAGGCTTTTAGGTGAATGTTAATGTCAAAAAGACAAGAAAAAAAAAGAAAAAATAATAATAATAAGAGGGTCAATTCAGAAGTTACCCGAAAAAGCCTTTTTTTGAGTTATTGTTTTTACATCATATAGGAAGCTACTTTGCCTTTTTTTACTCACTATAAAAAGTGTTTGTTGGGAAAATCAAGAAACCCGAACACACATAAACACACAACAAAAACAAACACAAAAGAACACGTGTATTTTTAATATGGTTTGATTTTGGTTCACCGCCTATGTTCGCCAAGTAATTAAATCACCATATATTACAGAAGGATTACAATGCATATAATTCTAGCATGGACACAAACAAAAAACCCTCCTCAGAAGATTTTATATAGTAAAGAGTCCAAAACCCTCTCTCATGCTAATACATGCATGAGCTACCACGTAAATTGGAATCCTTGTAACAAGGATTCTTTTTTGTAAGAGCACTTAGTAGTACTTTGTTCTCACCCATTTCGATATAGCATTTTGTGGCTTGCATTTCTTGTATCTTGGTTGAGATGCCAACGAAGCTGCATCTAAAATTAGAGTAGTCTCTTTTACTTTCTTCCATGTTAAAACAGTAACAGGGGTTAGTAATGTGTTAAGTTCTTTATCTGATTTTTAATACAATTAAGTTCTTTATTTTCAAAATATGACAAATGAGTTATCTATCTTTGTAATTCGTAACATTAGTAGTCCATAGGTCAAGGATTGTCAAAAAATTAATAATGTAGACATTTGACATGCACATAGATTAATGATACGGAGATATACAATTATGTTAGGTAATTGTAATATAGAAAAAATTGTAGGTGTTATGTCCCAAATATTCCTTAATTCCGTAGTGTTTTATGTTTGGTCTTGAGATTAGATGTTGCTTAATTGCCATTATCTGGAGTGTTTTGGCATATTTATGCTTGGAAAAGGTATAGGAAGCAAAATATATGGACTTTGGGAGCTTTTGGCCACAAATTGAGCTAAAAATGTGGTGACACTACCTTGGACGTGCTCACGCTATGACCTATGCAAGAATTGGCTGTCAATAGATTTTTGGAAGATATTTTGGAGATTTCTTGGAGAGAAATTAATTGCTCGCCCACAGGCGTTTGGCAACAGATTGGCAACGGTTTTGCACTATCGCCCGTTGTAATTTTTCTAGTAGTGTGGTATCCATTGATGATGGAGTGATGACCCTTTTTGTGAGGCGATTTACTGCTCTTAGTATTTCACGAAAATATTTTGAGATAGTGTACGTAGAATGTTGAAAATGTTCAACATTATCACGAGTCAAGTATATATGGCAAATGGTCATTAGAAAAATAGCAGTTTGTTCCTCTATAGTAACATTTCTTGTAGACTTTAAACCTCCAAACTCTTTTAACTCCCAATGAAGTAAATTAAAAGTATGCTTATCCATCCGAAATGATTCATAAATCCTTGTAGGATTACCATAAATAAGTTCCCGCACCCACTCGTGTCCACCTAAGATAGATGTTTGACATGGTTCCTTTTCTAAATATAATCTATTATACTCCAGTAAGGCCAAAGTAATCCAAACATACATCTCATCCTTGGAGTCAAAGTCAAAATCTAATGAGCATCCATATGTCCAGAATATAAAAATAATATTATTAACCTAAAAGTATATAAGTAACAATGTAAACTCAACATAAAAAGTCACTAAAACAACGACTAGATATCCTTAAATCAACACAACCCAAGTGCTTAAAAGAAACACATGGAGTCTTAATACAACAAATACATGTCTTTAAATCAACATAACAAGTCACAGGAAACAACAAAGTTCTTAAAGTAACACAAGTAGTCCTAAAAAACTAACAATGACACTACAAGGAAAGCACCCAATCTCTCTTTCTCTCATCTGGCATATCAAAAAAGATCTCTCGATAAAGACTAGAATCATGCAAAGCTTTTACAGCTTTCCCATACATAACACCTTCAATGCCCAGTGCATTTAAAGCCTTCAAGCAATCTTTCATTGTTGTGACTTCATTATGAGCGGATAAAGTTGCCACAACCTCACTATCTCCGACATATGACGATGATAAGGCTAGTATTTGTTCAAGCAATTCATTTTTCCTCTTAGTCTCCTCACCAATAGTGGCCAAAACCTTTTCTAACATGCTAGAATAAGTCTTTCTCTTCTTTTTGATGGAAGTTGAAGAAGGTTCATTCTTTTGTGAAGCACTAGGTAGAAAACTACTAGTATTAAGATTAATTAAAATGACATCATTAGTACTAAGATCCAATTTTTCTTTGTTACAAACACTATCACCTTTATCTTCAGTATCTGAAGGTGATTTAGTAAAGGGATGAGCATTAATACCAATAGCTTGTGTGTCTCCAAAAATGAAGGATAAGTCATTGTACTTCGGACACCCCTTCCTCCTAAACTTTTTGGCCATCTTATACACCTACCAATGTTTATAGAACATTAGTTAGTTTTTACAATTATGCAATTATGTATATAACTAATATCAAGAAACAAATGGCAAGAGATGTTACCTTGCTCAAGTTATCCCAAATGTCATCGCTTGCAATGACTTCTCTAATTATTGCATTGTTAGCTGTCCCACTCTCTTTAATCAAAACTTTAAATTTTCTTTGTCTACTCCTCAAATTATTATATTTGTTTTCAATTAATTGGAAGAGTATTCTTTTTGAATTTAGCCTTAAGTGCTTCTTTGATTGGTTTCTATCCTTTCTTTGAAAAAGTAGTAGTAGTTTTACTTCCTTTTTTCACCTCCTCGACCATCAAACTAATCAGGTATTCCTCAATTGCATCAGTCTACACATCTTTTCCATCAATATCCACACAATCATTGCTATCTTTTTGAGAATCATCCATCTTAACCAAAAAGAAAATAAGTCATGACATAACATACACTAGTGCATACTCTCCTTGAGTTAAAGAAAAGAATATAATTGGAACATTATAAGTAAATTTTAAAGTATTTAGGCTGGCACACGAGAATAACTAAAGGCCATTCATAGATTTCAATTGAGCATAATGATTTTTCAAAAGAGAAGAACTAAAGGCAATTCATAACTTTATAGTTTTTCTATAAGTTTCATATCCACATAATTAAAAAAAAAACAATAAAAGAATCTTATATTGCATATTGAATGTTGAACATCTAACCAATTGTTCATATCAATTCTTATACAAAGCCTTCTAGCAATTATAGTGATTATATATCAATAAAACTGTTCATATCAGTTCTTATATAAAGCTTTTTGGCCAAATATGAAAATATTGCATATTTATCAAAACATATCAAAAACTGAAATCTCAAAAAAGTGCATATTTGTCAAAATAAACCAGATGCCTAAATCTAAAAATAGTGCCCTTTGCTCCTATTCTTTTTGGTTTTTTATGAAAGATTAAAAGAAAAAACAAGGGGTAGATACCAAAAAAAATAAAATAAAATGCTACCACAAATAAAAAAAAAAGTAATATGATTGAAGAAATCATACCTAATTGTTGATAAAAGGTAATCTGCAAAGAAAAAAATTGCAGCAAAATCACAAGATTATATACATATATAGCCACACACATTACGACAAATAATACCAAATACTTAGATTATAATTATATATATATATATATGTGTGTGTGTGTGTGTGTATGTATACATGTATATATGTATATATAAACATAATCGGCTATATATACATATATCAACGAAATCTGCTTCCCAAAGTATCAACATAATCAGTAACCAGCTATATATATAGATATATCAACTTAATCAACTTCCAAAAGTATTAACATAATCAACTTCCACCATATTTTTGCATAGGAGTCAAAGAAATATGCACCATATATATATATATATATATATATATATGTATGCATGTATGTATGTATATATGTATACATATATCAATGTAATAAGCTCGTAATCAGTTTTGACCATATTTTTGCATAGATATTCAAGTAAATAGATAGACACACAAATATATATATATATATATATATATATATATATATATATATATATACACACACGAAATAACTTGCCTAAAAGTAGATATGAGAAGAAGGAAAAAAGATGGAGAGAATAAGCAGTGATGAAGGCGGTGATGAATATGTCATTCTTTGTGTTTGTATAAGATGAAATGTCTTAAAAGAGGGGAAAAAACTTTTGTAGCTAGCCTAGCTTGAGCCTTCAACCTCATTAAATAAAAATATGCACCGCACCATTAAACCACTCACACAACCTATTTCTTCAACAAGAGAAAACTAATTTTTTGCATTTATTCAAGTTAAGGAAATATTGCTTCTAGTTTCTTTTTCTCCCAAAAACGGCTAACGCAAACAAACGCGTTTTCCTTACTCGTTTATATAAAATGGGAGATGAAAACAACAAACTGGAAATGGCATTGTTTCCAAACGAGCCCTTAGTAAGTAGTTTTTTGGAGTAAACAGGAATGTAGAAACATAGAAATATTGTGAGATTTTAAGAGTTGTATTCCCCCTTTATGCTGGAAGAATACTTATAGTTGTTTCATTGTACTTGCTAACTGTTTTTGGGTTGTGTGCCGTCTTTGGATTGCGTGCCATCTTTGGTGACTAATTGATGATAGTATTTGGAAGAGTCTGACATGTATTTTTTTTCCAAAGTCACATGGAGTGCAATCATTGATAAGACAAGTTGATGAAGATCTCATTTTGTATGCAGTGGATCTCATTTCAATTGAGGAGGAGGACCTGCGGCCTCACTTTGTACTTTAAGGAGGAGGAGGACCAGCAAACCTGATCAAGCACCAAATTCTTATTTCACATGTTAGAAACCATGAAGGCGGGGTTGTTTTTGGTTTTTATGAGAAGTTGGTACCTCATTCAGTAATTCACGCAGATCTCCAAGCTCTTCTTCGTGGACTTCACTTTTGCAAGGAGAAAGGTTTAAGGCAAGTTTGGGTAGAGATGGATTCCATGTGGGCTGTGAAGCTTATTCATGTCGGTAGCTCGCTTGGTCACTCAAGCCAAAGGACTAGTGAAGGACCTTCAATCTCGAATATCACATATTCGCCGCGAGGGTAATAAACCAGCGGACCATCTTGCTAATCTCAGCTCAAATTCGATAAGCTTACTTGTTTTTGATGATATTAACGGGATGGGAATTATGCACGGGTGTGTAAGGTGTGATAAATTGGAGATCCCTAATATTAGAGTTTAGCGTCTAGGTTTTTGGTGCGTTTTCTTTTTTTTTTTTTTTTGGTAAGGTAATAGTACTACCTCATTTATTTTTGCTTGCATTTGCATCTCATCTTTTTTTTTGTACGGATGTTGGCATGTCAATCTCCCATGCTTAGGAGTAGACTAGAGGGTTTCAGCCTAGTCCCCCTCTATTTGTATTTTATGTTTGGTGGTAATAAAATTTTGGGATGCTGTCCCCTTTTGCTTGAAAAAAAAAAAAGAAAAAAATCTTATTTCACATGTTAAGATCATTCACCATATATGATGAATTTCTCTTCGTATTCTAACGCAAGACCACGAGCACGTATACCGGATTATCACCTTTAATCAATCATCAGTCGGCCATTGTTATTCATTTGGTTCATCGTCATAATAATGGTACTTATATCATAAACAATGTATTAATAAACTAAAGATGTGTAGATTGATTGATTACAAAATTTTGGAGTTCGAAAATTTTTAGGTTCCTGCAAGGTGGATCAAATTCCGCACATTCACTTCTTATAAAGAAGACAAAAGTATTGAAACTTTCCCATAAGATAATAAGGTGTATTTCTAGCTTAGCAACACTACCAGCTTCCACACGTAAAATGGCATGGTTTTTTTTTTCTTTTTTCCTTTTCCGTGTTTCATTCCTATAGTAAACTCAATTAAGAAACTTTCCCTAAGACAATAATGTCAAGGTTTTGTCCCTATTTATACAAGGCATCGCATGCTAATTAATATGCTGGACGTAAGCTGGTGGCTACCACGTAAACTATAAAACTCGTGATAATAAGGAGGTAATGACATTGTGGTGTAAATTTATGGTAATATAATATCACATGTAATATTTTTTTAAATTTTTTTTCAAAAGAAGATTTATAGTGATTCCTCACTTACCTTTATTAATGACTCAAACTCGAAAATTATAGGTTCTAAGTAAGGAGTAGTACAAGAAATAGTTAAAGCTTCTAATTTAAAGTTTTTGGAGAATGATTTTGTGAAACTATTTTGGTATCAAGCGACAAGTTCCTTCTTTTTTCTCAATAATTTGCTCTTCATACCTGTGAAAGCTTAAAGTTGCCTCAAAAAATTAAAAGTTGAATAATTAAAAAGTAAGGCAAAATAGTCAATAACTTTTATTCAACCATACTTCTAATGAGAGATCTATCATATTAAAAGAGGTCCTTGACTCAACAACTAAAGTTTCAGAACTAGAGCGAGTACACCCTAAAACTAAGCCATTTGAGCCCATTTTAAAAGAAAACTTCAAGTAACAGTCAATGTCAAAAAAATTAAATTTACCACCTCATCTAAAAGTTTAAGTTTTTAGAGAGCATATTGATTTATTTATTTAGTGTATTAACGAAAAAATTAAAAAATAAGAAGCCCAATTCAAAACTCAACGACAAAAGTGTTTTTTTTTTTCTTTGAGATACTATTTTTACATCATGTAGGAAGCTTTTTTTTTTTTCCCCTCTCACTCTAAAAGATATCTGCTGGAAAATCAAGGAACATGCACACACATGTAAGCACACAACTGAAATAACTACAAAAAACACATGATATTTTTAACGTGGTTTGATCGCCCCCTTACATACACAGAGCTAGCTATTAAAAAACCATCTATTAAAGGTAACGCGCATAGTTTTTGCATGGACAAAAACTTAAAAAAACCCTCCTCACAATACTTTATGTAGAGAAACTTTTAAACCCTCTGCAAAGAATTTTTTCTAGCATAAAGTACTAAAAACTCTCTCTGATACTAATAAATGCATAAGCAATATATCATGTAGACTGGATCTTTGTAACAAGGATTCATCTTTTCGGTTTCCTTTTTTTCATGTCACCGTAGATTATTATCAAAAAATTGTGGAATAATCCCAAAAGAGATTAAGAAAATGGAAGAAATGAATATGGTAGTGAAGATAACAAAAACTATAAAGGAGGAGAACATTTTGCTCAATTGTGCATTCGAAAACACTAATATAAATCATTTTCTTGTATATCATTGATTACATTAAAAGGGGAAATTCCAATTTCACGTACACCGGACACTAGAATGTCCTTTATTTATTAATATAAACTTCCCAGAGACTATCTTATTTTCCTTTATTTATTATTAATACAGATTTTAATCACAAAGATACAACGTAACGATAACAAGTGCATGTACAACTTCCCACCTGATTATTCCAAGTTGATAGAAGCATTCTCTATCTTCTCGGCTGCTCCATGAAAACTGACCAAAGTAGCTGGTGAAATTGTTCGTAAGTATATCCTGGTACAGGATCAACCATGTACGCCCATGTTACTAGGCTCCCATAATTCGTTGGCAATACTGATAGAGTTCTTTTAAACGTCTTAACTACTAGATTATTCTCCACAGCTTCATAGCTTAAGTAACGTTTACCTGGATCTTTTGCTGTTAGGTTGTGCTTTTCCCACTTCAAATAAGTGGTATTGCGATCAAGTCGTGATTTCTAGAAAATAGGTGATTCTAGAAAATAGGTGAAGCTATTAGTGTTTGATTTTTTTTGGGCAATTCTACCCTTTCTTTAAATTTTTTATGGAAATCCTAGTCTCTCTTCAATCTTTTTTCTATATTTTACCATTTTTGTCACAATTATAAATAAAAAAAATAATAAAAATTAAATTCAAATTCTATACACATTAAAATATATTAAGAAGAGTATAATTTTTATTAATTACTCCATTTATTATTTCATTTTGAAAAAATAAATTCTGAATCTATTAATAATATTTTGATATTATATTGATACAAATATTTAATAAAAATAGTTTTATTATATTTAAAAATTTATATAAATTATCTTATTCTAATAATAGTAATAATAATTATAATTATGATAAGAATAACAACAATAACAACCTGATATCAATGTTCTTTTTGTACTTTACTTTCATCTGCTAATCCCTAATTTTATCAAACACATTGCCTTCAATAATCTAGTTAAATAATTATCTGTTAACAACTAAAATATAATAGCCATTAGCTATTCAAATAGCTATCACTAACTCTAATAGCTAGTTGTGCTAAGTAGGCCCTAAATAACTACATGTAAATAAAAATTTACTATTTTAAATTATTTTTACATTAAATATAAACTAAATTAAAAAAAAGAATCATTGGAAATGATAAATTTAATGCGTGAATGATTAAATAAATTTTATAAATTTTTACATCAATAAAAACATTAATCTATATTAGTAAGTATAATATTGTTCTTATTAGAAAGCCTATAAATATTAATACAATTGAGAAACCGAGTGAGGGAAAAACACTCACTCTTACACATAGAATCAACATCTCGTAGGTATATTTTATTGTTTGTTATAAGTAGGTAGTTGAGGTAGAGTTGGCCATTTATTTAGGACCCGTTTGGATTGGTTTTTTTTTAAAGCATTTTTTTTAATAAAAATTTTTAAAAAATAGTTATTTTTTAGAATTTAAAATTTTTTTACTTTTTAAAAATCTATATTAGAGCTTTTTTCAGAATTTCAAATTTTTTGTAAGTCAAATTAAATAGTTATTACAAATTTAATGTAACTTTTTAAATAAAAAAAAATGTATTTTTCTTGAAAAAAACCAATCTAAATAGGCCTTAAAGCTGTGTGATCCATCAATCTCCTAAAAAGCAATTGATGGATCCTATAATTGCATCGTAATTAACGTGGATCTAAATCCTATATATTTTTTTATGTGTCCAAATTATTAATTTTTTTATGTTCTTATTTGAAGCAAAGGACATTTCAAATGGCAAAGATAAATGATTCATCTGTGTGTTTTAAGATAAGAAACTTAATTATTAAAAAGATAAAAAAGTAAGAGACTAAATTAAATGCGTCATTAACCCAAAACTAATTTGGATGTTTGGTGAAAAGCAAAATTAATCAAGGCCTTACCCCCAATGCGAAAGCAGAACTCATGGCAATGAGGAAAGGCCTCGAGCTGCGAGACAACCCTTTTGATTAAAATATCTAATTCGTTCAAAATTTTAAGTTAAAAAAAATTAAGTACTAATTTAATAGACAATTCCTAGAAAGTTGGAGGCTTAATTACATGATGTTGCTTGTGCTGTGTCCTCGCATGTGTACATAGATAGTATTTGTAGAACAGTATGTTTAAGAATGTCGTATGAGTGCCAGCTGTAAAAGTCTTCGTGCATATTAAAATAGTATTATATTCTGTTAAAAATTATTAAGATTTTTTTATAAAAATTAATTAGTTATTATGATGGATGACTCAGGATGTTATAAGATAGTCTTTTGCTGACAAGGTATAAGCCAGATCAAGCAATAACTAACTTAGCAATCAAAGACAAATGAGAGTGTGACACCTGGCTAGTTAGTGAAGCAGCAGAAGTAGTTGAGACGGTTATTGTGAGCTGGAGCTGAATTTCTAGAATCTTTAGCTCCATTATATATAGACATTTGTACTCTAAACATGATTGAATAATAATGGAATCAAATTCTATTTTCTCTGTTTTATATCTTCTGATATGGTATCAAGAGCTTTATGAAGATCGTTGATGTCTTTTCATCGATCTTAGCCTTTTTTCTTTTCAAGATCGCATCTCACCTCCATTGTTGCGCAAGCTTCAGCAACTTCAATTTCGACCTCTATTGAAGTATTATCTTCTTCATCTTTATCATTTTCTGGTATTAATCATCTTTTTCTTTCATTTTTCACACACTTCAAACTTGGAAAGCTTTGAAACTTCTTAGTTCTTACTCTTGACTACATTTGTGACCTTTGATTGTGTTCCCACATAGCAATTTCTTTGTTCTAGCTACTGTGAACGAATTTTTAGGGTTTGTAGTTGATTGATTCTTCACAAAATGCCTGAATCACTTGCGATCTCGAATCTCAAAGAACTAATGCAAAACTGGAGTTCTATGACTCCCAGTCAAACTCGATAATTCCAATTATTGTGTTTGGAAATATCAAATTGAAGGAGTGTTGAATGTGTATGATCTCTTTGATTACATTTCTGGTGTTAAGCAATGTCCTATTAAGCTGCTCCGTACAAAGGCAGATGGCTATAATGACTATGTCGCGGGGCAAACAAGTGATAAGAGGCTGAGAACTTGCCTTGTTTCTGCTATCTCAGCTCTGTTGCAATCTAAGATCATGTTTCTCCAGTCATCATCAGACATTTGGGCATATCTGGAGAAGAGGTATAACTTTATGCCTCGAGCCTATCTCCATCAACTCAAGAACAAGCTTCTAAATGCTACCAAAGGCATTAAGAACATTCAACAATACTTAGATAAGATTAAGCAAGTTATTGATTAGCTTGCAGCTGCATTTGATCTTGTGTCTGATGAAGATCTCATTGTGCACATCTTGAGAGGATTTCTAACTGAATATAATCCCTTTAAGGACTTTATTAGACATGAAACCACCCCATTATCCATCTCTAAATTGACTAGCATGCTTCTTATAGAAGAAATGGACCTACAAGCCAACTCTCTTACCATTACTGACTCTTTCATTCATCAAGTTCTTTATACCTCCGATTCTGCTCAAAATCAAAAAGGAAGAGGCAAGAATGGTTCATCTAGGGATAGTGGAAGAGGAGGATTCAGAGGTCAAGGGTCACCTCCTACACTAGCATCTTCTGGTACTGCAGCCTCTCAGACTCCTATCACTTATAATCCATCTACTGCTCCTATCTTTTGTCAAATCTATGGCAAGAAAAACCATGTGGCTATAGACTACTAGCATAGGTTTGATAATGTTACATATGCCGATAGCAAGGCTAAACAAGTTCTCACGACTCACACCACAACAGCAATGCCAGAATCTGATACCTGGATCTTTGGTACTAAAGCTACAAACCATGTCACTAGTGATCCCAACAACTTTTCCATCTATTCTTTCTATGAAAAAGAAGAATCTTTGTCTTTAGCTAATGGTACTTCTCTAAAAGTTGCTAACACAGGCAGAGGTACTCTTTCAATCCCTTCTACCACATTTCAGTTACACAATGTCTTGCATGTTCCTTTCATTTCTCACAATTTGCTTTTAGTATCTCAATTCACTAAAGACAACAATGTTACTCTTGTTTTCACTACAAAGAAGGTATCCATACTGGACAATCATCATCAAGTGCTGTTTAAGGCCCCATGTGATCAAGGCCTGTACACACTGCCCTCTGTCTAGTCTTTTCAACCTCAGGCACATTCTTGCATTTGCACAACTACTACACCTTCAGATTTTCTTCTCTGGCATAAAAAACTAGGTCATCCTAGTTCTCAAATCTTGAGCTCCTTGTTTACTATACTGTCCTTTTGTTCAAATCAGAATTCAATATTATGTGAAGCATGTAATATTGCTAAGGCTCATAGATTGCCATTTTCTATTTCCATCTCTACTAGTGATAGGCCCTTTGATTTGATTCATACATATGTATAAGGAACTACACAAGTTTCATCTTTTTAAAATTATCGATACTATGTTTTGTATGTGGATGATTGTATAATATTTAGCTGGCTTTATCCTCTTAAATCCAAGGCTAAAGTTTATGATACCTTTGTTTCTTTTTACACTTTAGTTCAAACTCAGTTTAATATCTCTATTAAAACACTTAGATCAAATAATGGCACTGAGTATATTAATCATAAATTTATTACCTTTTGTCAAGTTAAGGGTATAGTGTATCAAACAAGCTGTGCTTATACTCCTTAGCAAAATGGTGGAGCCGAGAGAAGGCATTGCACTTAATTGAAACCACTCTCACCCTGTTGCACCATGCTTCTATGCCTACTTCTTTCTGGCTAAAAGCTCTTGCTACAGCCAATCATCTCATCAATAGATTGCGTAAGGCTATTCTAAACAACAAATCTTTCAATGAGTTTCTATATCAAAAACCATCAGATTATAGCTACCTAAAACCCTTTTGTTACTTATGTTTTCCATGGTTAAGACCCTACACTAAGCATAAACTTCAGCAAAGATCAAAGCCATGGATATTCTTGGGCTACTCATCTATCTCAAAAGGCTACAAATGCTATGATATTTCATCAAAAACAATAATTATCTCTAGACATGTCAATTTCTATGAACAAATCTTTCCTTTTGCTCATCATTCATCTTTACATCTTCAATCTTCTCTATCTCATCAATCATTCCACATGCCAATTTTTCCTAATTTCTCTTCAGCATCAAATTCATATTCAAGGCCTGTAGTTTCACTTCTTGTAGATTTGGCTTCAACCTCACCTATAGGATCATCATCGTCATCATCTTTATCTTCTTCCTAATTTTCATCAGGACGAGGCTATCCCTCTCCATCTCTTGTTCCTTTCTCATCTAGTACTTCACAATCTGCACCAATGCACTCTCTACAAGGCAGACAATCTGAGCAACCATTTCTTACACAGTCATTTTCTCATCATCCAATGATTACCAGGTCTAAAACTGGCTCTCTCAAGCCCTCTTCTAAATATATCAACTCCCTAATCCTCATTCCTTCCATTACTAAACCTAGCTTTTTTAAAGAAGCATCTAGGTATCTCTACTAACATGATGCTATGACTGAGGAATTCCAAGCCTTGCAAAAGTAAAACACATGGCAATTGGTTCCTTGCTTTCCTAATAGGTAGCCAATTGGTTGCAAGTGGGTTTATAGTATTAAGAAGAAGGCTGATGGCTCTATAGCAAGGTACAAGGCAAGATTACTTGCTAAGGGATTCCATCAAACTAAAAGAATTGACTACTATGAGACCTTTAGTCCTGTAGTCAAAATGCAGACAGTCAGAATTGTTTAATCCTCAGCTCTAAACTCTAGCTAGCTTATCAAACAACTAGATGTAGCTAATGCATTTCTCTATGGCCATCTTCAAGAAGAAGTTTATATGCAGCGACCTCCTAGATTCATTAGTCCTGATCAACCAAATCATGTTTTCTTATTGAAAAAGTCTTTATATGGTCTTAAAAAGGCTTCAAAGGCTTTGTATAAATTCCTTGCCAATTTTCTTATCAAGCAAGGCTTTATCTACAATAAGGCAGAGATCTTTTGTTTGTCAAACAAACTGCAGACTCTATGTTGATGCTTTTGGTATATGTGGATGATCTTATTCTCACTGGTTCATCTTCTAAATCTATCGTTGAGCTTATCTCACAAATTGCTGTAGCCTTTGCTATTAAGGATCTTAGTCCTTTATCCTATTTCCTAGGCATAGAGATGCACTATAATGAACAAGGGCTACTTCTTAATCAACAAAATTATGCCTTAGATATCTTGAATAAAGCAGGCATATTAAATTGTAAACCTACTCCTACCCCAATAGTTTCAAATCCTCAATCTAGCTCTCATGATAAGGATCAGCCATATTCTAATCCAAGCCATTATAGAAGCATAGTTGGAGCTCTCTAGTATCTTACAATCATAAGGCCTGATCTTCAATTTACTGTTAACACAGTTTGTCAACATATGAAGAATCCTACTCAGGCTAATTATACTTTGCTTAAATGAGTGCTGAGGTATATTCAGGGTACCTTATCCCATGGTCTGTAGTTCACTAAATGGCCATTAGTCTTGCAGGCTTATAGTGACTCTGATTGGGCCTCAGATTCCCTTAACTAGAAGATCAGTAACAGGCTATGCAATATTCCTAGGCCAAAACTTAATCTCTTGGTCTTCAAAGAGACAATCAACTGTTTTAAGAAGCTCTATAAAGGCTGAATACAGAAGTCTAGCAACCACTGCTACAAAGGTTAAGTGGCTTACCTATCTACTTCAGGCATTGAATATTCCAGTTCAGTGTCCCACTATATGGTGTGACAATCAATCAACCATTGCTTTGGCAACCAATCTAATTCAACACCAAAGGACAAAACATATCGACCTTGATTGTCATTTTGTCAGGGAGCAAATCATTTCCAAGCAACTCTGTATCTCCTATATTCCTAGCTTTGGTCAGTTGGTTGATGTTCTAACAAAGCCACTTCCCGTTACTTTTTATACTCAATTGGTTTCCAAGCTGCCTTTTGTTCCCACCAGGTCCATCTTGAGGGGAGATGACAAGGTACAAGCCAATCAAGTAGTAACTAACTTAGCAATCAAGGCAAATAAGAATGTGACACCTAGCTGGTTAGTGAAGTAGCAGAAGTAGTTAAGGTGGTTATTGTGAGCTGGAGCTGAGTTTTTAGAATCTTTAGCTCCATTATATATAGACATTTGTATTGTAAACATGATTGAATAATAATGGAATCAAATTCTATTTTCTCTCTTTTATGTCTTCTGGTATATACTTTATAATTTTAAAATGTGAAAGGAATGTATATTCCAACACTCTCAAGTGTGACCCAGAGCAAGAATCAAGAACATGTCAGAGGAATATATATTCCAAAACATTCATCATTTTGAGTGCAACA
Organism: Cordia subcordata; assembly: GCA_028554755.1. Classification (NCBI taxonomy): domain Eukaryota; kingdom Viridiplantae; phylum Streptophyta; class Magnoliopsida; order Boraginales; family Cordiaceae; genus Cordia; species Cordia subcordata. The sequence goes on along the minus strand of JAPTOF010000002.1, from coordinate 13,293,474 downwards.
AACTATTAAATTAATTTTTAACAAACTATAAATCTGTGTTTTGTTTTGGGTTTGCTGCTAGCTTTGGTAATGTCACAGTTATGCAAGTAGAATTAACGGTTCTTGTTCGAGGTTTAGAGGTTTGTAAAGAAACGGTTTAGGGAATGTTTCCGTGGAGATGGATTCTTTGAGCGTGGTAAGTCTCGTAAGGAATGGAGTGAAAGGGTCGTGGGCTTTAACTCATTTGCTTCATAAGGCTCGGAAGCTACTTCATGATCTTGAGGGATCCTTTACTCATATTTACAGGGAGGGCAATTCTCCGGCAGATATTCTTACTAACTGGGGAGTGAATTTAGAGGGTTGCTCACTCATCTTTGATGTCTGGGCGGTTCCTTTACTTATGGGAGTGAATTTAGAGGGTTGGCAAGTTTAATTTCCCGTATCAATTGATAATGACTCTGGTTTCTGGTGATTTCTTGCAGGTCTTACTGCATATTTCACACACTTTGGCAGCTACGGGGAACTGGTTTCTCTTCGGTTTAAATGCTAGCTGTGCTTTGTCGATGGGAGATTTTGCCCTGGCTCTGTTTTTAAACTTGTCTTTCTCTGTCTCCAAATACACCTTCCTTAGCTACCCTTTGCTGAACCTCATGCGTGCTTATTCTGGAGCATAACTTTGTCTTATGTTTTTCCTCCATTCAAGAAGTGGATGGGGTTTTATCCCAACCATTCCAAACTGGTATAAAGGGGCTTTTCGGTTAATGTTTTGGTTTAATGCAGGTTGTGCAGGTGGCCAGGTTAGGGTGCAACTTCAGTATTTTAGAGTGTGTCCTTTAACACTGCTACAAAATACTGATTCTACAATATTCTGTTGCTTAAATTTTATTGGCGCTCTCTTTTGTTTGGCGAAAAGGGCTGGAAAACTTGGCATTTTTCCATCACTGTCATCCTTTGCTATAATGCTGTGCGGATCTCTTGCGTGATAAGCCTGTGCAGTATGAATATGAAATGGATTATGAAAATCCAGGAACTCAGTTTCACGGCATCTGGACTGCATTTTATCTCTAAAAGTTGCAGTTGCTGTGTTCTTTGGGTGAAGTGTCAGCTGCAGCTACGCGATTTTGTAGCGTTGGTATTTTGTGTTGGCATACTTTGAATGTACAAGCAGGGGCTATGTTGTTGGCACGGCTCGAATTAAATGCGACGAGTTCGAATAAACAAAATTTATTACGCGCCTGAAACCTGCATTCTACGGTATCTAAGAAAATGTCAATGTGGATAAAAACTTTACCATGTGAACCATGCAGTGATAAACTAACCATTCTACATATTGATTTTCAAAGTTTGGGCTTCTTAAGTAAAGTTTAGATGCATGCAACGTGGATTAAGGTTCTGTTTTGGTCTAGTTATGATAATTCCGCTGTTAAGTTAAAGAGTTTTGAATAAAAATATTATTAAATAAAAGTTGTTGATCTTATAACTTTGTATTTTAGGACCTAAAATTTTAACTGTTTTGAATGCACTAGATTTTGAAAACTATAAAATAATATTTTTTAGAAAATGATTTTTAAAATGATATAAAATTGTTTTTGAAAACCTTTTACCGAAAGTAGTGAAGTTAATCGTTGTTGAGTGTGCTGAGATGCTCTGAGGTGAGCTGTCTTCTCGCTTGTCGACAGGGTTGACATTGTTAGTTTGTACTTTGTAGTAAAATAACATGTTCTAAAAGTTGGTATAAGTGCAATTGTCATATGTTTTCCCAACCTATCAATCTTATCTATATACTAGTTATTTTAAAATTCGTATTACGGGTCAAATTTTATATTAAGTAATTTCTAAAATAATTTTAAACTATAATTATATGTTAAAATTTAATTTAAATTATAATTTTAAAGTTTTAAATTATAATCTAATAATAAATAGCAAATTCTTTTTTCATATTTGTAATTAATATATATATATACACACACACATATAGAGAGAGAAAGAAGATATATTGGCCCCAGGGGCATAGGTGAGTTAGTAAGTGGCCAGGTGATTGGGGTGGTAACACTCCGACAACGCGGGTTCGAATCCGTGTGGTGGCAATTCCCTGCTGAAATATTGTGGGGTTGTTGCTAGGTTCGTGACCCGTTGGTCCTCTCCCTGGCAGGGCTGTCACTCATGCACATCCCTGATTTATAACCCACCTGGTTATGGGGCTTCGGGCACATGTAGGATTGAGAGAAAGAAAAAGAGAAAGAAGATATATCTTATCACACCATCTTTTTTTTTTTTGTTTTTTTTTTCTGGTTACACCTTCCACCCTCACAAGATTAAACCTAGGACCTCGTGTTTGGAAAAAATAGTCTTAACTACTTAAGTTATCCCGTAATTCCTCACACCAATTTTTTCTTAACTTCTAAACACATTTCTTTATTTTCATATTAATAGTAGTACATTTTTAAGCCACCAGAACTTAATATAAATAGATACATTGATATGCAATGTACACATACATGTACGCATTTTTACAATTTTACGTAAATATATTTGTGGATATCCATACAATAGAAGTTCTTAAATGGTGTTAAGTTAAAGAATTAACATTAATATTTACTTGTAAACTATCTTAATTCTTATCGCACTATTTTTTTTTTAACTTCTAAACTCATTTATTTATTATTTATTTATGCACTAATAATGCCACATTCTAAGGCTTAATCAACTTGTGGGACATTCTAAGGCCTCCAAAACACGTACATTAGTGTCTACGTGTGTGTCATATGTTAATGGTGTGGCATATTCTAAGGCTTAATCACCATGTGACGTATTTGAAGGCCTCCAGAACTCTTGTGAGTTACATTTTTATATAGATATAAATATATAAATATAGATTTAGATTTGCAATAAATATAATATGTTAAAAATTATAAACATATAATGAGTAAAAATCATACATAATGATAAAATCCAAAATTACTTTACATGTCACTATCCATAAGAGCATGAAATTTGACTGACTTAATCTTATGTTAATTAGTGTGTATCGGATTCAAAGAATTTCAAACTCTCAGGAATTTAACTTTATATAATCGTATAGGAATAGACATTTATCTTTTATAAAAATGTTTCAAGATTGAGACTATATTGACCACTTTTTGAAAATAATGTAAATTCATCTATATATTTCTTAATAATAAGGAATAAATTGAAAGAAAAAGAGAACAATGGAGACTATTAAGATTATTTTATCAATGCATAGTATTGGAGAGTAATCAATAAAAATTAAATCAAAAAATGAAAACTTGATGATGTGTGGCATCTTTTATGGATTTCTAAATGTTCACGAGGTATAACTTTATTACTATTATTATTATTATTATTATTATTATTATTATTATTGTATAGATATATACTAGAGTTGATGAAATTTTAACTTCATCCCTCAGCTCCCCCACCAAGAGCGCTGATTACTATTGTCACTATTTTATAATATCCATTTATACGAGCATGAAAAATTTTCCTCTAAGGTTTTTAAGGCTCAGCCTATCACGTATGCATCTATTAATATCAAATGCATGCAAATAGGACTTGGCGGACTTGCTATTTCCAAATATTAGTATTTTTTCTTTTTTTATTTATTGGGCCACTGCACGTCAGTTTTCGATCTATCCAACTAAGAGATTAAAAAAAAAAACATTTTATCTTTTATTCTCCTTTTTTAAAATTACTACTAAATTAAATATTTCATTCGGTGCATCGCACTATTTAAAAGTTAGTATTTACTCGAACTAAAGCTTTTCCTGAAAACCGAAACCTATAACGTGGCAAGTCCACAACTTACAAGTTACACGTTCTTTTCACATGACTTTCTAGTGACGGTTTGACGCTTTTCATCAATTTTATAGCCTTTTTTTGGTCGGCATCTATCTATATAAATACTAAAGAAATCAATTTGGCACTATTCATTTCCCCTAAAAATCGGTCAAATATTTGTCAATTCTTGATTGGGTCACAATATGTGGCAACATGTAATTTTTTTTTTGGTTAAAAAATATTGCTATAGCATGATACTTTATTGTTTAATTTAAAAGTCACTTTTTAAAATTTTATTCTAAAAATAGTGTGATACTTTATTTAATGGACCATTTATGACTTCTCGAACATGATTATTTTGTGTTGAAGTGTAAAATTATGCCTTGAAAAAAAAGTGCAAATTTGATCATGATGCTTTGTGAATGTCTACATGGCATTAATATTTGCATATACTGCAATAAAGAAAAAAATATGTCCATTATGTGTATTTTAAAATTTTAACAGTTACTATATTATATCACGTAATTATATTAAAAATAAATATAGAATCTCGATAAGATGTAATAAAATATGAAACAAGTTAATTTGAAAAAAAAAAAATAACACTGAATTAAATAGCTTAAAATTTATATCATATCTGGTGCATTCCATAGGTTCACCACCTAGTATATACTAAGTCTATTGTCCAGTACATCAATTTTCTTTCCAAGAGATTCAAGTGCCATTTGTTGCATTTTGGTTCGTCACTTGTTGCAAATGTGGCATACTTTACTGCCACTAATCGAATTTGCCAACAAAAAGAATGCCATTAAGGGTGTCTAAGAGGCCACGTACGATTAATCGCAGATTCATAGGGCCACGCTTGAACTGATCGCTTTCTTGAGTAGATTTGAAACGTTAATCACGTTTCGCACCTAAATGTTGGTATGTGATTAATATTTGTTGCAGCAAGGCTGGCTAATTGTAGTTTGGTCATTCTAATTTGTTAACCTAAATATTAAGTTCAAATAAAAATTGATGTAAATTTAGGCTGCAACAATTCAAAAGTTAATTAAGATATGTAATTTATTTGAAAATTTAAGTAGAAAAATAAATAGTAATTCCAAAGTTATATCAATTGAACTCTTTTTTCGCAAAGGCCAGAGGCCCTAAAAAGCTTTATTCCTCCCCAAAACAAATTACATGAACGGCGATTCAAGTCCCCAATGGAGGAGATTGAGGAAACTAACCCCTAAAGGAATCTAACAAAATTAAACAAAAGCATGTAATGTGCTAACAAAATAATACATAAAAACAAATTTAACAGTAATGGCTGCTGAAGAAAAACTGAGGTTGCCTCGCCCAAAAGTGAAACTTCTTATGTATACCCGAGCAATATTGAATCATGCCAAGTCGATGCCCAATTTCTCGTTTATTAACCTTGATTGCACCGAGCTGATCTTGCTTGTCATACAACCTAAAATAAAGAGAGTGCATCCCAAGCGAGAAGAAGGCCGGCTCCTTTACGTATAAGCGTAAAACTTACCAATTATTCCTGCGTAGACGCTCAAACTTGCTCGTATGCGTAACTAAGCAGCGCTTTCGATGAATCACAGATCCTGAAAAAAGAATCGTAAAGTTTGCACAACAAAAAATCCTGCTTCATCTACCAACAAACACAAGCTACTCCCTGTCTGATTAAAAAAAGAGTCTCTCCAGTTACAAATTAATTTTTGATCAATTGAACTTGCTGACATATTGATTTGATTTAAATATGTATAATTTCAATAAAATAAAAGCGTAATTTGTAACATTGTCACTACAAAATTTGACATTATTAAATTAATATTGAAACTCGTGCACCACACGTGTTACACGCTAGTGTACATATTAAATTTATTGTCGCTTCACTATTTTCCCTCCTCCAAAATGTTTGATGCCATTTGTCACCTATTGATTAGATTGCTCATACCACCATATCTCTTTCTAAATGACCTATATCTATGTATTAACTATTGTTATTTGTTGTCTTTTTTTGTATAGATATATATTCAAAGTAAACTTATCCTATGATTATGAATATAACTTGACATTATTGAATTAATATTAAAATGTTGAATTCTATTGCTCTGAAATATTAGTACTAAATTATATTATCAATATATTTCTTATTTTTCTTGTCCTAAATAAATAATAGTGTACATTTTTTAAGAAAATAAATAAAATAATTACATAGTTTTACACATATTTTTTCAAAGTATTTCAAACACATTTAATTCCTGAGCAGTATTTAATATATGACAATGTAAAAGTTCCCCCAAGGAATACTCAGCCGTAGAGCTAAGGCAAATATAAATCATTTTCTTGTAGATTATTATTGATTACATTAAAAGGGGAAATTCCAATTTCAAGAACACTGGACACTAAAATGTCCTTTTGTTTATTACTAAAAAAAACTTCCAGAGACCATCTTGTTAACCACAATGATACAACATAACGATAACAAGTACAGGTGGAACTTCCACTGATTATTCCAAGTTGATAAAAGCATTCTCTATTTTCTCGGCTGCACGCTGAAAAATCGACACAAGTTCTTGTGAAATTGTTCATAAGTGTATCTGGTATAGGATCAATCGTGTATGCCCATGTGATTAGGCTCCCATAATTGGTTGGCAATACTGACATAGTTGTTTTAAACGTCTTAACTCCTAGATTACTCTCCAAAAGTTCATAGCTTAAAGAACGTTTCTGGATCTATTGCCGTTAGGTTGTGCTTTTCCCACCTCACGTAAGTGGTATTGCCATCAATAGGTGATGTTACAATGGAGGTAATGTATCGATGTTGGCCAACACGACCCGAAACTCCTGCCACACAGTAAGATACACGAAGAGGAAAGATTCTGTAAAGGTTGCAAAAATCTGCAAAGAATGGCCATACTAGGCTCGTAGGGGCCCATGTACCTCTGCATTGACGTTGCCTAGCCACGGTGGCTGTTGATTTCCAGCAGCTGTTATAGCTTGACCAAAAGATAGAAGGACAAAAGAGTAGTTGCCATGTGAGAGCGGCGGAGAAAGAAGCGGGAAAAGTTTTCCGTTAGTTCCATTTTTAGGGTTTCTAATAATCAGCCGGGGAGGATTGAAGGAGGGAACTTTTTTGGTATGAAAAGTTGGCTTAAGATCATCTGATTTATATGGGGAGGACCGTGGGGTAGGAGCGGGACAGGTAGGGGTTTATTCACTCCTTTCTTCCCGCTCCAGTATATAGGTATATTTATTACATTTAGTATGTTCTTATATATTTTTCATGTAAACATTATATTATTTTGTATTTTTTATATATTTTTTAATATTTTAATACAAATTTTATATCATTAGAGATCTTTTTGGTTTAGTAGTAAAAGTTACCTTATTTTTAATATATTCTTATATATTAGTATGTTTTAAAAAGAATTGTTGACCAGACCCCATAGGCGCCGGGTGGAATTTTTTTTCTTTTCACCCAACAAAAGTGGAGATGGTAGTAAGAGTTTACCCCAATACTAGGTACATGGTAGGGGTAGAGGCAGAAATTTTACTAATAGGTGCTGAGTAGAAGTAAATACACCCTGTCCTTACGCTGCCCCATTGCCATCCCTACTTAGTAGTACTTTGTGCTCGTGCATTTCCATATACCATTTTTTGGCTGGCATTTCTTCTATCTTGGTTGGATGTCAACCAAGCTGCGCCTAGGAGTAGAATTAATTGGGTTCAAAACACATTTAATTTTTCTTTTTGACTTTTCTGGCAATCAATTTTTTTGTTTTTAAAACACGACAAATGAATCTTTTATCTTTGCAATTTGTTTTGGCATTAGTCCTCACGTCAAAAATTTTCTGAAAATTAACAAAGTAGAACATGTTATCTATATACAAGTTAATTAAAAAAAAAACACATTCTTTATACGAGTTGAATTTTTTATTAGGCATTTTTTAAAAAAAAATTAAATTATAATTAAAATCTAAAATTAAGTTATGCTTTTTGAGTTGAATTTTTTTTTAGGTATTTTTTTAAAATTTAAATTTAAATTTTAATCTAAATTTAAGTTATAATTTTTAGAATTTTAACTTTAATTCTACTTCTAATTTTTTCAAATTCTTTTTTTATATTTGTAAAATGAAAATATTCAAATAAAAAATTCTTTTGTAAGTCTTGAGTTTGAGTAATTATTGAGACAGATAAACATGTAGACATAAAAGAAATAACCTTCGGTCTTATACTATCTCATGACACCAAATTGTTTGAATTTCTAAATTCATTTCTTGTTTGCACATTAATAGCTAGAAATACATTCTAATGCTTCCAAAACTTAAAATAAATAGATAGAAAAATATATAATTTACACATTAAGTGCATTTAAGAAGGCCAACGTGCTAATAATCGAAACCGTCCACGAAATTACCTTAAGGTTACATTTGGTACAGTGGAACTGCCTGGAATGGAATGGCCATTCCACCTTCTCGCTCTGTTTCTTATGTTTGGTCGACCCACCTTGGGTGCTTCGAATTAGCTCGGGTATACCGCAAAGAAGAGACAAGACGGTGAGATCTAAGGGACACCGGTGTGATGCCGCCAAAGACCTTCCAACTCTCAAGTTAGTATGAAATCCGTGCTCGAGTAAAAGGGCGGGCAAGTGTTTAGGTTAGATGTGTCGTACTATTAACTCTACCAACAATAACGTATTTATAGTGGCTCACGGAGTGGTCTTTGGATTAGTCTAGGGCTCGGTGAGCTCATTCATGAGACTGATAAGCTTTATCTAAGAAGCTTGCGGCCTTAGAGTTCAAGCAGGAGTCTCAATCATCGATGACCTTGGCCTTATCGTCTTAGGTGTCATCCTCATCTCATCTGAATGACCAATAACGGGACCACATTAGATGCCCGATCGGTCGGACTGCCCATATTACAGGAAAACCCATTGGGCCAAATCGGTCGTGTCATTAATCCCTTTGATTTAATATGAGCGAAGTTCCAAGCTCATCTTGAATCCACAACAAACCTCGCCGATCCGAGCCACCCTAATTGCCCGTTAATTCTTGTTTTGTGTGACACGCATACGCTAAATATTCGTGTGTGCATTGGATAACTTCATAAATCGCGCCATCATTGCGCTTATGCCACATTTTGTCTCCCTAGGTCTGTCGGGCGACTCTAGAGATGGACTTGTATCGCAACTCTTGAGCTTCCTGTGTCTATAAATAGTGGGCCAACGGATAGTCCTCCTCGATCATCGTCACTTAACAACCCTTTTAGCAATCTCAACTATTTTCTTTACTTACGTCTTCAAACCCCGTCGATCTTTCCACAATACGCTTAACATCCTTCTTTCTTGCCTTCGCCAACTCACCCTTCAACGGCCTCGACTCGATTCTCAAAATGTGGAAGCCCCTTGTTATGACGGAAGGTAGAAACCACATCCTCTAGCTCGAGTGAAGGCTCTAGCAATCGCACAAAAGTTGAGGAATCCACACCTCAACCTTCCCAAAAACTTTCTCTTACTCTTACTCCCAGCACAAACAACCTTCCTCTGTCTCGAAAGATTATCCAACTAGGGGATAAGAGTCTTGCCTCGGCCACAACACCAAAACCCTTAGCGAAGCGATTGCAATAATCCCTTGCCATCTTCTATAGACCCACCAGGCCAAGGGAAGAAATTCTTCAAGGCGGAGTGTCGCGACTGTCTAAAATCTGACCAAATTAAGATGTTCATGGCAGGATGCAGGGCGAATGAGCCTCCCTTCACATATAGGATCCTAGCCGGAACCAAAAAATCCTGCAACCCATCGGAAGGCAGGCTGGCCATTTATAAATATGCCACGATTGTCGAGCTTTGTTTCCTATTCCCAGCTTTATCGTGAAGGTCTTCGACTACCTACAGATCTCCTCAACCAACTGCAACTAGCTAGTTGCGCGCAGCTGCTAGGATTCTAAGTTAGCGCCAAAGCCTCGGGAGTCACCCCGACTTTCAATCTCTTTCTAACGGCCTTTTAAGTCAACGCTGGCTCGGGAGAAACTGCGGGATGATAATACCTACAGGGGAAGCAAGGTCATCTCTTGTTGACGGGCTTTTCCAATTCCAACAAGAGATGGCACGAACGATATATCTTCGTGAAGAGCCCCGCCGATGGAACGTATCTACAACCCGGGGCGCTGAGGAAGGACATACCTAACTCCTTGAGCTTGTCCTCTCACGAAATCAAAGACCGGAGAGACTAAAGGATGTGGAGGTTGAGCATGTTTCGCTCTTCCTTTGCAACCCTTACAAAGTCATGGAGTCTGAGTTATACTACCACTTCATAGTCTGGCCGGACCTTGGAGCATTGAAAAGTCATGTCCTTTTCTTAATAGGTTTAAGTTGTAGGCACCAAGGCTGAGCCTAGAGAATCCTTTTCTATGGGCCGGCCAACCATAGAGCTAGTGCCAGGGCTAACCAACAAGGAGCACGGAGAGTCCAGCTCAAAACCTATGGCTCCCCTTCCAGCCCCACCTAAGTATACCCGCCTAGTCCAAGGGAACACGATTGGCCTTCTGCCAATTTAGGACCTCAACAGAAAAACCTAGGACCACGTCTTTGGAAAAAATAGTCTTAACTACTTAAGTTATCCGTAATTCCTCACACCAATTTTTTCTTAACTTCTAAACACATTTCTTTATTTTCATATTAATAGTAGTACATTTTTAAGCCACCAGAACTTAATATAAATAGATACATTGATATGCAATGTACACATACATGTACGCATTTTTACAATTTTACGTAAATATATTTGTGGATATCCATACAATAGAAGTTCTTAAATGGTGTTAAGTTAAAGAATTAACATTAATATTTACTTGTAAACTATCTTAATTCTTATCGCACTATTTTTTTTTTAACTTCTAAACTCATTTATTTATTATTTATTTATGCACTAATAATGCCACATTCTAAGGCTTAATCAACTTGTGGGACATTCTAAGGCCTCCAAAACACGTACATTAGTGTCTACGTGTGTGTCATATGTTAATGGTGTGGCATATTCTAAGGCTTAATCACCATGTGACGTATTTGAAGGCCTCCAGAACTCTTGTGAGTTACATTTTTATATAGATATAAATATATAAATATAGATTTAGATTTGCAATAAATATAATATGTTAAAAATTATAAACATATAATGAGTAAAAATCATACATAATGATAAAATCCAAAATTACTTTACATGTCACTATCCATAAGAGCATGAAATTTGACTGACTTAATCTTATGTTAATTAGTGTGTATCGGATTCAAAGAATTTCAAACTCTCAGGAATTTAACTTTATATAATCGTATAGGAATAGACATTTATCTTTTATAAAAATGTTTCAAGATTGAGACTATATTGACCACTTTTTGAAAATAATGTAAATTCATCTATATATTTCTTAATAATAAGGAATAAATTGAAAGAAAAAGAGAACAATGGAGACTATTAAGATTATTTTATCAATGCATAGTATTGGAGAGTAATTAATAAAAATTAAATCATAAAATGAAAACTTGATGATGTGTGGCGTCTTTTATGGATTTCTAAATGTTCACGAGGTATAACTTTATTACTATTATTATTATTATTATTATTATTATTATTATTATTGTATAGATATATACTAGAGTTGATGAAATTTTAACTTCATCCCTCAGCTCCCCCACCAAGAGCGCTGATTACTATTTGTCACTATTTTATAATATCCATTTATACGAGCATGTAAAATTTTCCTCTAAGGTTTTTAAGGCTCAGCCTATCACGTATGCATCTATTAATATCAAATGCATGCAAATAGGACTTGGCGGACTTGCTATTTCCAAATATTAGTATATTTTTTCTTTTTTTATTTATTGGGCCACTGCACGTCAGTTTTCGATCTATCCAACTAAGAGATTAAAAAAAAAAACATTTTATCTTTTATTCTCCTTTTTTAAAATTACTACTAAATTAAATATTTCATTCGGTGCATCGCACTATTTAAAAGTTAGTATTTACTCGAACTAAAGCTTTTCCTGAAAACCGAAACCTATAACGTGGCAAGTCCACAACTTACAAGTTACACGTTCTTTTCACATGACTTTCTAGTGACGGTTTGACGCTTTTCATCAATTTTATAGCCTTTTTTTGGTCGGCATCTATCTATATAAATACTAAAGAAATCAATTTGGCACTATTCATTTCCCCTAAAAATCGGTCAAATATTTGTCAATTCTTGATTGGGTCACAATATGTGGCAACATGTAATTTTTTTTTTGGTTAAAAAATATTGCTATAGCATGATACTTTATTGTTTAATTTAAAAGTCACTTTTTAAAATTTTATTCTAAAAATAGTGTGATACTTTATTTAATGGACCATTTATGACTTCTCGAACATGATTATTTTGTGTTGAAGTGTAAAATTATGCCTTGAAAAAAGTGCAAATTTGATCATGATGCTTTGTGAATGTCTACATGGCATTAATATTTGCATATACTGCAATAAAGAAAAAAATATGTCCATTATGTGTATTTTAAAATTTTAACAGTTACTATATTATATCACGTAATTATATTAAAAATAAATATAGAATCTCGATAAGATGTAATAAAATATGAAACAAGTTAATTTGAAAAAAAAAAAATAACACTGAATTAAATAGCTTAAAATTTATATCATATCTGGTGCATTCCATAGGTTCACCACCTAGTATATACTAAGTCTATTGTCCAGTACATCAATTTTCTTTCCAAGAGATTCAAGTGCCATTTGTTGCATTTTGGTTCGTCACTTGTTGCAAATGTGGCATACTTTACTGCCACTAATCGAATTTGCCAACAAAAAGAATGCCATTAAGGGTGTCTAAGAGGCCACGTACGATTAATCATGATTCATAGGGCCACGCTTGAACCGATCGCTTTCTTGAGTAGATTTGAAAGCGTTAATCACGTTTCGCACCTAAATGTTGGTATGTGATTAATATTTGTTGCAGCAAGGCTGGCTAATTGTAGTTTGGTCATTCTAATTTGTTAACCTAAATATTAAGTTCAAATAAAAATTGATGTAAATTTAGGCTGCAACAATTCAAAAGTTAATTAAGATATGTAATTTATTTGAAAATTTAAGTAGAAAAATAAATAGTAATTCCAAAGTTATATCAATTGAACTCTTTTTCGCAAAGGCAGAGGCCCTAAAAGCTTTATTCCTCCCCAAAACAAATTACATGAGCGATTCAAGTCCCCAATGGAGGAGATTGAGGAAACTAACCCCTAAAGGAATCTAACAAAATTAAACAAAAGCATGTAATGTGCTAACAAAATAATACATAAAAACAAATTTAATGAATGGCTCTGAAGAAAAAGCGAGGTTGCCTCGCCAAAAGTGAAACTTCTTATGTATACCCAGCAATATTGAATCATGCCAAGTCGATGCCCAATTTCTCGTTTATTAACCTTGATTGCACCGAGCTGATCTTGCTTGTCATACAACCTAAAATAAAGAGAGTGCATCCCAAGCGAGAAGAAGGCCGGCTCCTTTACGTATAAGCGTAAAACTTACCAATTATTCCTGCGTAGGCGCTCAAACTTGCTCGTATGCGTAACTAAGCAGCGCTTTCGATGAATCACAGATCCTGAAAAAAGAATCGTAAAGTTTGCACAACAAAAAATCCTGCTTCATCTACCAACAAACACAAGCTACTCCCTGTCTGATTAAAAAAAGAGTCTCTCCAGTTACAAATTAATTTTTGATCAATTGAACTTGCTGACATATTGATTTGATTTAAATATGTATAATTTCAATAAAATAAAAGCGTAATTTGTAACATTGTCAGCTACAAAATTTGACATTATTAAATTAATATTGAAACTCGTGCACCACACGTGTTACACGCTAGTGTACATATTAAATTTATTGTCGCTTCACTATTTTCCCTCCTCCAAAATGTTTGATGCCATTTGTCACCTATTGATTAGATTGCTCATACCACCATATCTCTTTCTAAATGACCTATATCTATGTATTAACTATTGTTATTTGTTGTCTTTTTGTATAGATATATATTCAAAGTAAACTTATCCTATGATTATGAATATAACTTGACATTATTGAATTAATATTAAAATGTTGAATTCTATTGCTCTGAAATATTAGTACTAAATTATATTATCAATATATTTCTTATTTTTCTTGTCCTAAATAAATAATAGTGTACATTTTTTAAGAAAATAAATAAAATAATTACATAGTTTTACACATATTTTTTCAAAGTATTTCAAACACATTTAATTCTGAGCGATATTTAATATATGACAATGTAAAAGTTCCCCAAGGAATACTCAGCCGTAGAGCTAAGGCAAATATAAATCATTTTCTTGTAGATTATTATTGATTACATTAAAAGGAAATTCCAATTTCAAGAACACTGGACACTAAAATGTCCTTTTGTTTATTACTAAAAAAACTTCCAGAGACCATCTTGTTAACCACAATGATACAACATAACGATAACAAGTACAGGTGGAACTTCCAGCTGATTATTCCAAGTTGATAAAAGCATTCTCTATTTTCTCGGCTGCACGCTGAAAAATCGACACAAGTTCTTGTGAAATTGTTCATAAGTGTATCCTGGTATAGGATCAATCGTGTATGCCCATGTGATTAGGCTCCCATAATTGGTTGGCAATACTGACATAGTTGTTATAAACGTATTAACTCATAGATTACTCTCCAAAAGTTCATAGCTTAAAGAACGTTTTACTGGATCTATTGCCGTTAGGTTGTGCTTTTCCCACCTCACGTAAGTGGTATTGCCATCAATAGGTGATGTTACAATGGAGGTAATGTATCGATGTTGGCCAACACGACCCGAAACTCCTGCCACACAGTAAGATACACGAAGAGGAAAGATTCTGTAAAGGTTGCAAAAATCTGCAAAGAATGGCCATACTAGGCTCGTAGGGGCCCATGTACCTCTGCATTGACGTTGCCTAGCCACAGTGGCTGTTGATTTCCAGCAGCTGTTATAGCTTGACCAAAAGATAGAAGGACAAAAAGAGTAGTTGCCATGTGAGAGCGGCGGAGAAAGAACTGGGAAAAGTTTTCCGTTAGTTCCATTTTTAGGGTTTCTAATAATCAGCCGGGGAGGATTGAAGGAGGGAACTTTTTTGGTATGAAAAGTTGGCTTAAGATCATCTGATTTATATGGGGAGGACCGTGGGGTAGGAGCGGGACAGTAGGGGTTTATTCACTCCTTTCTTCCCGCTCCAGATATAGGTATATTTATTACATTTAGTATGTTCTTATATATTTTTCATGTAAACATTATATTATTTTGTATTTTTATATATTTTTAATATTTTAATACAAATTTTATATCATTAGAGATCTTTTGGTTTAGTAGTAAAAGTTACCTTATTTTTAATATATTCTTATATATTAGTATGTTTTAAAAGAATTGTTGACCAGCACCCCATAGGCGCCGGGTGGAATTTTTTTTCTTTTCACCCAACAAAAGTGGAGATGGTAGTAAGAGTTTACCCCAATACTAGGTACATGGTAGGGGTAGAGGCAGAAATTTTACTAATAGGTGCTGAGTAGAAGTAAATACACCCTGTCCTTACGCTGCCCCATTGCCATCCCTACTTAGTAGTACTTTGTGCTCGTGCATTTCCATATACCATTTTTTGGCTGGCATTTCTTCTATCTTGGTTCAGATGTCAACCAAGCTGCGCCTAGGAGTAGAATTAATTGGGTTCAAAACACATTTAATTTTTCTTTTTGACTTTTCTGGCAATCAATTTTTTTGTTTTTAAAACACGACAAATGAATCTTTTATCTTTGCAATTTGTTTTGGCATTAGTCCTCACGTCAAAAATTTTCTGAAAATTAACAAAGTAGAACATGTTATCTATATACAAGTTAATTAAAAAAAAAACACATTCTTTATACGAGTTGAATTTTTTATTAGGCATTTTTTAAAAAAAAA
Organism: Cordia subcordata; assembly: GCA_028554755.1. Lineage (NCBI taxonomy): Eukaryota > Viridiplantae > Streptophyta > Magnoliopsida > Boraginales > Cordiaceae > Cordia > Cordia subcordata. The sequence continues at coordinate 13,277,706 of JAPTOF010000002.1, read as the reverse complement.
TTAAATTATAATTAAAATCTAAAATTAAGTTATGCTTTTTTGAGTTGAATTTTTTTTTAGGTATTTTTAAAATTTAAATTTAAATTTTAATCTAAATTTAAGTTATAATTTTTAGAATTTTAACTTTAATTCTACTTGTAATTTTTTCAAATTCTTTTTTTATATTTGTAAAATGAAAATATTCAAATAAAAAATTCTTTTGTAAGTCTTGAGTTTGAGTAATTATTGAGACAGATAAACATGTAGACATAAAAGAAATAACCTTGGTCTTATACTATCTCATGACACCAAATTGTTTGAATTTCTAAATTCATTTCTTGTTTGCACATTAATAGCTAGAAATACATTCTAATGCTTCCAAAACTTAAAATAAATAGATAGAAAAATATATAATTTACACATTAAGTGCATTTAAGAAGGCCAACGTGCTAATAATCGAAACCGTCCACGAAATTACCTTAAGGTTACATTTGGTACAGTGGAACTGCCTGGAATGGAATGGCCATTCCACCTTCTCGTTCTGTTTCTTATGTTTGGTCAGACCCACCTTGGGTGCTTCGAATTAGCTCGGGTATACCTGCAAAGAAGAGACAAGACGGTGAGATCTAAGGGACACCGGTGTGATGCCGGCCAAAGACCTTCCAACTCTCAAGTTAGTATGAAATCCGTGCTCGAGTAAAAAGGCGGGCAAGTGTTTAGGTTAGATGTGTCGTACTATTAACTCTACCAACAATAACGTATTTATAGTGGCTCACGGAGTGGTCTTTGGATTAGTCTAGGGCTCTGGTGAGCTCATTCATGAGGCCGATAAGCTTTATCTAAGAAGCTTGCGGCCTTAGAGTTCAAGCAGGAGTCTCAATCATCGATGACCTTGGCCTTATCGTCTTAGGTGTCATCCTCATCTCATCTGAATGACCAATAACGGGACCACATTAGATGCCCGATCGGTCGGACTGCCCATATTACAGGAAAACCCATTGGGCCAAATCGGGTCGTGTCATTAATCCCTTTGATTTAATATGAGCGAAGTTCCAAGCTCATCTTGAATCCACAACAAACCTCGCCGATCCGAGCCACCCTAATTGCCCCGTTAATTACTGTTTTGTGTGACACGCATACGCTAAATATTCGTGTGTGCATTGGATAACTTCATAAATCGCGCCATCATTGCGCTTATGCCACATTTTGTCTCCCTAGGTCTGTCGGGCGACTCTAGAGATGGACTTGTATCGCAACTCTTGAGCTTCCTGTGTCTATAAATAGTGGGCCAACGGATAGTCCTCCTCGATCATCGTCACTTAACAACCCTTTTAGCAATCTCAACTATTTTCTTTACTTACGTCTTCAAACCCCCGATCTTTCCACAATACGCTTAACATCCTTCTTTCTTGCCTTCGCCAACTCACCCTTCAACGGCCTCGACTCGATTCTCAAAATGTGGAAGCCCCTTGTTATGACCAGAAGGTAGAAACCACATCCTCTAGCTCGAGTGAAGGCTCTAGCAATCGCACAAAAGTTGAGGAATCCACACCTCAACCTTCCCAAAAACTTTCTCTTACTCTTACTCCCAGCTAAACAACCTTCCTCTGTCTCGAAAGATTATCCAACTAGGGGATAAGAGTCTTGCCTCGCCACAACACCAAAACCCTTAGCGAAGCGATTGCAATAATCCCTTGCCATCTTCTATAGACCCACCGTGGCCAAGGGAAGAAATTCTTCAAGGCGGAGTGTCGCGACTGTCTAAAATCTGACCAAATTAAGATGTTCATGGCAGGATGCAGGGCGAATGAGCCTCCCTTCACATATAGGATCCTAGCCGGAACCAAAAAATCCTGCAACCCATCAGAAGACGAGCTGGCCATTTATAAATATGCCCTGATTGTCGAGCTTTGTTTCCCTATTCCCAGCTTTATCGTGAAGGTCTTCGACTACCTACAGATCTCCCTCAACCAACTGCAACTAGCTAGTTGCGCGCAGCTGCTAGGATTCTAAGTTAGCGCCAAAGCCTCGGGAGTCACCCCGACTTTCAATCTCTTTCTAACGGCCTTTTAAGTCAACGCTGGCTCGGGAGAAACTGCGGGATGATAATACCTACAGGGGAAGCAAGGTCATCTCTTGTTGACGGGCTTTTCCAATTCCAACAAGAGATGGCACGAACGATATATCTTCGTGAAGAGCCCCGCCGATGGAACGTATCTACAACCTGGGGGCGCCTGAGGAAGGACATACCTAACTCCTTGAGCTTGTCCTCTCACGAAATCAAAGACCAGGAGAGACTAAAGGATGTGGAGGTTGAGCATGTTTCGCTCTTCCTTTGCAACCCTTACAAAGTCATGGAGTCTGAGTTATACTACCACTTCATAGTCTGGCCGGACCTTGGAGCATTGAAAAGTCATGTCCTTTTCTTAATAGGTTTAAGTTGTAGGCACCAAGGCTGAGCCTAGAGAATCCTTTTCTATGGGCGGCCAACCATAGAGCTAGTGCCAGGGCTAACCAACAAGGAGCACGGAGAGTCCAGCTCAAAACCTATGGCTCCCCTTCCAGCCCCACCTAAGTATACCCGCCTAGTCCAAGGGAACACGATTGGCCTTCTGCCAATTTAGGACCTCAACAGAAAAACCTAGGACCTCGTGTTTGGAAAAAATAGTCTTAACTACTTAAGTTATCCCGTAATTCCTCACACCAATTTTTTCTTAACTTCTAAACACATTTCTTTATTTTCATATTAATAGTAGTACATTTTTAAGCCACAGAACTTAATATAAATAGATACATTGATATGCAATGTACACATACATGTACGCATTTTTACAATTTTACGTAAATATATTTGTGGATATCCATACAATAGAAGTTCTTAAATGGTGTTAAGTTAAAGAATTAACATTAATATTTACTTGTAAACTATCTTAATTCTTATCGCACTATTTTTTTTTTAACTTCTAAACTCATTTATTTATTATTTATTTATGCACTAATAATGCCACATTCTAAGGCTTAATCAACTTGTGGGACATTCTAAGGCCTCCAAAACACGTACATTAGTGTCTACGTGTGTGTCATATGTTAATGGTGTGGCATATTCTAAGGCTTAATCACCATGTGACGTATTTGAAGGCCTCCAGAACTCTTGTGAGTTACATTTTTATATAGATATAAATATATAAATATAGATTTAGATTTGCAATAAATATAATATGTTAAAAATTATAAACATATAATGAGTAAAAATCATACATAATGATAAAATCCAAATTTACTTTACATGTCACTATCCATAAGAGCATGAAATTTGACTGACTTAATCTTATGTTAATTAGTGTGTATCGGATTCAAAGAATTTCAAACTCTCAGGAATTTAACTTTATATAATCGTATAGGAATAGACATTTATCTTTTATAAAAATGTTTCAAGATTGAGACTATATTGACCACTTTTTGAAAATAATGTAAATTCATCTATATATTTCTTAATAATAAGGAATAAATTGAAAGAAAAAGAGAACAATGGAGACTATTAAGATTATTTTATCAATGCATAGTATTGGAGAGTAATCAATAAAAATTAAATCAAAAAATGAAAACTTGATGATGTGTGGCATCTTTTATGGATTTCTAAATGTTCACGAGGTATAACTTTATTACTATTATTATTATTATTATTATTATTATTATTATTATTGTATAGATATATACTAGAGTTGATGAAATTTTAACTTCATCCCTCAGCTCCCCCACCAAGAGCGCTGATTACTATTTGTCACTATTTTATAATATCCATTTATACGAGCATGTAAAATTTTCCTCTAAGGTTTTTAAGGCTCAGCCTATCACGTATGCATCTATTAATATCAAATGCATGCAAATAGGACTTGGCGGACTTGCTATTTCCAAATATTAGTATATTTTTTCTTTTTTTATTTATTGGGCCACTGCACGTCAGTTTTCGATCTATCCAACTAAGAGATTAAAAAAAAAAACATTTTATCTTTTATTCTCCTTTTTTAAAATTACTACTAAATTAAATATTTCATTCGGTGCATCGCACTATTTAAAAGTTAGTATTTACTCGAACTAAAGCTTTTCCTGAAAACCGAAACCTATAACGTGGCAAGTCCACAACTTACAAGTTACACGTTCTTTTCACATGACTTTCTAGTGACGGTTTGACGCTTTTCATCAATTTTTATAGCCTTTTTTTGGTCGGCATCTATCTATATAAATACTAAAGAAATCAATTTGGCACTATTCATTTCCCCTAAAAATCGGTCAAATATTTGTCAATTCTTGATTGGGTCACAATATGTGGCAACATGTAATTTTTTTTTTGGTTAAAAAATATTGCTATAGCATGATACTTTATTGTTTAATTTAAAAGTCACTTTTTAAAATTTTATTCTAAAAATAGTGTGATACTTTATTTAATGGACCATTTATGACTTCTCGAACATGATTATTTTGTGTTGAAGTGTAAAATTATGCCTTGAAAAAAAAGTGCAAATTTGATCATGATGCTTTGTGAATGTCTACATGGCATTAATATTTGCATATACTGCAATAAAAAAAAAAATATGTCCATTATGTGTATTTTAAAATTTTAACAGTTACTATATTATATCACGTAATTATATTAAAAATAAATATAGAATCTCGATAAGATGTAATAAAATATGAAACAAGTTAATTTGAAAAAAAAAAAATAACACTGAATTAAATAGCTTAAAATTTATATCATATCTGGTGCATTCCATAGGTTCACCACCTAGTATATACTAAGTCTATTGTCCAGTACATCAATTTTCTTTCCAAGAGATTCAAGTGCCATTTGTTGCATTTTGGTTCGTCACTTGTTGCAAATGTGGCATACTTTACTGCCACTAATCGAATTTGCCAACAAAAAGAATGCCATTAAGGGTGTCTAAGAGGCCACGTACGATTAATCAGTATGATTCATAGGGCCACAGTTGAACTGATCGCTTTGCTGAGTAGATTTGAAACGTTAATCACGTTTCGCACCTAAATGTTGGTATGTGATTAATATTTGTTGCAGCAAGGCTGGCTAATTGTAGTTTGGTCATTCTAATTTGTTAACCTAAATATTAAGTTCAAATAAAAATTGATGTAAATTTAGGCTGCAACAATTCAAAAGTTAATTAAGATATGTAATTTATTTGAAAATTTAAGTAGAAAAATAAATAGTAATTCCAAAGTTATATCAATTGAACTCTTTTTCGCAAAGGCAGAGGCCCTAAAAGCTTTATTCCTCCCAAAACAAATTACATGAGCGATTCAAGTCCCCAATGGAGGAGATTGAGGAAACTAACCCCTAAAGGAATCTAACAAAATTAAACAAAAGCATGTAATGTGCTAACAAAATAATACATAAAAACAAATTTAACAGTAATGGCTGCTGAAGAAAAACTGAGGTTGCCTCGCCCAAAAGTGAAACTTCTTATGTATACCCAGAGCAATATTGAATCATGCCAAGTCTGATGCCCAATTTCTCGTTTATTAACCTTGATTGCACCGAGCTGATCTTGCTTGTCATACAACCTAAAATAAAGAGAGTGCATCCCAAACAGAAGAAGGCCGGCTCCTTTCTGTATAAGCGTAAAAACTTACCAATTATTCCTGCGTAGACGCTCAAACTTGCTCGTATGCGTAACTAAGCAGCGCTTTCGATGAATCACAGATCCTGAAAAAAGAATCGTAAAGTTTGCACAACAAAAAATCCTGCTTCATCTACCAACAAACACAAGCTACTCCCTGTCTGATTAAAAAAAGAGTCTCTCCAGTTACAAATTAATTTTTGATCAATTGAACTTGCTGACATATTGATTTGATTTAAATATGTATAATTTCAATAAAATAAAAGCGTAATTTGTAACATTGTCAGCTACAAAATTTGACATTATTAAATTAATATTGAAACTCGTGCACCACACGTGTTACACGCTAGTGTACATATTAAATTTATTGTCGCTTCACTATTTTCCCTCCTCCAAAATGTTTGATGCCATTTGTCACCTATTGATTAGATTGCTCATACCACCATATCTCTTTCTAAATGACCTATATCTATGTATTAACTATTGTTATTTGTTGTCTTTTTGTATAGATATATATTCAAAGTAAACTTATCCTATGATTATGAATATAACTTGACATTATTGAATTAATATTAAAATGTTGAATTCTATTGCTCTGAAATATTAGTACTAAATTATATTATCAATATATTTCTTATTTTTCTTGTCCTAAATAAATAATAGTGTACATTTTTTAAGAAAATAAATAAAATAATTACATAGTTTTACACATATTTTTTCAAAGTATTTCAAACACATTTAATTCTGAGCGATTTAATATATGACAATGTAAAAGTTCCCCAAGGAATACTCAGCCGTAGAGCTAAGGCAAATATAAATCATTTTCTTGTAGATTATTATTGATTACATTAAAAGGGGAAATTCCAATTTCAAGAACACTGGACACTAAAATGTCCTTTTGTTTATTACTAAAAAAAACTTCCCAGAGACCATCTTGTTAACCACAATGATACAACATAACGATAACAAGTACAGGTGGAACTTCCCAGCTGATTATTCCAAGTTGATAAAAGCATTCTCTATTTTCTCGGCTGCACGCTGAAAAATCGACACAAGTTGCTGACGAAATTGTTCATAAGTGTATCTGGTATAGGATCAATCGTGTATGCCCATGTGATTAGGCTCCCATAATTGGTTGGCAATCGACATAGTTGTTTTAAACGTCTTAACTCCTAGATTACTCTCCAAAAGTTCATAGCTTAAAGAACGTTTTACTGGATCTATTGCCGTTAGGTTGTGCTTTTCCCACCTCACGTAAGTGGTATTGCCATCAATAGGTGATGTTACAATGGAGGTAATGTATCGATGTTGGCCAACACGACCCGAAACTCCTGCCACACAGTAAGATACACGAAGAGGAAAGATTCTGTAAAGGTTGCAAAAATCTGCAAAGAATGGCCATACTAGGCTCGGGGGCCCATGTACCTCTGCATTGACGTTGCCTAGCCGCAGTGGCTGTTGATTTCCAGCAGCTGTTATAGCTTGACCAAAAGATAGAAGGACAAAAAGAGTAGTTGCCATGTGAGAGCGGCGGAGAAAGAACTGGGAAAAGTTTTCCGTTAGTTCCATTTTTAGGGTTTCTAATAATCAGCCGGGGAGGATTGAAGGAGGGAACTTTTTTGGTATGAAAAGTTGGCTTAAGATCATCTGATTTATATGGGGAGGACCGTGGGGTAGGAGCGGGACAGGTAGGGGTTTATTCACTCCTTTCTTCCCGCTCCAAGATATAGGTATATTTATTACATTTAGTATGTTCTTATATATTTTTCATGTAAACATTATATTATTTTGTATTTTTTATATATTTTTTAATATTTTAATACAAATTTTATATCATTAGAGATCTTTTTGGTTTAGTAGTAAAAGTTACCTTATTTTTAATATATTCTTATATATTAGTATGTTTTAAAAAGAATTGTTGACCAGCACCCCATAGGCGCCGGGTGGAATTTTTTTTCTTTTCACCCAACAAAAGTGGAGATGGTAGTAAGAGTTTACCCCAATACTAGGTACATGGTAGGGGTAGAGGCAGAAATTTTACTAATAGGTCTTTGAGTAGAAGTAAATACACCTGTCCTTACTGCCCCATTGCCATCCCTACTTAGTAGTACTTTGTGCTCGTGCATTTCCATATACCATTTTTGGCTGGCATTTCTTCTATCTTGGTTCAGATGTCAACCAAGCTGCGCCTAGAGTAGAATTAATTGGGTTCAAAACACATTTAATTTTTCTTTTTGACTTTTCTGGCAATCAATTTTTTTGTTTTTAAAACACGACAAATGAATCTTTTATCTTTGCAATTTGTTTTGGCATTAGTCCTCACGTCAAAAATTTTCTGAAAATTAACAAAGTAGAACATGTTATCTATATACAAGTTAATTAAAAAAAAAACACATTCTTTATACGAGTTGAATTTTTTATTAGGCATTTTTTAAAAAAAAATTAAATTATAATTAAAATCTAAAATTAAGTTATGCTTTTTTGAGTTGAATTTTTTTTTAGGTATTTTTTTAAAATTTAAATTTAAATTTTAATCTAAATTTAAGTTATAATTTTTAGAATTTTAACTTTAATTCTACTTGTAATTTTTTCAAATTCTTTTTTTATATTTGTAAAATGAAAATATTCAAATAAAAAATTCTTTTGTAAGTCTTGAGTTTGAGTAATTATTGAGACAGATAAACATGTAGACATAAAAGAAATAACCTTCGGTCTTATACTATCTCATGACACCAAATTGTTTGAATTTCTAAATTCATTTCTTGTTTGCACATTAATAGCTAGAAATACATTCTAATGCTTCCAAAACTTAAAATAAATAGATAGAAAAATATATAATTTACACATTAAGTGCATTTAAGAAGGCCAACGTGCTAATAATCGAAACCGTCCCACGAAATTACCTTAAGGTTACATTTGGTACAGTGGAACTGCACGGAATGGAATGGCCATTCCACCTTCTCGCTCTGTTTCTTATGTTTGGTCGACCCACCTTGGGTGCTTCAATTAGCTCGGGTATACCTGCAAAGAAGAGACAAGACGGTGAGATCTAAGGGACACCGGTGTGATGCCGGCCAAAGACCTTTCAACTCTCAAGTTAGTATGAAATCCGTGCTCGAGTAAAAAGGGCAGGCAAGTGTTTAGGTTAGATGTGTCGTACTATTAACTCTACCAACAATAACGTATTTATAGTGGCTCACGGAGTGGTCTTTGGATTAGTCTAGGGCTCTGGCTGAGCTCATTCATGAGGCCCGATAAGCTTTATCTAAGAAGCTTGCGGCCTTAGAGTTCAAGCAGGAGTCTCAATCATCGATGACCTTGGCCTTATCGTCTTAGGTGTCATCCTCATCTCATCTGAATGACCAATAACGGGACCACATTAGATGCCCGATCGGTCGGACTGCCCATATTACAGGAAAACCCATTGGGCCAAATCGGTCGTGTCATTAATCCCTTTGATTTAATATGAGCGAAGTTCCAAGCTCATCTTGAATCCACAACAAACCTCGCCGATCCGAGCCACCCTAATTGCCCGTTAATTCTTGTTTTGTGTGACACGCATACGCTAAATATTCGTGTGTGCATTGGATAACTTCATAAATCGCGCCATCATTGCGCTTATGCCACATTTTGTCTCCCTAGGTCTGCCGGGCGACTCTAGAGATGGACTTGTATCGCAACTCTTGAGCTTCCTGTGTCTATAAATAGTGGGCCAACGGATAGTCCTCCTCGATCATCGTCACTTAACAACCCTTTTAGCAATCTCAACTATTTTCTTTACTTACGTCTTCAAACCCCTCGATCTTTCCACAATACGCTTAACATCCTTCTTTCTTGCCTTACTGCCAACTCACCCTTCAACGGCCTCTGACTCAGATTCTCAAAATGTGGAAGCCCCTTGTTATGACCAGAAGGTAGAAACCACATCCTCTAGCTCGAGTGAAGGCTCTAGCAATCGCACAAAAGTTGAGGAATCCACACCTCAACCTTCCCAAAAACTTTCTCTTACTCTTACTCCCAGCACAAACAACCTTCCTCTGTCTCGAAAGATTATCCAACTAGGGGATAAGAGTCTTGCCTCGGCCACAACACCAAAACCCTTAGCGAAGCGATTGCAATAATCCCTTGCCATCTTCTATAGACCCACCAGGCCAAGGGAAGAAATTCTTCAAGGCGGAGTGTCGCGACTGTCTAAAATCTGACCAAATTAAGATGTTCATGGCAGGATGCAGGGCGAATGAGCCTCCTTCACATATAGGATCCTAGCCGGAACCAAAAATCCTGCAACCCATCAAGACGAGCTGGCCATTTATAAATATGCCACGATTGTCGAGCTTTGTTTCCTATTCGGCTTTATCGTGAAGGTCTTGATTACCTACAGATCTCACTCAACCAACTGCAACTAACTAGTTGCGCGCAGCTGCTAGGATTCTAAGTTAGCGCCAAAGCCTCGGGAGTCACCCCGACTTTCAATCTCTTTCTAACGGCCTTTTAAGTCAACGCTGGCTCGGGAGAAACTGCGGGATGATAATACCTACAGGGGAAGCAAGGTCATCTCTTGTTGACGGGCTTTTCCAATTCCAACAAGAGATGGCACGAACGATATATCTTCGTGAAGAGCCCCGCTCAGTGGAACGTATCTACAACCTGGGGGCGCCTGAGGAAGGACATACCTAACTCCTTGAGCTTGTCCTCTCACGAAATCAAAGACCAGGAGAGACTAAAGGATGTGGAGGTTGAGCATGTTTCGCTCTTCCTTTGCAACCCTTACAAAGTCATGGAGTCTGAGTTATACTACCACTTCATAGTCTGGCCGGACCTTGGAGCATTGAAAAGTCATGTCCTTTTCTTAATAGGTTTAAGTTGTAGGCACCAAGGCTGAGCCTAGAGAATCCTTTTCTATGGGCCGGCCAACCATAGAGCTAGTGCCAGGGCTAACCAACAAGGAGCACGGAGAGTCCAGCTCAAAACCTATGGCTCCCCTTCCAGCCCCACCTAAGTATACCCGCCTAGTCCAAGGGAACACGATTGGCCTTCTGCCTATTTAGGACCTCAACAGAAAAACCTAGGACCTCGTGTTTGGAAAAAATAGTCTTAACTACTTAAGTTATCCCGTAATTCCTCACACCAATTTTTTCTTAACTTCTAAACACATTTCTTTATTTTCATATTAATAGTAGTACATTTTTAAGCCACCAGAACTTAATATAAATAGATACATTGATATGCAATGTACACATACATGTACGCATTTTTACAATTTTACGTAAATATATTTGTGGATATCCATACAATAGAAGTTCTTAAATGGTGTTAAGTTAAAGAATTAACATTAATATTTACTTGTAAACTATCTTAATTCTTATCGCACTATTTTTTTTTTAACTTCTAAACTCATTTATTTATTATTTATTTATGCACTAATAATGCCACATTCTAAGGCTTAATCAACTTGTGGGACATTCTAAGGCCTCCAAAACACGTACATTAGTGTCTACGTGTGTGTCATATGTTAATGGTGTGGCATATTCTAAGGCTTAATCACCATGTGACGTATTTGAAGGCCTCCAGAACTCTTGTGAGTTACATTTTTATATAGATATAAATATATAAATATAGATTTAGATTTGCAATAAATATAATATGTTAAAAATTATAAACATATAATGAGTAAAAATCATACATAATGATAAAATCCAAAATTACTTTACATGTCACTATCCATAAGAGCATGAAATTTGACTGACTTAATCTTATGTTAATTAGTGTGTATCGGATTCAAAGAATTTCAAACTCTCAGGAATTTAACTTTATATAATCGTATAGGAATAGACATTTATCTTTTATAAAAATGTTTCAAGATTGAGACTATATTGACCACTTTTTGAAAATAATGTAAATTCATCTATATATTTCTTAATAATAAGGAATAAATTGAAAGAAAAAGAGAACAATGGAGACTATTAAGATTATTTTATCAATGCATAGTATTGGAGAGTAATCAATAAAAATTAAATCAAAAAAATGAAAACTTGATGATGTGTGGCATCTTTTATGGATTTCTAAATGTTCACGAGGTATAACTTTATTACTATTATTATTATTATTATTATTATTATTATTATTATTGTATAGATATATACTAGAGTTGATGAAATTTTAACTTCATCCCTCAGCTCCCCCACCAAGAGCGCTGATTACTATTGTCACTATTTTATAATATCCATTTATACGAGCATGAAAAATTTTCCTCTAAGGTTTTTAAGGCTCAGCCTATCACGTATGCATCTATTAATATCAAATGCATGCAAATAGGACTTGGCGGACTTGCTATTTCCAAATATTAGTATATTTTTTCTTTTTTATTTATTGGGCCACTGCACGTCAGTTTTCGATCTATCCAACTAAGAGATTAAAAAAACATTTTATCTTTTATTCTCCTTTTTTAAAATTACTACTAAATTAAATATTTCATTCGGTGCATCGCACTATTTAAAAGTTAGTATTTACTCGAACTAAAGCTTTTCCTGAAAACCGAAACCTATAACGTGGCAAGTCCACAACTTACAAGTTACACGTTCTTTTCACATGACTTTCTAGTGACGGTTTGACGCTTTTCATCAATTTTATAGCCTTTTTTTGGTCGGCATCTATCTATATAAATACTAAAGAAATCAATTTGGCACTATTCATTTCCCCTAAAAATCGGTCAAATATTTGTCAATTCTTGATTGGGTCACAATATGTGGCAACATGTAATTTTTTTTTTGGTTAAAAAATATTGCTATAGCATGATACTTTATTGTTTAATTTAAAAGTCACTTTTTAAAATTTTATTCTAAAAATAGTGTGATACTTTATTTAATGGACCATTTATGACTTCTCGAACATGATTATTTTGTGTTGAAGTGTAAAATTATGCCTTGAAAAAAGTGCAAATTTGATCATGATGCTTTGTGAATGTCTACATGGCATTAATATTTGCATATACTGCAATAAAGAAAAAATATGTCCATTATGTGTATTTTAAAATTTTAACATTACTATATTATATCACGTAATTATATTAAAAATAAATATAGAATCTCGATAAGATGTAATAAAATATGAAACAAGTTAATTTGAAAAAAAAAAAATAACACTGAATTAAATAGCTTAAAATTTATATCATATCTGGTGCATTCCATAGGTTCACCACCTAGTATATACTAAGTCTATTGTCCAGTACATCAATTTTCTTTCCAAGAGATTCAAGTGCCATTTGTTGCATTTTGGTTCGTCACTTGTTGCAAATGTGGCATACTTTACTGCCACTAATCGAATTTGCCAACAAAAAGAATGCCATTAAGGGTGTCTAAGAGGCCACGTACGATTAATCAGTATGATTCATAGGGCCAGTTGAACTGATCTCTTTGATGATTAGATTTGAAACGTTAATCACGTTTCGCACCTAAATGTTGGTATGTGATTAATATTTGTTGCAGCAAGGCTGGCTAATTGTAGTTTGGTCATTCTAATTTGTTAACCTAAATATTAAGTTCAAATAAAAATTGATGTAAATTTAGGCTGCAACAATTCAAAAGTTAATTAAGATATGTAATTTATTTGAAAATTTAAGTAGAAAAATAAATAGTAATTCCAAAGTTATATCAATTGAACTCTTTTTTCGCAAAGGCAGAGGCCCTAAAAGCTTTATTCCTCCCAAAACAAATTACATGAACGGCGATTCAAGTCCCCAATGGAGGAGATTGAGGAAACTAACCCCTAAAGGAATCTAACAAAATTAAACAAAAGCATGTAATGTGCTAACAAAATAATACATAAAAACAAATTTAACAAGAATGGTCTGAAGAAAAACGAGGTTGCCTCGCCAAAAGTGAAACTTCTTATGTATACCGAGCAATATTGAATCATGCCAAGTCGATGCCCAATTTCTCGTTTATTAACCTTGATTTCACCGAGCTGATCTTGCTTGTCATACAACCTAAAATAAAGAGAGTGCATCCCAAGCGAGAAGAAGGCCGGCTCCTTTACGTATAAGCGTAAAACTTACCAATTATTCCTGCGTAGACGCTCAAACTTGCTCGTATGCGTAACTAAGCAGCGCTTTCGATGAATCACAGATCCTGAAAAAAGAATCGTAAAGTTTGCACAACAAAAAATCCTGCTTCATCTACCAACAAACACAAGCTACTCCCTGTCTGATTAAAAAAAGAGTCTCTCCAGTTACAAATTAATTTTTGATCAATTGAACTTGCTGACATATTGATTTGATTTAAATATGTATAATTTCAATAAAATAAAAGCGTAATTTGTAACATTGTCAGCTACAAAATTTGACATTATTAAATTAATATTGAAACTCGTGCACCACACGTGTTACACGCTAGTGTACATATTAAATTTATTGTCGCTTCACTATTTTCCCTCCTCCAAAATGTTTGATGCCATTTGTCACCTATTGATTAGATTGCTCATACCACCATATCTCTTTCTAAATGACCTATATCTATGTATTAACTATTGTTATTTGTTGTCTTTTTGTATAGATATATATTCAAAGTAAACTTATCCTATGATTATGAATATAACTTGACATTATTGAATTAATATTAAAATGTTGAATTCTATTGCTCTGAAATATTAGTACTAAATTATATTATCAATATATTTCTTATTTTTCTTGTCCTAAATAAATAATAGTGTACATTTTTTAAGAAAATAAATAAAATAATTACATAGTTTTACACATATTTTTTCAAAGTATTTCAAACACATTTAATTCTGAGCGATTTAATATATGACAATGTAAAAGTTCCCCCAAGGAATACTCAGCCGTAGAGCTAAGGCAAATATAAATCATTTTCTTGTAGATTATTATTGATTACATTAAAAGGGGAAATTCCAATTTCAAGAACACTGGACACTAAAATGTCCTTTTGTTTATTACTAAAAAAAACTTCCCAGAGACCATCTTGTTAACCACAATGATACAACATAACGATAACAAGTACAGGTGGAACTTCCCAGCTGATTATTCCAAGTTGATAAAAGCATTCTCTATTTTCTCGGCTGCACGCTGAAAAATCGACACAAGTTGCTGACGAAATTGTTCATAAGTGTATCCTGGTATAGGATCAATCGTGTATGCCCATGTGATTAGGCTCCCATAATTGGTTGGCAATACTGACATAGTTGTTTTAAACGTCTTAACTCCTAGATTACTCTCCAAAAGTTCATAGCTTAAAGAACGTTTTACTGGATCTATTGCCGTTAGGTTGTGCTTTTCCCACCTCACGTAAGTGGTATTGCCATCAATAGGTGATGTTACAATGGAGGTAATGTATCGATGTTGGCCAACACGACCCGAAACTCCTGCCACACAGTAAGATACACGAAGAGGAAAGATTCTGTAAAGGTTGCAAAAATCTGCAAAGAATGGCCATACTAGGCTCGCCGGGGGCCCATGTACCTCTGCATTGACGTTGCCTAGCCACAGTGGCTGTTGATTTCCAGCAGCTGTTATAGCTTGACCAAAAGATAGAAGGACAAAAAGAGTAGTTGCCATGTGAGAGCGGCGGAGAAAGAACTGGGAAAAGTTTTCCGTTAGTTCCATTTTTAGGGTTTCTAATAATCAGCCGGGGAGGATTGAAGGAGGGAACTTTTTTGGTATGAAAAGTTGGCTTAAGATCATCTGATTTATATGGGGAGGACCGTGGGGTAGGAGCGGGACAGGTAGGGGTTTATTCACTCCTTTCTTCCCGCTCCAGTATATAGGTATATTTATTACATTTAGTATGTTCTTATATATTTTTCATGTAAACATTATATTATTTTGTATTTTTTATATATTTTTTAATATTTTAATACAAATTTTATATCATTAGAGATCTTTTTGGTTTAGTAGTAAAAGTTACCTTATTTTTAATATATTCTTATATATTAGTATGTTTTAAAAAGAATTGTTGACCAGCACCCCATAGGCGCGGGTGGAATTTTTCTTTTCACCCAACAAAAGTGGAGATGGTAGTAAGAGTTTACCCCAATACTAGGTACATGGTAGGGGTAGAGGCAGAAATTTTACTAATAGGTCTTGAGTAGAAGTAAATACACCCTGTCCTTACGCTGCCCCATTGCCATCCCTACTTAGTAGTACTTTGTGCTCGTGCATTTCCATATACCATTTTTTGGCTGGCATTTCTTCTATCTTGGTTCAGATGTCAACCAAGCTGCGCCTAGGAGTAGAATTAATTGGGTTCAAAACACATTTAATTTTTCTTTTTGACTTTTCTGGCAATCAATTTTTTTGTTTTTAAAACACGACAAATGAATCTTTTATCTTTGCAATTTGTTTTGGCATTAGTCCTCACGTCAAAAATTTTCTGAAAATTAACAAAGTAGAACATGTTATCTATATACAAGTTAATTAAAAAAAAAACACATTCTTTATACGAGTTGAATTTTTTATTAGGCATTTTTTAAAAAAAAATTAAATTATAATTAAAATCTAAAATTAAGTTATGCTTTTTGAGTTGAATTTTTTTTTAGGTATTTTTTTAAAATTTAAATTTAAATTTTAATCTAAATTTAAGTTATAATTTTTAGAATTTTAACTTTAATTCTACTTGTAATTTTTTCAAATTCTTTTTTTATATTTGTAAAATGAAAATATTCAAATAAAAAATTCTTTTGTAAGTCTTGAGTTTGAGTAATTATTGAGACAGATAAACATGTAGACATAAAAGAAATAACCTTCGGTCTTATACTATCTCATGACACCAAATTGTTTGAATTTCTAAATTCATTTCTTGTTTGCACATTAATAGCTAGAAATACATTCTAATGCTTCCAAAACTTAAAATAAATAGATAGAAAAATATATAATTTACACATTAAGTGCATTTAAGAAGGCCAACGTGCTAATAATCGAAACCGACCACGAAATTACCTTAAGGTTACATTTGGTACAGTGGAATGCACGGAATGGAATGGCCATTCCACCTTCTCGTTCTGCTTCTTATGTTTGGTCAGACCCACCTTGGGTGCTTCGAATTAGCTCGGGTATACCTGCAAAGAAGAGACAAGACGGTGAGATCTAAGGGACACCGGTGTGATGCCGGCCAAAGACCTTTCAACTCTCAAGTTAGTATGAAATCCGTGCTCGAGTAAAAAGGGCAGGCAAGTGTTTAGGTTAGATGTGTCGTACTATTAACTCTACCAACAATAACGTATTTATAGTGGCTCACGGAGTGGTCTTTGGATTAGTCTAGGGCTCTGGCTGAGCTCATTCATGAGACTGATAAGCTTTATCTAAGAAGCTTGCGGCCTTAGAGTTCAAGCAGGAGTCTCAATCATCGATGACCTTGGCCTTATCGTCTTAGGTGTCATCCTCATCTCATCTGAATGACCAATAACGGGACCACATTAGATGCCCGATCGGTCGGACTGCCCATATTACAGGAAAACCCATTGGGCCAAATCGGGTCGTGTCATTAATCCCTTTGATTTAATATGAGCGAAGTTCCAAGCTCATCTTGAATCCACAACAAACCTCGCCGATCCGAGCCACCCTAATTGCCCCGTTAATTACTGTTTTGTGTGACACGCATACGCTAAATATTCGTGTGTGCATTGGATAACTTCATAAATCGCGCCATCATTGCGCTTATGCCACATTTTGTCTCCCTAGGTCTGTCGGGCGACTCTAGAGATGGACTTGTATCGCAACTCTTGAGCTTCCTGTGTCTATAAATAGTGGGCCAACGGATAGTCCTCCTCGATCATCGTCACTTAACAACCCTTTTAGCAATCTCAACTATTTTCTTTACTTACGTCTTCAAACCCCGTCGATCTTTCCACAATACGCTTAACATCCTTCTTTCTTGCCTTCGCCAACTCACCCTTCAACGGCCTCTGACTCAGATTCTCAAAATGTGGAAGCCCCTTGTTATGACCAGAAGGTAGAAACCACATCCTCTAGCTCGAGTGAAGGCTCTAGCAATCGCACAAAAGTTGAGGAATCCACACCTCAACCTTCCCAAAACTTTCTCTTACTCTTACTCCCAGACAAACAACCTTCCTCTGTCTCGAAAGATTATCCAACTAGGGGATAAGAGTCTTGCCTCGCCACAACACCAAAACCCTTAGCGAAGCGATTGCAATAATCCCTTGCCATCTTCTATAGACCCACCGGGCCAAGGGAAGAAATTCTTCAAGGCGGAGTGTCGCATGTCTAAAATCGACCAAATTAAGATGTTCATGGCAGGATGCAGGCGAATGAGCCTCCTTCACATATAGGATCCTAGCCGGAACCAAAAATCCTGCAACCCATCAGAAGACGAGCTGGCCATTTATAAATATGCCCTGATTGTCGAGCTTTGTTTCCCTATTCCCAGCTTTATCGTGAAGGTCTTCGATTACCTACAGATCTCCCTCAACCAACTGCAACTAACTAGTTGCGCGCAGCTGCTAGGATTCTAAGTTAGCGCCAAAGCCTCGAGTCACCCGACTTTCAATCTCTTTCTAACGGCCTTTTAAGTCAACGCTGGCTCGAGAAACTGCGGGATGATAATACCTACAGGGGAAGCAAGGTCATCTCTTGTTGACGGGCTTTTCCAATTCCAACAAGAGATGGCACGAACGATATATCTTCGTGAAGAGCCCCGCTCAGTGGAACGTATCTACAACCTGGGGGCGCCTGAGGAAGGACATACCTAACTCCTTGAGCTTGTCCTCTCACGAAATCAAAGACCAGGAGAGACTAAAGGATGTGGAGGTTGAGCATGTTTCGCTCTTCCTTTGCAACCCTTACAAAGTCATGGAGTCTGAGTTATACTACCACTTCATAGTCTGGCCGGACCTTGGAGCATTGAAAAGTCATGTCCTTTTCTTAATAGGTTTAAGTTGTAGGCACCAAGGCTGAGCCTAGAGAATCCTTTTCTATGGGCGGCCAACCATAGAGCTAGTGCCAGGGCTAACCAACAAGGAGCACGGAGAGTCCAGCTCAAAACCTATGGCTCCCCTTCCAGCCCCACCTAAGTATACCCGCCTAGTCCAAGGGAACACGATTGGCCTTCTGCCTATTTAGGACCTCAACAGAAAAACCTAGGACCTCGTGTTTGGAAAAAATAGTCTTAACTACTTAAGTTATCCGTAATTCCTCACACCAATTTTTTCTTAACTTCTAAACACATTTCTTTATTTTCATATTAATAGTAGTACATTTTTAAGCCACCAGAACTTAATATAAATAGATACATTGATATGCAATGTACACATACATGTACGCATTTTTACAATTTTACGTAAATATATTTGTGGATATCCATACAATAGAAGTTCTTAAATGGTGTTAAGTTAAAGAATTAACATTAATATTTACTTGTAAACTATCTTAATTCTTATCGCACTATTTTTTTTTTAACTTCTAAACTCATTTATTTATTATTTATTTATGCACTAATAATGCCACATTCTAAGGCTTAATCAACTTGTGGGACATTCTAAGGCCTCCAAAACACGTACATTAGTGTCTACGTGTGTGTCATATGTTAATGGTGTGGCATATTCTAAGGCTTAATCACCATGTGACGTATTTGAAGGCCTCCAGAACTCTTGTGAGTTACATTTTTATATAGATATAAATATATAAATATAGATTTAGATTTGCAATAAATATAATATGTTAAAAATTATAAACATATAATGAGTAAAAATCATACATAATGATAAAATCCAAAATTACTTTACATGTCACTATCCATAAGAGCATGAAATTTGACTGACTTAATCTTATGTTAATTAGTGTGTATCGGATTCAAAGAATTTCAAACTCTCAGGAATTTAACTTTATATAATCGTATAGGAATAGACATTTATCTTTTATAAAAATGTTTCAAGATTGAGACTATATTGACCACTTTTTGAAAATAATGTAAATTCATCTATATATTTCTTAATAATAAGGAATAAATTGAAAGAAAAAGAGAACAATGGAGACTATTAAGATTATTTTATCAATGCATAGTATTGGAGAGTAATCAATAAAAATTAAATCAAAAAATGAAAACTTGATGATGTGTGGCATCTTTTATGGATTTCTAAATGTTCACGAGGTATAACTTTATTACTATTATTATTATTATTATTATTATTATTATTATTATTGTATAGATATATACTAGAGTTGATGAAATTTTAACTTCATCCCTCAGCTCCCCCACCAAGAGCGCTGATTACTATTGTCACTATTTTATAATATCCATTTATACGAGCATGAAAAATTTTCCTCTAAGGTTTTTAAGGCTCAGCCTATCACGTATGCATCTATTAATATCAAATGCATGCAAATAGGACTTGGCGGACTTGCTATTTCCAAATATTAGTATATTTTTTCTTTTTTTATTTATTGGGCCACTGCACGTCAGTTTTCGATCTATCCAACTAAGAGATTAAAAAAAAAAACATTTTATCTTTTATTCTCCTTTTTTAAAATTACTACTAAATTAAATATTTCATTCGGTGCATCGCACTATTTAAAAGTTAGTATTTACTCGAACTAAAGCTTTTCCTGAAAACCGAAACCTATAACGTGGCAAGTCCACAACTTACAAGTTACACGTTCTTTTCACATGACTTTCTAGTGACGGTTTGACGCTTTTCATCAATTTTTATAGCCTTTTTTTGGTCGGCATCTATCTATATAAATACTAAAGAAATCAATTTGGCACTATTCATTTCCCCTAAAAATCGGTCAAATATTTGTCAATTCTTGATTGGGTCACAATATGTGGCAACATGTAATTTTTTTTTTGGTTAAAAAATATTGCTATAGCATGATACTTTATTGTTTAATTTAAAAGTCACTTTTTAAAATTTTATTCTAAAAATAGTGTGATACTTTATTTAATGGACCATTTATGACTTCTCGAACATGATTATTTTGTGTTGAAGTGTAAAATTATGCCTTGAAAAAAAAGTGCAAATTTGATCATGATGCTTTGTGAATGTCTACATGGCATTAATATTTGCATATACTGCAATAAAGAAAAAAATATGTCCATTATGTGTATTTTAAAATTTTAACAGTTACTATATTATATCACGTAATTATATTAAAAATAAATATAGAATCTCGATAAGATGTAATAAAATATGAAACAAGTTAATTTGAAAAAAAAAAAATAACACTGAATTAAATAGCTTAAAATTTATATCATATCTGGTGCATTCCATAGGTTCACCACCTAGTATATACTAAGTCTATTGTCCAGTACATCAATTTTCTTTCCAAGAGATTCAAGTGCCATTTGTTGCATTTTGGTTCGTCACTTGTTGCAAATGTGGCATACTTTACTGCCACTAATCGAATTTGCCAACAAAAAGAATGCCATTAAGGGTGTCTAAGAGGCCACGTACGATTAATCAGCGCAGTTCATAGGGCCACAGTTGAACTGATCGCTTTGCTGAGTAGATTTGAAACGTTAATCACGTTTCGCACCTAAATGTTGGTATGTGATTAATATTTGTTGCAGCAAGGCTGGCTAATTGTAGTTTGGTCATTCTAATTTGTTAACCTAAATATTAAGTTCAAATAAAAATTGATGTAAATTTAGGCTGCAACAATTCAAAAGTTAATTAAGATATGTAATTTATTTGAAAATTTAAGTAGAAAAATAAATAGTAATTCCAAAGTTATATCAATTGAACTCTTTTTTCGCAAAGGCAGAGGCCCTAAAAGCTTTATTCCTCCCCAAAACAAATTACATGAGCGATTCAAGTCCCCAATGGAGAGATTGAGGAAACTAACCCCTAAAGGAATCTAACAAAATTAAACAAAAGCATGTAATGTGCTAACAAAATAATACATAAAAACAAATTTAACAGTAATGGCTGCTGAAGAAAAACTGAGGTTGCCTCGCCCAAAGTGAAACTTCTTATGTATACCGAGCAATATTGAATCATGCCAAGTCTGATGCCCAATTTCTCGTTTATTAACCTTGATTTCACCGAGCTGATCTTGCTTGTCATACAACCTAAAATAAAGAGAGTGCATCCCAAACAGAAGAAGGCCGGCTCCTTTCTGTATAAGCGTAAAAACTTACCAATTATTCCTGCGTAGACGCTCAAACTTGCTCGTATGCGTAACTAAGCAGCGCTTTCGATGAATCACAGATCCTGAAAAAAGAATCGTAAAGTTTGCACAACAAAAAATCCTGCTTCATCTACCAACAAACACAAGCTACTCCTGCGATTAAAAAGAGTCTCTCGATTACAAATTAATTTTTGATCAATTGAACTTGCGACATATTGATTTGATTTAAATATGTATAATTTCAATAAAATAAAAGCGTAATTTGTAACATTGTCAGCTACAAAATTTGACATTATTAAATTAATATTGAAACTCGTGCACCACACGTGTTACACGCTAGTGTACATATTAAATTTATTGTCGCTTCACTATTTTCCCTCCTCCAAAATGTTTGATGCCATTTGTCACCTATTGATTAGATTGCTCATACCACCATATCTCTTTCTAAATGACCTATATCTATGTATTAACTATTGTTATTTGTTGTCTTTTTGTATAGATATATATTCAAAGTAAACTTATCCTATGATTATGAATATAACTTGACATTATTGAATTAATATTAAAATGTTGAATTCTATTGCTCTGAAATATTAGTACTAAATTATATTATCAATATATTTCTTATTTTTCTTGTCCTAAATAAATAATAGTGTACATTTTTTAAGAAAATAAATAAAATAATTACATAGTTTTACACATATTTTTTCAAAGTATTTCAAACACATTTAATTCTGAGCAGATTTAATATATGACAATGTAAAAGTTCCCCCAAGGAATACTCAGCCGTAGAGCTAAGGCAAATATAAATCATTTTCTTGTAGATTATTATTGATTACATTAAAAGGGGAAATTCCAATTTCAAGAACACTGGACACTAAAATGTCCTTTTGTTTATTACTAAAAAAAACTTCCAGAGACCATCTTGTTAACCACAATGATACAACATAACGATAACAAGTACAGTGGAACTTCCCCTGATTATTCCAAGTTGATAAAAGCATTCTCTATTTTCTCGGCTGCACGCTGAAAAATCGACACAAGTTGCTGACGAAATTGTTCATAAGTGTATCCTGGTATAGGATCAATCGTGTATGCCCATGTGATTAGGCTCCCATAATTGGTTGGCAATACTGACATAGTTGTTTTAAACGTCTTAACTCCTAGATTACTCTCCAAAAGTTCATAGCTTAAAGAACGCTTTCTTTGGATCTATTGCCGTTAGGTTGTGCTTTTCCCACCTCACGTAAGTGGTATTGCCATCAATAGGTGATGTTACAATGGAGGTAATGTATCGATGTTGGCCAACACGACCAAACTCCTGCCACACAAGAAGATACACGAAGAGGAAAGATTCTGTAAAGGTTGCAAAAATCTGCAAAGAATGGCCATACTAGGCTCGGGGGCCCATGTACCTCTGCATTGACGTTGCCTAGCCACGGTGGCTGTTGATTTCCAGCAGCTGTTATAGCTTGACCAAAAGATAGAAGGACAAAAGAGTAGTTGCCATGTGAGAGCGGCGGAGAAAGAAGCGGGAAAAGTTTTCCGTTAGTTCCATTTTTAGGGTTTCTAATAATCAGCCGGGAGGATTGAAGGAGGGAACTTTTGGTATGAAAAGTTGGCTTAAGATCATCTGATTTATATGGGGAGGACCGTGGGGTAGGAGCGGGACAGGTAGGGGTTTATTCACTCCTTTCTTCCCGCTCCAAAGATATAGGTATATTTATTACATTTAGTATGTTCTTATATATTTTTCATGTAAACATTATATTATTTTGTATTTTTTATATATTTTTTAATATTTTAATACAAATTTTATATCATTAGAGATCTTTTTGGTTTAGTAGTAAAAGTTACCTTATTTTTAATATATTCTTATATATTAGTATGTTTTAAAAAGAATTGTTGACCAGCACCCCATAGGCGCGGGTGGAATTTTTTCTTTTCACCCAACAAAAGTGGAGATGGTAGTAAGAGTTTACCCCAATACTAGGTACATGGTAGGGGTAGAGGCAGAAATTTTACTAATAGGTCTGAGTAGAAGTAAATACACCCTGTCCTTACGCTGCCCCATTGCCATCCCTACTTAGTAGTACTTTGTGCTCGTGCATTTCCATATACCATTTTTTGGCTGGCATTTCTTCTATCTTGGTTCAGATGTCAACCAAGCTGCGCCTAGAGTAGAATTAATTGGGTTCAAAACACATTTAATTTTTCTTTTGACTTTTCTGGCAATCAATTTTTTTGTTTTTAAAACACGACAAATGAATCTTTTATCTTTGCAATTTGTTTTGGCATTAGTCCTCACGTCAAAAATTTTCTGAAAATTAACAAAGTAGAACATGTTATCTATATACAAGTTAATTAAAAAAAAAACACATTCTTTATACGAGTTGAATTTTTTATTAGGCATTTTTTAAAAAAAAATTAAATTATAATTAAAATCTAAAATTAAGTTATGCTTTTTGAGTTGAATTTTTTTTTAGGTATTTTTTTAAAATTTAAATTTAAATTTTAATCTAAATTTAAGTTATAATTTTTAGAATTTTAACTTTAATTCTACTTGTAATTTTTTCAAATTCTTTTTTTATATTTGTAAAATGAAAATATTCAAATAAAAAATTCTTTTGTAAGTCTTGAGTTTGAGTAATTATTGAGACAGATAAACATGTAGACATAAAAGAAATAACCTTCGGTCTTATACTATCTCATGACACCAAATTGTTTGAATTTCTAAATTCATTTCTTGTTTGCACATTAATAGCTAGAAATACATTCTAATGCTTCCAAAACTTAAAATAAATAGATAGAAAAATATATAATTTACACATTAAGTGCATTTAAGAAGGCCAACGTGCTAATAATCGAAACCGTCCCACGAAATTACCTTAAGGTTACATTTGGTACAGTGGAACTGCACGGAATGGAATGGCCATTCCACCTTCTCGCTCTGTTTCTTATGTTTGGTCGGACCCACCTTGGGTGCTTGAATTAGCTCGGGTATACCGCAAAGAAGAGACAAGACGGTGAGATCTAAGGGACACCGGTGTGATGCCGCCAAAGACCTTTCAACTCTCAAGTTAGTATGAAATCCGTGCTCGAGTAAAAAGGGCGGCAAGTGTTTAGGTTAGATGTGTCGTACTATTAACTCTACCAACAATAACGTATTTATAGTGGCTCACGGAGTGGTCTTTGGATTAGTCTAGGGCTCTGGTGAGCTCATTCATGAGGCCCGATAAGCTTTATCTAAGAAGCTTGCGGCCTTAGAGTTCAAGCAGGAGTCTCAATCATCGATGACCTTGGCCTTATCGTCTTAGGTGTCATCCTCATCTCATCTGAATGACCAATAACGGGACCACATTAGATGCCCGATCGGTCGGACTGCCCATATTACAGGAAAACCCATTGGGCCAAATCGGGTCGTGTCATTAATCCCTTTGATTTAATATGAGCGAAGTTCCAAGCTCATCTTGAATCCACAACAAACCTCGCCGATCCGAGCCACCCTAATTGCCCCGTTAATTCTTGTTTTGTGTGACACGCATACGCTAAATATTCGTGTGTGCATTGGATAACTTCATAAATCGCGCCATCATTGCGCTTATGCCACATTTTGTCTCCCTAGGTCTGTCGGGCGACTCTAGAGATGGACTTGTATCGCAACTCTTGAGCTTCCCAGGTCTATAAATAGTGGGCCAACGGATAGTCCTCCTCAGTCATCGTCACTTAACAACCCTTTTAGCAATCTCAACTATTTTCTTTACTTACGTCTTCAAACCCCTGTCGATCTTTCCACAATACGCTTAACATCCTTCTTTCTTGCCTTCATCGCCAACTCACCCTTCAACGGCCTCTGACTCAGATTCTCAAAATGTGGAAGCCCCTTGTTATGACCAGAAGGTAGAAACCACATCCTCTAGCTCGAGTGAAGGCTCTAGCAATCGCACAAAAGTTGAGGAATCCACACCTCAACCTTCCCAAAAACTTTCTCTTACTCTTACTCCCAGCACAAACAACCTTCCTCTGTCTCGAAAGATTATCCAACTAGGGATAAGAGTCTTGCCTCGCCACAACACCAAAACCCTTAGCGAAGCGATTGCAATAATCCCTTGCCATCTTCTATAGACCCACCAGGCCAAGGGAAGAAATTCTTCAAGGCGGAGTGTCGCGACTGTCTAAAATCTGACCAAATTAAGATGTTCATGGCAGGATGCAGGGCGAATGAGCCTCCTTCACATATAGGATCCTAGCCGGAACCAAAAAATCCTGCAACCCATCAGAAGACGAGCTGGCCATTTATAAATATGCCCTGATTGTCGAGCTTTGTTTCCCTATTCCCAGCTTTATCGTGAAGGTCTTCGATTACCTACAGATCTCCCTCAACCAACTGCAACTAACTAGTTGCGCGCAGCTGCTAGGATTCTAAGTTAGCGCCAAAGCCTCGGGAGTCACCCCGACTTTCAATCTCTTTCTAACGGCCTTTTAAGTCAACGCTGGCTCGGGAGAAACTGCGGGATGATAATACCTACAGGGAAGCAAGGTCATCTCTTGTTGACGGGCTTTTCCAATTCCAACAAGAGATGGCACGAACGATATATCTTCGTGAAGAGCCCCGCCGATGGAACGTATCTACAACCTGGGGGCGCCTGAGGAAGGACATACCTAACTCCTTGAGCTTGTCCTCTCACGAAATCAAAGACCAGGAGAGACTAAAGGATGTGGAGGTTGAGCATGTTTCGCTCTTCCTTTGCAACCCATACAAAGCCATGGAGTCTGAGTTATACTACCACTTCATAGTCTGGCCGGACCTTGGAGCATTGAAAAGTCATGTCCTTTTCTTAATAGGTTTAAGTTGTAGGCACCAAGGCTGAGCCTAGAGAATCCTTTTCTATGGGCCGGCCAACCATAGAGCTAGTGCCAGGGCTAACCAACAAGGAGCACGGAGAGTCCAGCTCAAAACCTATGGCTCCCCTTCCAGCCCCACCTAAGTATACCCGCCTACTCCAAGGGAACACGATTGGCCTTCTGCCAATTTAGGACCTCAACAGAAAAACCTAGGACCTCGTGTTTGGAAAAAATAGTCTTAACTACTTAAGTTATCCCGTAATTCCTCACACCAATTTTTTCTTAACTTCTAAACACATTTCTTTATTTTCATATTAATAGTAGTACATTTTTAAGCCACCAGAACTTAATATAAATAGATACATTGATATGCAATGTACACATACATGTACGCATTTTTACAATTTTACGTAAATATATTTGTGGATATCCATACAATAGAAGTTCTTAAATGGTGTTAAGTTAAAGAATTAACATTAATATTTACTTGTAAACTATCTTAATTCTTATCGCACTATTTTTTTTTTAACTTCTAAACTCATTTATTTATTATTTATTTATGCACTAATAATGCCACATTCTAAGGCTTAATCAACTTGTGGACATTCTAAGGCCTCCAAAACACGTACATTAGTGTCTACGTGTGTGTCATATGTTAATGGTGTGGCATATTCTAAGGCTTAATCACCATGTGACGTATTTGAAGGCCTCCAGAACTCTTGTGAGTTACATTTTTATATAGATATAAATATATAAATATAGATTTAGATTTGCAATAAATATAATATGTTAAAAATTATAAACATATAATGAGTAAAAATCATACATAATGATAAAATCCAAAATTACTTTACATGTCACTATCCATAAGAGCATGAAATTTGACTGACTTAATCTTATGTTAATTAGTGTGTATCGGATTCAAAGAATTTCAAACTCTCAGGAATTTAACTTTATATAATCGTATAGGAATAGACATTTATCTTTTATAAAAATGTTTCAAGATTGAGACTATATTGACCACTTTTTGAAAATAATGTAAATTCATCTATATATTTCTTAATAATAAGGAATAAATTGAAAGAAAAAGAGAACAATGGAGACTATTAAGATTATTTTATCAATGCATAGTATTGGAGAGTAATCAATAAAAATTAAATCAAAAAATGAAAACTTGATGATGTGTGGCATCTTTTATGGATTTCTAAATGTTCACGAGGTATAACTTTATTACTATTATTATTATTATTATTATTATTATTATTATTATTGTATAGATATATACTAGAGTTGATGAAATTTTAACTTCATCCCTCAGCTCCCCCACCAAGAGCGCTGATTACTATTGTCACTATTTTATAATATCCATTTATACGAGCATGAAAAATTTTCCTCTAAGGTTTTTAAGGCTCAGCCTATCACGTATGCATCTATTAATATCAAATGCATGCAAATAGGACTTGGCGGACTTGCTATTTCCAAATATTAGTATATTTTTTCTTTTTTATTTATTGGGCCACTGCACGTCAGTTTTCGATCTATCCAACTAAGAGATTAAAAAAAAAAACATTTTATCTTTTATTCTCCTTTTTTAAAATTACTACTAAATTAAATATTTCATTCGGTGCATCGCACTATTTAAAAGTTAGTATTTACTCGAACTAAAGCTTTTCCTGAAAACCGAAACCTATAACGTGGCAAGTCCACAACTTACAAGTTACACGTTCTTTTCACATGACTTTCTAGTGACGGTTTGACGCTTTTCATCAATTTTATAGCCTTTTTTTGGTCGGCATCTATCTATATAAATACTAAAGAAATCAATTTGGCACTATTCATTTCCCCTAAAAATCGGTCAAATATTTGTCAATTCTTGATTGGGTCACAATATGTGGCAACATGTAATTTTTTTTTTGGTTAAAAAATATTGCTATAGCATGATACTTTATTGTTTAATTTAAAAGTCACTTTTTAAAATTTTATTCTAAAAATAGTGTGATACTTTATTTAATGGACCATTTATGACTTCTCGAACATGATTATTTTGTGTTGAAGTGTAAAATTATGCCTTGAAAAAAGTGCAAATTTGATCATGATGCTTTGTGAATGTCTACATGGCATTAATATTTGCATATACTGCAATAAAGAAAAAAATATGTCCATTATGTGTATTTTAAAATTTTAACAGTTACTATATTATATCACGTAATTATATTAAAAATAAATATAGAATCTCGATAAGATGTAATAAAATATGAAACAAGTTAATTTGAAAAAAAAAAAATAACACTGAATTAAATAGCTTAAAATTTATATCATATCTGGTGCATTCCATAGGTTCACCACCTAGTATATACTAAGTCTATTGTCCAGTACATCAATTTTCTTTCCAAGAGATTCAAGTGCCATTTGTTGCATTTTGGTTCGTCACTTGTTGCAAATGTGGCATACTTTACTGCCACTAATCGAATTTGCCAACAAAAAGAATGCCATTAAGGGTGTCTAAGAGGCCACGTACGATTAATCGTATGATTCATAGGGCCACAGATTGAACTGATCGCTTTCTTGAGTAGATTTGAAAGCGTTAATCACGTTTCGCACCTAAATGTTGGTATGTGATTAATATTTGTTGCAGCAAGGCTGGCTAATTGTAGTTTGGTCATTCTAATTTGTTAACCTAAATATTAAGTTCAAATAAAAATTGATGTAAATTTAGGCTGCAACAATTCAAAAGTTAATTAAGATATGTAATTTATTTGAAAATTTAAGTAGAAAAATAAATAGTAATTCCAAAGTTATATCAATTGAACTCTTTTTTCGCAAAGGCAGAGGCCCTAAAAGCTTTATTCCTCCCCAAAACAAATTACATGAGCGATTCAAGTCCCCAATGGAGGAGATTGAGGAAACTAACCCTAAAGGAATCTAACAAAATTAAACAAAAGCATGTAATGTGCTAACAAAATAATACATAAAAACAAATTTAACAAGAATGGTCTGAAGAAAAAGCGAGGTTGCCTCGCCCAAAAGTGAAACTTCTTATGTATACCGAGCAATATTGAATCATGCCAAGTCGATGCCCAATTTCTCGTTTATTAACCTTGATTTCACCGAGCTGATCTTGCTTGTCATACAACCTAAAATAAAGAGAGTGCATCCCAAGCGAGAAGAAGGCCGGCTCCTTTACGTATAAGCGTAAAACTTACCAATTATTCCTGCGTAGGCGCTCAAACTTGCTCGTATGCGTAACTAAGCAGCGCTTTCGATGAATCACAGATCCTGAAAATAGAATCGTAAAGTTTGAACAACAAAAAATCCTGATTCATCTACCAACAAAAAAAAGCTACTCAATGACTGATTAAAAAAATAGTATCTCAAGTTAAAAATTAATTTTTGATCAATTGAACTTGCTGACATATTGATTTGATTTAAATATGTATAATTTCAATAAAATAAAAGCGTAATTTGTAACATTGTCACTACAAAATTTGACATTATTAAATTAATATTGAAACTCGTGCACCACACGTGTTACACGCTAGTGTACATATTAAATTTATTGTCGCTTCACTATTTTCCCTCCTCCAAAATGTTTGATGCCATTTGTCACCTATTGATTAGATTGCTCATACCACCATATCTCTTTCTAAATGACCTATATCTATGTATTAACTATTGTTATTTGTTGTCTTTTTGTATAGATATATATTCAAAGTAAACTTATCCTATGATTATGAATATAACTTGACATTATTGAATTAATATTAAAATGTTGAATTCTATTGCTCTGAAATATTAGTACTAAATTATATTATCAATATATTTCTTATTTTTCTTGTCCTAAATAAATAATAGTGTACATTTTTTAAGAAAATAAATAAAATAATTACATAGTTTTACACATATTTTTTCAAAGTATTTCAAACACATTTAATTCTGAGCAAGATTTAATATATGACAATGTAAAAGTTCCCCCAAGGAATACTCAGCCGTAGAGCTAAGGCAAATATAAATCATTTTCTTGTAGATTATTATTGATTACATTAAAAGGGGAAATTCCAATTTCAAGAACACTGGACACTAAAATGTCCTTTTGTTTATTACTAAAAAAAACTTCCCAGAGACCATCTTGTTAACCACAATGATACAACATAACGATAACAAGTACAGGTGGAACTTCCCAGCTGATTATTCCAAGTTGATAAAAGCATTCTCTATTTTCTCGGCTGCACGCTGAAAAATCGACACAAGTTCTTGTGAAATTGTTCATAAGTGTATCTGGTATAGGATCAATCGTGTATGCCCATGTGATTAGGCTCCCATAATTGGTTGGCAATACTGACATAGTTGTTTTAAACGTCTTAACTCCTAGATTACTCTCCAAAAGTTCATAGCTTAAAGAACGTTTTACTGGATCTATTGCCGTTAGGTTGTGCTTTTCCCACCTCACGTAAGTGGTATTGCCATCAATAGGTGATGTTACAATGGAGGTAATGTATCGATGTTGGCCAACACGACCCGAAACTCCTGCCACACAGTAAGATACACGAAGAGGAAAGATTCTGTAAAGGTTGCAAAAATCTGCAAAGAATGGCCATACTAGGCTCGGGGCCCATGTACCTCTGCATTGGCGTTGCCTAGCCACGGTGGCTGTTGATTTCCAGCAGCTGTTATAGCTTGACCAAAAGATAGAAGGACAAAAGAGTAGTTGCCATGTGAGAGCGGCGGAGAAAGAAGCGGGAAAAGTTTTCCGTTAGTTCCATTTTTAGGGTTTCTAATAATCAGCCGGGGAGGATTGAAGGAGGGAACTTTTTTGGTATGAAAAGTTGGCTTAAGATCATCTGATTTATATGGGGAGGACCGTGGGGTAGGAGCGGGACAGGTAGGGGTTTATTCACTCCTTTCTTCCCGCTCCAGTATATAGGTATATTTATTACATTTAGTATGTTCTTATATATTTTTCATGTAAACATTATATTATTTTGTATTTTTTATATATTTTTTAATATTTTAATACAAATTTTATATCATTAGAGATCTTTTTGGTTTAGTAGTAAAAGTTACCTTATTTTTAATATATTCTTATATATTAGTATGTTTTTATAAGAATTGTTGACCAGCACCCCATAGGCGCGGGTGGAATTTTTTCTTTTCACCCAACAAAAGTGGAGATGGTAGTAAGAGTTTACCCCAATACTAGGTACATGGTAGGGGTAGAGGCAGAAATTTTACTAATAGGTCTTGAGTAGAAGTAAATACACCTGTCCTTACGCGCCCCATTGCCATCCCTACTTAGTAGTACTTTGTGCTCGTGCATTTCCATATACCATTTTTGGCTGGCATTTCTTCTATCTTGGTTCAGATGTCAACCAAGCTGCGCCTAGAGTAGAATTAATTGGGTTCAAAACACATTTAATTTTTCTTTTGACTTTTCTGGCAATCAATTTTTTTGTTTTTAAAACACGACAAATGAATCTTTTATCTTTGCAATTTGTTTTGGCATTAGTCCTCACGTCAAAAATTTTCTGAAAATTAACAAAGTAGAACATGTTATCTATATACAAGTTAATTAAAAAAAAAACACATTCTTTATACGAGTTGAATTTTTTATTAGGCATTTTTTAAAAAAAAATTAAATTATAATTAAAATCTAAAATTAAGTTATGCTTTTTGAGTTGAATTTTTTTTTAGGTATTTTTTTAAAATTTAAATTTAAATTTTAATCTAAATTTAAGTTATAATTTTTAGAATTTTAACTTTAATTCTACTTGTAATTTTTTCAAATTCTTTTTTTATATTTGTAAAATGAAAATATTCAAATAAAAAATTCTTTTGTAAGTCTTGAGTTTGAGTAATTATTGAGACAGATAAACATGTAGACATAAAAGAAATAACCTTCGGTCTTATACTATCTCATGACACCAAATTGTTTGAATTTCTAAATTCATTTCTTGTTTGCACATTAATAGCTAGAAATACATTCTAATGCTTCCAAAACTTAAAATAAATAGATAGAAAAATATATAATTTACACATTAAGTGCATTTAAGAAGGCCAACGTGCTAATAATCAAAACCGTCCACTAAAATACCTTAAGGTTACAATTGGTACAGTGGAACTGCACGGAATGGAATGGCCATTCCACCTTCTCGTTCTGTTTCTTATGTTTGGTCAGACCCACCTTGGGTGCTTCGAATTAGCTCGGGTATACCTGCAAAGAAGAGACAAGACGGTGAGATCTAAGGGACACCGGTGTGATGCCGGCCAAAGACCTTTCAACTCTCAAGTTAGTATGAAATCCGTGCTCGAGTAAAAAGGGCAGGCAAGTGTTTAGGTTAGATGTGTCGTACTATTAACTCTACCAACAATAACGTATTTATAGTGGCTCACGGAGTGGTCTTTGGATTAGTCTAGGGCTCTGGTGAGCTCATTCATGAGGCCGATAAGCTTTATCTAAGAAGCTTGCGGCCTTAGAGTTCAAGCGAGTCTCAATCATCGATGACCTTGGCCTTATCGTCTTAGGTGTCATCCTCATCTCATCCGAATGACCAATAACGGGACCACATTAGATGCCCGATCGGTCGGACTGCCCATATTACAGAAAACCCATTGGGCCAAATCGGTCGTGTCATTAATCCCTTTGATTTAATATGAGCGAAGTTCCAAGCTCATCTTGAATCCACAACAAACCTCGCCGATCCGAGCCACCCTAATTGCCCGTTAATTCTTGTTTTGTGTGACACGCATACGCTAAATATTCGTGTGTGCATTGGATAACTTCATAAATCGCGCCATCATTGCGCTTATGCCACATTTTGTCTCCCTAGGTCTGTCGGGCGACTCTAGAGATGGACTTGTATCGCAACTCTTGAGCTTCCCAGGTCTATAAATAGTGGGCCAACGGATAGTCCTCCTCAGTCATCGTCACTTAACAACCCTTTTAGCAATCTCAACTATTTTCTTTACTTACGTCTTCAAACCCCTGTCGATCTTTCCACAATACGCTTAACATCCTTCTTTCTTGCCTTACTGCCAACTCACCCTTCAACGGCCTCTGACTCAGATTCTCAAAATGTGGAAGCCCCTTGTTATGACCAGAAGGTAGAAACCACATCCTCTAGCTCGAGTGAAGGCTCTAGCAATCGCACAAAAGTTGAGGAATCCACACCTCAACCTTCCCAAAAACTTTCTCTTACTCTTACTCCCAGCACAAACAACCTTCCTCTGTCTCGAAAGATTATCCAACTAGGGGATAAGAGTCTTGCCTCGGCCACAACACCAAAACCCTTAGCGAAGCGATTGCAATAATCCCTTGCCATCTTCTATAGACCCACCAGGCCAAGGGAAGAAATTCTTCAAGGCGGAGTGTCGCGACTGTCTAAAATCTGACCAAATTAAGATGTTCATGGCAGGATGCAGGGCGAATGAGCCTCCCTTCACATATAGGATCCTAGCCGGAACCAAAAAATCCTGCAACCCATCAGAAGACGAGCTGGCCATTTATAAATATGCCCTGATTGTCGAGCTTTGTTTCCCTATTCCCAGCTTTATCGTGAAGGTCTTCGATTACCTACAGATCTCCTCAACCAAGCGCAACTAACTAGTTGCGCGCAGCTGCTAGGATTCTAAGTTAGCGCCAAAGCCTCGAGTCACCCGACTTTCAATCTCTTTCTAACGGCCTTTTAAGTCAACGCTGGCTCGAGAAACTGCGGGATGATAATACCTACAGGGAAGCAAGGTCATCTCTTGTTGACGGGCTTTTCCAATTCCAACAAGAGATGGCACGAACGATATATCTTCGTGAAGAGCCCCGCCGATGGAACGTATCTACAACCTGGGGGCGCCTGAGGAAGGACATACCTAACTCCTTGAGCTTGTCCTCTCACGAAATCAAAGACCAGGAGAGACTAAAGGATGTGGAGGTTGAGCATGTTTCGCTCTTCCTTTGCAACCCTTACAAAGTCATGGAGTCTGAGTTATACTACCACTTCATAGTCTGGCCGGACCTTGGAGCATTGAAAAGTCATGTCCTTTTCTTAATAGGTTTAAGTTGTAGGCACCAAGGCTGAGCCTAGAGAATCCTTTTCTATGGGCGGCCAACCATAGAGCTAGTGCAGGGGCTAACCAACAAGGAGCACGGAGAGTCCAGCTCAAAACCTATGGCTCCCCTTCCAGCCCCACCTAAGTATACCCGCCTAGTCCAAGGGAACACGATTGGCCTTCTGCCTATTTAGGACCTCAACAGAAAAACCTAGGACCTCGTGTTTGGAAAAAATAGTCTTAACTACTTAAGTTATCCGTAATTCCTCACACCAATTTTTCTTAACTTCTAAACACATTTCTTTATTTTCATATTAATAGTAGTACATTTTTAAGCCACCAGAACTTAATATAAATAGATACATTGATATGCAATGTACACATACATGTACGCATTTTTACAATTTTACGTAAATATATTTGTGGATATCCATACAATAGAAGTTCTTAAATGGTGTTAAGTTAAAGAATTAACATTAATATTTACTTGTAAACTATCTTAATTCTTATCGCACTATTTTTTTTTTAACTTCTAAACTCATTTATTTATTATTTATTTATGCACTAATAATGCCACATTCTAAGGCTTAATCAACTTGTGGGACATTCTAAGGCCTCCAAAACACGTACATTAGTGTCTACGTGTGTGTCATATGTTAATGGTGTGGCATATTCTAAGGCTTAATCACCATGTGACGTATTTGAAGGCCTCCAGAACTCTTGTGAGTTACATTTTTATATAGATATAAATATATAAATATAGATTTAGATTTGCAATAAATATAATATGTTAAAAATTATAAACATATAATGAGTAAAAATCATACATAATGATAAAATCCAAAATTACTTTACATGTCACTATCCATAAGAGCATGAAATTTGACTGACTTAATCTTATGTTAATTAGTGTGTATCGGATTCAAAGAATTTCAAACTCTCAGGAATTTAACTTTATATAATCGTATAGGAATAGACATTTATCTTTTATAAAAATGTTTCAAGATTGAGACTATATTGACCACTTTTTGAAAATAATGTAAATTCATCTATATATTTCTTAATAATAAGGAATAAATTGAAAGAAAAAGAGAACAATGGAGACTATTAAGATTATTTTATCAATGCATAGTATTGGAGAGTAATCAATAAAAATTAAATCAAAAAAATGAAAACTTGATGATGTGTGGCATCTTTTATGGATTTCTAAATGTTCACGAGGTATAACTTTATTACTATTATTATTATTATTATTATTATTATTATTATTATTA
Source organism: Cordia subcordata (assembly GCA_028554755.1). Taxonomy (NCBI): domain Eukaryota; kingdom Viridiplantae; phylum Streptophyta; class Magnoliopsida; order Boraginales; family Cordiaceae; genus Cordia; species Cordia subcordata. The sequence continues at coordinate 13,241,848 of JAPTOF010000002.1, read as the reverse complement.
TTGTATAGATATATACTAGAGTTGATGAAATTTTAACTTCATCCCTCAGCTCCCCCACCAAGAGCGCTGATTACTATTGTCACTATTTTATAATATCCATTTATACGAGCATGAAAAATTTTCCTCTAAGGTTTTTAAGGCTCAGCCTATCACGTATGCATCTATTAATATCAAATGCATGCAAATAGGACTTGGCGGACTTGCTATTTCCAAATATTAGTATATTTTTTCTTTTTTATTTATTGGGCCACTGCACGTCAGTTTTCGATCTATCCAACTAAGAGATTAAAAAAACATTTTATCTTTTATTCTCCTTTTTTAAAATTACTACTAAATTAAATATTTCATTCGGTGCATCGCACTATTTAAAAGTTAGTATTTACTCGAACTAAAGCTTTTCCTGAAAACCGAAACCTATAACGTGGCAAGTCCACAACTTACAAGTTACACGTTCTTTTCACATGACTTTCTAGTGACGGTTTGACGCTTTTCATCAATTTTATAGCCTTTTTTTGGTCGGCATCTATCTATATAAATACTAAAGAAATCAATTTGGCACTATTCATTTCCCCTAAAAATCGGTCAAATATTTGTCAATTCTTGATTGGGTCACAATATGTGGCAACATGTAATTTTTTTTTTGGTTAAAAAATATTGCTATAGCATGATACTTTATTGTTTAATTTAAAAGTCACTTTTTAAAATTTTATTCTAAAAATAGTGTGATACTTTATTTAATGGACCATTTATGACTTCTCGAACATGATTATTTTGTGTTGAAGTGTAAAATTATGCCTTGAAAAAAAAGTGCAAATTTGATCATGATGCTTTGTGAATGTCTACATGGCATTAATATTTGCATATACTGCAATAAAGAAAAAAATATGTCCATTATGTGTATTTTAAAATTTTAACAGTTACTATATTATATCACGTAATTATATTAAAAATAAATATAGAATCTCGATAAGATGTAATAAAATATGAAACAAGTTAATTTGAAAAAAAATAACACTGAATTAAATAGCTTAAAATTTATATCATATCTGGTGCATTCCATAGGTTCACCACCTAGTATATACTAAGTCTATTGTCCAGTACATCAATTTTCTTTCCAAGAGATTCAAGTGCCATTTGTTGCATTTTGGTTCGTCACTTGTTGCAAATGTGGCATACTTTACTGCCACTAATCGAATTTGCCAACAAAAAGAATGCCATTAAGGGTGTCTAAGAGGCCACGTACGATTAATCAGAGCAGTTCATAGGGCCACAATTGAACTGATCGCTTTGCTGAGTAGATTTGAAACGTTAATCACGTTTCGCACCTAAATGTTGGTATGTGATTAATATTTGTTGCAGCAAGGCTGGCTAATTGTAGTTTGGTCATTCTAATTTGTTAACCTAAATATTAAGTTCAAATAAAAATTGATGTAAATTTAGGCTGCAACAATTCAAAAGTTAATTAAGATATGTAATTTATTTGAAAATTTAAGTAGAAAAATAAATAGTAATTCCAAAGTTATATCAATTGAACTCTTTTTTCGCAAAGGCCAGAGGCCCTAAAAAGCTTTATTCCTCCCCAAAACAAATTACATGAACGGCGATTCAAGTCCCCAATGGAGGAGATTGAGGAAACTAACCCCTAAAGGAATCTAACAAAATTAAACAAAAGCATGTAATGTGCTAACAAAATAATACATAAAAACAAATTTAACAAGAATGGTCTGAAGAAAAACTGAGGTTGCCTCGCCCAAAAGTGAAACTTCTTATGTATACCCAGAGCAATATTGAATCATGCCAAGTCTGATGCCCAATTTCTCGTTTATTAACCTTGATTTCACCGAGCTGATCTTGCTTGTCATACAACCTAAAATAAAGAGAGTGCATCCCAAACAGAAGAAGGCCGGCTCCTTTCTGTATAAGCGTAAAACTTACCAATTATTCCTGCGTAGACGCTCAAACTTGCTCGTATGCGTAACTAAGCAGCGCTTTCGATGAATCACAGATCCTGAAAAAAGAATCGTAAAGTTTGCACAACAAAAAATCCTGCTTCATCTACCAACAAACACAAGCTACTCCTGCGATTAAAAAAAGAGTCTCTCCAGTTACAAATTAATTTTTGATCAATTGAACTTGCTGACATATTGATTTGATTTAAATATGTATAATTTCAATAAAATAAAAGCGTAATTTGTAACATTGTCAGCTACAAAATTTGACATTATTAAATTAATATTGAAACTCGTGCACCACACGTGTTACACGCTAGTGTACATATTAAATTTATTGTCGCTTCACTATTTTCCCTCCTCCAAAATGTTTGATGCCATTTGTCACCTATTGATTAGATTGCTCATACCACCATATCTCTTTCTAAATGACCTATATCTATGTATTAACTATTGTTATTTGTTGTCTTTTTGTATAGATATATATTCAAAGTAAACTTATCCTATGATTATGAATATAACTTGACATTATTGAATTAATATTAAAATGTTGAATTCTATTGCTCTGAAATATTAGTACTAAATTATATTATCAATATATTTCTTATTTTTCTTGTCCTAAATAAATAATAGTGTACATTTTTTAAGAAAATAAATAAAATAATTACATAGTTTTACACATATTTTTTCAAAGTATTTCAAACACATTTAATTCTGAGCAGATTTAATATATGACAATGTAAAAGTTCCCCAAGGAATACTCAGCCGTAGAGCTAAGGCAAATATAAATCATTTTCTTGTAGATTATTATTGATTACATTAAAAGGAAATTCCAATTTCAAGAACACTGGACACTAAAATGTCCTTTTGTTTATTACTAAAAAAACTTCCAGAGACCATCTTGTTAACCACAATGATACAACATAACGATAACAAGTACAGGTGGAACTTCCCACTGATTATTCCAAGTTGATAAAAGCATTCTCTATTTTCTCGGCTGCACGCTGAAAAATCGACACAAGTTGCTGACGAAATTGTTCATAAGTGTATCCTGGTATAGGATCAATCGTGTATGCCCATGTGATTAGGCTCCCATAATTGGTTGGCAATACTGACATAGTTGTTTTAAACGTCTTAACTCCTAGATTACTCTCCAAAAGTTCATAGCTTAAAGAACGTTTTACTGGATCTATTGCCGTTAGGTTGTGCTTTTCCCACCTCACGTAAGTGGTATTGCCATCAATAGGTGATGTTACAATGGAGGTAATGTATCGATGTTGGCCAACACGACCGAAACTCTGCCACACGAAGATACACGAAGAGGAAAGATTCTGTAAAGGTTGCAAAAATCTGCAAAGAATGGCCATACTAGGCTCGCCGGGGCCCATGTACCTCTGCATTGGCGTTGCCTAGCCACAGTGGCTGTTGATTTCCAGCAGCTGTTATAGCTTGACCAAAAGATAGAAGGACAAAAAGAGTAGTTGCCATGTGAGAGCGGCGGAGAAAGAACTGGGAAAAGTTTTCCGTTAGTTCCATTTTTAGGGTTTCTAATAATCAGCCGGGGAGGATTGAAGGAGGGAACTTTTTTGGTATGAAAAGTTGGCTTAAGATCATCTGATTTATATGGGGAGGACCGTGGGGTAGGAGCGGGACAGGTAGGGGTTTATTCACTCCTTTCTTCCCGCTCCGATATAGGTATATTTATTACATTTAGTATGTTCTTATATATTTTTCATGTAAACATTATATTATTTTGTATTTTTTATATATTTTTTAATATTTTAATACAAATTTTATATCATTAGAGATCTTTTTGGTTTAGTAGTAAAAGTTACCTTATTTTTAATATATTCTTATATATTAGTATGTTTTAAAAAGAATTGTTGACCAGACCCCATAGGCGCGGGTGGAATTTTTTTCTTTTCACCCAACAAAAGTGGAGATGGTAGTAAGAGTTTACCCCAATACTAGGTACATGGTAGGGGTAGAGGCAGAAATTTTACTAATAGGTCTTTGAGTAGAAGTAAATACACCTGTCCTTACGCGCCCCCATTGCCATCCCTACTTAGTAGTACTTTGTGCTCGTGCATTTCCATATACCATTTTTGGCTGGCATTTCTTCTATCTTGGTTCAGATGTCAACCAAGCTGCGCTAGAGTAGAATTAATTGGGTTCAAAACACATTTAATTTTTCTTTTTGACTTTTCTGGCAATCAATTTTTTTGTTTTTAAAACACGACAAATGAATCTTTTATCTTTGCAATTTGTTTTGGCATTAGTCCTCACGTCAAAAATTTTCTGAAAATTAACAAAGTAGAACATGTTATCTATATACAAGTTAATTAAAAAAAAAACACATTCTTTATACGAGTTGAATTTTTTATTAGGCATTTTTTAAAAAAAAATTAAATTATAATTAAAATCTAAAATTAAGTTATGCTTTTTGAGTTGAATTTTTTTTTAGGTATTTTTTTAAAATTTAAATTTAAATTTTAATCTAAATTTAAGTTATAATTTTTAGAATTTTAACTTTAATTCTACTTGTAATTTTTTCAAATTCTTTTTTTATATTTGTAAAATGAAAATATTCAAATAAAAAATTCTTTTGTAAGTCTTGAGTTTGAGTAATTATTGAGACAGATAAACATGTAGACATAAAAGAAATAACCTTCGGTCTTATACTATCTCATGACACCAAATTGTTTGAATTTCTAAATTCATTTCTTGTTTGCACATTAATAGCTAGAAATACATTCTAATGCTTCCAAAACTTAAAATAAATAGATAGAAAAATATATAATTTACACATTAAGTGCATTTAAGAAGGCCAACGTGCTAATAATCAAACCGTCACGAAATTACCTTAAGGTTACATTTGGTACAGTGGAATCACGGAATGGAATGGCCATTCCACCTTCTCGCTCTGTTTCTTATGTTTGGTCGACCCACCTTGGGTGCTTCGAATTAGCTCGGGTATACCGCAAAGAAGAGACAAGGCGGTGAGATCTAAGGGACACCGGTGTGATGCCGCCAAAGACCTTTCAACTCTCAAGTTAGTATGAAATCCGTGCTCGAGTAAAAAGGCGGTGCAAGTGTTTAGGTTAGATGTGTCGTACTATTAACTCTACCAACAATAACGTATTTATAGTGGCTCACGGAGTGGTCTTTGGATTAGTCTAGGGCTCGGTGAGCTCATTCATGAGACTGATAAGCTTTATCTAAGAAGCTTGCGGCCTTAGAGTTCAAGCAGGAGTCTCAATCATCGATGACCTTGGCCTTATCGTCTTAGGTGTAATCCTCATCTCATCTGAATGACCAATAACGGGACCACATTAGATGCCCGATCGGTCGGACTGGCCCATATTACAGGAAAACCCATTGGGCCAAATCGGGTCGTGTCATTAATCCCTTTGATTTAATATGAGCGAAGTTCCAAGCTCATCTTGAATCCACAACAAACCTCGCCGATCCGAGCCACCCTAATTGCCCCGTTAATTACTGTTTTGTGTGACACGCATACGCTAAATATTCGTGTGTGCATTGGATAACTTCATAAATCGCGCCATCATTGCGCTTATGCCACATTTTGTCTCCCTAGGTCTGTCGGGCGACTCTAGAGATGGACTTGTATTGCAACTCTTGAGCTTCCCAGGTCTATAAATAATGGGCCAACGGATAGTCCTCCTCAGTCATCGTCACTTAACAACCCTTTTAGCAATCTCAACTATTTTCTTTACTTACGTCTTCAAACCCCGCGATCTTTCCACAATACGCTTAACATCCTTCTTTCTTGCCTTATCGCCAACTCACCCTTCAACGGCCTCTGACTCAGATTCTCAAAATGTGGAAGCCCCTTGTTATGACCAGAAGGTAGAAACCACCTCCTCTAGCTCGAGTGAAGGCTCTAGCAATCGCCCAAAAGTTGAGGACTCCACACCTCAACCTTCCCAAAACTTTCTCTTACTCTTACTCCCAGCATAAACAACCTTCCTCTGTCTCGAAAGATTATCCAACTAGGGGATAAGAGTCTTGCCTCGGCCACAACACCAAAACCCTTAGCGAAGCGATTGCAATAATCCCTTGCCATCTTCTATAGACCCACCAGGCCAAGGGAAGAAATTCTTCAAGGCGGAGTGTCGCGACTGTCTAAAATCTGACCAAATTAAGATGTTCATGGCAGGATGCAGGGCGAATGAGCCTCCCTTCACATATAGGATCCTAGCCGGAACCCAAAAAATCCTGCAACCCATCAGAAGACGAGCTGGCCATTTATAAATATGCCCTGATTGTCGAGCTTTGTTTCCCTATTCCCAGCTTTATCGTGAAGGTCTTCGACTACCTACAGATCTCCCTCAACCAACTGCAACTAACTAGTTGCGCGCAGCTGCTAGGATTCTAAGTTAGCGCCAAAGCCTCTGGAGTCACCCCGACTTTCAATCTCTTTCTAACGGCCTTTTAAGTCAACGCTGGCTCGGGAGAAACTGCGGGATGATAATACCTACAGGGGAAGCAAGGTCATCTCTTGTTGACGGGCTTTTCCAATTCCAACAAGAGATGGCACGAACGATATATCTTCGTGAAGAGCCCCGCTCAGTGGAACGTATCTACAACCTGGGGGCGCCTGAGGAAGGACATACCTAACTCCTTAAGCTTGTCCTCTCACGAAATCAAAGACCAGGAGAGATTAAAGGATGTGGAGGTTGAGCATGTTTCGCTCTTCCTTTGCAACCCTTACAAAGTCATGGAGTCTGAGTTATACTACCACTTCATAGTCTGGCCGGACCTTGGAGCATTGAAAAGTCATGTCCTTTTCTTAATAGGTTTAAGTTGTAGGTCAATTTTTATAATTTGACTTTTGTTTAGAGCTGAACTAGAGGCCATGGAGTGGACCTCCAAGGTCGTAAGCCAAGGTAAGAAGAATAAAGCTCCAACACTAACCCCCAAGCCATCAACAACTTTGACCTCCACTCTACCAAAAACCCCTTTGCGCCTGCCTATCTCAGAAGGGAAGAAGCACCCTCGAGACTCTTTCGAATGCCCTTCTATTCAAGTCCTTTGAGAGAAGAAAAAGCATATAGATCAACCATTAACCCTGGCTCTAGCCCCTAGAAAAAATAGTAGACCCCCACTGGGAAGAAACAAGAAGGTTCTTTTGCACCAAGGCTGAGCCTAGAGAATACTTTTCTATGGGCCGGCCGGCCAGCCATAGAGCTAGTGCTAGGGCTAACCAATACGGAGCACGGAGAGTCCATCTTAAAACCTATGGCTCCCCTTCCAGTCCCACCTAAGTATACCGGTCTAGTCCAAGGGAACACGATTGACCTCCTGCCAATTTAAGACTTCAACATAAAAACCTAACTGCGCAACCTCGTGGACAGTTGCAATCTTGTATGTGTCCTCTTTTCTTCTTCGTACAAGGTTCAGCTTGATGCGACTCTTAACACGTTTTCCCTTTGCTTATAGATCTAAAGGAATGGCGGCGGGATGTAGGAGAATCTTGCCTTTGTTATGGCCATGCTTGCAAAGTCATGTGCTACTCCAGCATCTTCAGGTTCGACAACCTCAAGAGGCCTTGGACAATGGTGTCCTCTGAGGAAGTCATTAAACATCATCCGGCCAAGAAGAAAGCTCGGAACGAACGCGACTTGGCTTTAATTGAAAAGCAAACCGCTGAGAAGGCTTTTAAGGAAGCCCAAACTAAACTGGCCAAAGTAGAAGAAAAAGCCAAAAAGGTCCAGGAGTTGAAGAAGTTTGCAAAGGACCTAGATAGCAAAATCCTTGCTATCGAGGCAGAGACAACCTCCTTGTTCAACGAGAACATCAACCTACAGAACAAGCTGGCCAAAGTGAGCAATGAAAAGTCTGCGGTCGATCAATACAAAGTATTAAAGAAGTTATATTAGGACACTAAGCGACATTATCTCCACTTCTTCAGTAAGGGAAAAGTCTAAGGCATGGAGAATGCCCGTGCTTGAGCCCAAGATAAGTATCCAGACCTGAGCTTCAACTTCTTGCAATATTCCAATGATGAAGAAGAAGGCGATGCAAAGGTTAAGGTACTAGACTAGGATGAGAAGGTCCTAACTCGAGCCTCAAGGATGCTATTCCTTCTGCCTCCCAAGCTCCCTCAGCCCCCTAGATTAGGCTTTCATTTTTCATAACCACTCTTGTGATGGAGGTTTTATGCTTAGGCTTTTTAATGATATATCATTTTCTTTTTTCTTGTGTTCTATTCTTTGTTTCTGCTTAGCTATCATTCTCTTCCTCAAGCTTTAATTTGTACTTTATTATCATACTTTATTTTCCTTGAACCGCTGCTCTATTTGCAAGGATTAACTCGAACCATAAATCACTACACAAATCAGAGGTTGCCTCTTAAATACAGGAACAAAGTTTGTAGAAGCCCCTTAATTTTGATAAGTAAAAGCCCTAGTTCAACTAGTAAATAAAACAAGTGTGAGTCAGAGCTCACCCATTAAATACAATATGTAAGTAAGAGCCGAAGCTTAACATTAAATGTGGGAGTCGGAGCTCAGTTTTTTAGACGTAATAGGTAGGAGTCAAAGCTCATTTTTAGGTGTGGAACCCAAAGCTCAACTATTATATATAGGAGCTGGAGCTCAACTATTTAGACGTAACAGGTAGGAGCCAGAGCTCATTTGTAGATATGGGAGCCGGAGCTTAACTATTATATATAGAAGCCAGAGCTCAACTATTTGATATAGGAGTTAGAGCTCAACTATTAGATATGGGAGTTGGAGCTCGACTATTAGATATGGGAGCCGGAGCTTGTCTTTATGTGCAAGCTGAAGCTCGACCTTTTGGTGCAAGCTGGAGCTCATCTTACAGTTGTATAGGAGATAAGAGATACAACAACACAGATTTTTACATGGTTTAGTCAAAAACGGTAACCTATGTCCATGGAGGTTGTTTCTACTATGAGTTAAGTTCAACTTTATAAACTACCCTTTGTGTGTGCATGTCTCTTTCTCTCTCTCTCTCTCTCTCTCTCTCTCTCTCTCTCTCTCTTTCTCTGTTTTAAAAAGTATTTCTTCAAATGTTTAGTGTTCTAAGCGTTATTCCCTTAATTTCCCTACTGCTCGGTCTGGTTTGAAATAGGCCTTTCTCAGAACTAGGTTTCCCACCTTTATCTGTTTGGGTTAGGTTTGCTTCGATAAGTGTTTCACCATCATTTCCTTCCTGGCCAGCATTTTCCAACAAGCCTTTTCCCTCAGTTCTTCAATTACATCTAACTCTACTCATCAAACCTTTTCATTGTTATCTTCCATATAGTTCTCTATCTGCTAGCTTTCCGACTTGACCTCTATAGGTACCACAGCTTCTGACCTATATGTTAAATTAAGGGGTGTTTCATCAATGGCCGAGCTTGGTATGGTTCGGTAAGCCCATAATACTTTTGGTAGAAGGTTAGCCCATAACCCCTTTGCTTTCTTTAGCTTAGCCTTTAGTGCTTGGACGATTGTCCTATTGGTCACCTCTACCTAGCTGTTACACTGGTAATGAGCTACAGCCGCACAACAAAGGTCGATATTTAGGTCTTACACTTCCCCTTGAAAAGTCAAGAATTGAATTGCTTCCAATGGCCAGTAATGATTACCCTTGGTATCTTAAATCGTGTTATGATCGACTGCCACACGAAGCTCTATGCAGCTTTTTCAATGATCTGGCTTATAGCCTTCACTTCCACCCATTTGGAGAAGTAATCTACTGTTACAAATAGGAACTTGCGTTGGCCTGAGCTAGGTGGTAATAGGCAACTATATCGAGCCCCTACTTCGAGAATGGGCAAGCTGTTGAAATGGGTATTACCATTGAAATAGGAAGGCATTGATACTTCCCATGCCTCTGACAAGCATTACACGTCTGTACCTTTTCCTCTACATTCTTCTTTAGGGTAAGCCAGAAGTACCCTTGTCTTATAATGTTCTGCATTCGAGCTCGAACTTTAATGTGATTTCTACACGCTTTCTGGAATATCTCTACTAAAAGGTATTCCTTTTCCTCTGGCTCTACGCACTTGAGTAATGGCCGTGTGTATGATTTCCTATACAATTTTCCATCGTGAACAACATATCTCATAGCTTGGGCCATGATCTTCTGAGCTTTTTCTTTGTTTTGGAGAAGTTATCCATTCCCTAAGTATATAATTAGAGGCCCCCTTCATAACTTCTTTAGCTTAGCTTGTACTACTGTCAAGGCTTTTAGATTGACATTTAGCTTAGCAATGTCATCCACTAGTATTGTGTCCGAGTTGTGGGGGCCAGATGCTAACCTTGATAAGGCGTCCGTGATTGCACTTTCTTCTATAGAGATGTACTTCACCTGCCCCTTCTCTACCCCCACCGCCACTTCTTGTGTCTTTACCAATATGTCTGCATTCTCTGCCCTCGAGCCTCATATTCCTTATTTATCTGCCTCACAATTAGATAAGAATTCATATATGCTGTGATAGATCGAGCCCCTAGGGCGGCAGTTGTATGGAGTCCAGCAATCAAGGCCTCATATTCAGCTTCGTTGTTGGCAGTGGCAGAGCCAGGACCCAATCGTTAGCTGGTGCACATTTATATCTGCATAATTTTTTTAATATAAATTAAAAAATAAATACCAAAATATGTAATATTTAATATATTAATAACATCTTAATATATATATAAGATAAATAAATTTCTATCTATCATTATTATAAATAGATTTATATTTTATAATTGTCCTAGTTTGACTGCAGATATTGAAAATGTTGAATATTCAACTAAAAACATTTCTTTATATAAATGACCAAGCAATTATCTTTTTCTTTTATTTATTTGCTTTTTCGTTCTGATTTTATTTTTGGGTTAAAAAGTAAAATAAAAGTATTGACATTGCCTTTATCACAATTACAAGGGGATACATTCTTATCATGAGGGGGAACATTCTTATTATGAGAGGGTGCACTTTATTCTTAATAAAAAAATTTAACAAAAAAAGTATTGGTAAAAATTGTTTCAACGAAAAGTCAAGGGGTGCACGCACACCCCCGGAGCCTATGTGGCTCCGCCCATGGTTGTTGGTCACTGGAAACCTAAACTTCAGGGCAAACTAGAACTGTAACCTCTCTGATGAGTGTTTGACCAACCCTGTACCTCTGTCTTTGCTTGTTGGTTGCTCCATCGACCCAAATCTCCCATTCATCTACCGAAGGGTCTTCTCTGACCGTGCATTCTACCACGAACTCAACTAACAACTGGGCATTTATTGCCGTTTAGGATAGGTATGTAATATCATATTGACTTAGCTTGATCGCCTATTGACTAACCTCTCTGAAACTTTAGGCTTCACCAGTACTTGCTTCAATGGTAGGCTGGTCATGACTTTTATGGGGTGACCTTTGAAGTACGGCTTCAGTTTTCATGCTACGGTGGTCAAAGCTAAAGCCATCTTCTCAATGTTGGCATACCTAAGCTTTGGGCCCCTCAACATCTTACTCACATAGTACAGTGGCATTTGGGCTTGGCCATCTTCTCTGATTAAGGCTATTGTAACTGCCAACCCCGAACAAGCTATATATAGGAATAATGACTCTCTTTTCTCTGGTCAAGAAAGTATTGGTAGTGAAGCCAAATAACTTTTCAAGTCTTCGAATGCCCTTTGACATTCATCTGTCTAGTTGAATTCCTTTAGCGTTTGGGACGGTCTTGAATAAAGGTGCTAACTTATCCGTTGATCTAGACATGAACCAACTTAACACAACTATCTTGCTCGCTAGCGATTGTACTTCATTTATTGACCTAGGTGGCTGGAGGTTAACTATTGCCTGAAACTTGTTTAAGTTGGCCTCAATGCCTTTATTTGTCACCATAAACCCTAAGAATTTCGTAGCTCAAACCCTAAAGGCACACTTCTCAGGGTTTAACTTAATCTTGAATCTCCTCATGGTGTGGAAAGCCTTCGCTAGGTCCTTCAAATGATCCTATTCTTAACTATTTTTTACCAGCATGTCATCCACATGTATCTCCATATTCCTTCCAATTTAATGGTTGAAAACCTTGTTAACCATTCTCTTTTAGGTGGCTCCAACATTCTTGAGCCCCATGGGTATGGCCTGATAGCAATACAATCCTTGGTCAATGATGAAGACTGTCTTTTCCTCATTTTCTAGAGTTATTCTTATCTGGTTATACCTCTTGAACGCATCCATCAAAGTGAGGATCTCAAACCCTGACATGGCATTCACTAGATGATCTATTCTCGACAGTAGAAAGCTATCTTTCGAGGACGCCTTGTTTAGGTCAGTTTAATCAATATAGATCTTCCACTTTCCCCCTAGTTGCCTTACTAGCACCATGTTGGCTATTTAATCTAGATATTTGACCTCCTGAATATGTCCTACCTCTAATAGCTTTTCTACCTCTTTCTTTATAGCTTCTCTTTTCTCCATGCCAATATCCTCTTTTTTTGATATATGGGCGTGAAGGTCGAATCCATGTTGAGCTTATGGCATATTACTCAAGGGTTGATTCCAGGCATGTTCTCAAAGGACCATGCGAAAACATGTTCATTATGGCAGAGGAACGTTTTCATTTTGTCTTTCTAATCTCTTGACAACTCACTGCAGACTTTGATCCTCCTATTCTCCGTGAATAGTAGTTTCTCTTCTAACTTCTCCACTGGGGATCCTCTTTTAGGGCTCTCTGTCTCCACGGCCTCAACCTAGAAAGTTTCTCTATTTTTCTTTCGGAGAGAGTTTCCGTAACACTCTCTCGCCTTTAATTGATCTCTATGAATTATGCATACCTCTCTTCAGGTTGGGAATTTTAACTTCTGATGGTAGGGCGAGGCAACAGCTCACAATCAGTTCAAGGTTCATTTGCCGATAATGCCGTTGTATGCGAACTTTCCTTCCATCATAATGAAATAGATTGGTATAGTCACATGATCGACTTTGTTACCGATCTTAGTCTTGACTCCTTCTTGTGGAACCTTATTGCTATTGAAGCTTACCAATTCATTCTTCAGTGGGGCCAACTCGTTGCAATCTAACTTCATCCTTTGAAACACCTTTCCGAATAAATTGCTGAGCTCCCTATGTCAACCATTATTCTGTGGATCTTGAAGTTCCCAATCTTGATTTAATAAGCAATGGATTATCATATGGACAAGAAATTCCCTAGAGGTCTTCATTAGAAAAAACCAATTCATCTTCCCCTGTCTCTTGTGCTTTTTGGGTTTTTCCCTAAGCTCATTGACATGCAGCTGCTGAGCTGATTGACTTTCAACCCTGACTACTAACCCCTTAATGATAGTATCTACCTCTACCTGCCTTGCTTTTTGCCTCTGGGGATTCCTGTTCCTCCTCCAGCGTCGATTACCACCTTGGCAGCTAGTTTGATCCAGATTTCTTGGTCTTTGGTCACCTCTTTTTCTGGGGCTCCGAGAGTGATCCCAACCTGGGTTCCTTTCAGTTTGAGAGGGCTATAGGTCCAGTGATATAGATCGTTGCACTTCTTCCGTTGATCTCTCTACCCGGTTGGCTAGGGCTCTCATTACAAACTCTCGCAAATGCCCCATTTCAATCAAATCTTCAATCAATTCCTTCAAATGGCCATAGTCTTTAGTATCATGGCTATGATCGTTATGATACAAGCACCACTTGCTTCGATCTCTCCATTTTGGCTGGGATCTACCTTGGCAGCTAGTTTGATCCAGATTTCTTGGTCTTTGGTCACCTCTTTTTCTGGGGCTCCGAGAGTGATCCCAACCTGGGTTCCTTTCAGTTTGAGAGGGCGATAGGTCCAGTGATATAGATCGTTGCACTTCTTCTGTTGATCTCTCTACCCGGTTGGCTAGGGCTCTCATTACAAACTCTCGCAAATGCCCCATTTCAATCAAATCTTCAATCAATTCCTTCAAATGGCCATAGTCTTTAGTATCATGGCTATGATCGTTATGATACAAGCACCACTTGCTTCGATCTCTCCATTTTGGCTGGGATCTCATGGTCGGAGGTTGCCTGAAATTTGCCCTTTCTCTTAGGGCTGCTAATATCTCCGCTTATGGCACTAACAAGGGGCATTGATCGTTGATCTCTCCTTTCTCCCGAAGGCTCGAGTCGATCATCTCTATAACGTTGACCGTCATTCTATATCTTCTGCTATGGAAGTCTTTCGATAGCTTCTCTTTCTTGACGATCGAGCCTTCTCGTTATCTTTGCATTCTCGGCTAGGATGTACTTCTTCACCCAAGCAAACATTTTTTAGAGGCTACGTGGCTTCTTTTTGGAGAACGAGCCAATGAAGTCCTCATTATTGATCCCTAGCAAAAAAGCTTTCAAGGTCATGTCATTATTAAGATCATGAATTTGTAACATAGCCTCGTTGAAGCGCTTTGTGAACTATTTTAGGGTCTCATTGTTCCTTTGCTTCAACCTCATTAAGACCCTAGGCATTTACACTATCTTCTTACTATTAGAGAACCGATCAATGAACTACCGAGCTAGTTGATAGAAGCTCGATATCCACCTCGACAGGAGTTTGTTAGACTACACCAACATTGCTCCCCTTAAGATAGTTGGGAAACTTTTACAACATGTAGCATCATTTCAGTTGTGAAGTATCATCACCTGATTGATAAAGCAAATATGATCCCAAGGATCAGATGTTCTGTCATAATAGGGCAACCGAACATTCTTTGCACTCTCTGGGACTACCTGATCTATGATTTCCAAAGTGAATGAGTGAGAGCTTATGATGGCTCAGCTCATCACCAAGCTTTGATAGTTTGCTCCTACGGGAAGTTGCCGAGACTTCTGGCCTCCAACTGGTTTTGCTGCCTCGTCTGCTGGACTAACTCAGCCATCAGGTTCCTTATCTCCAATACTGGATCTTGAGTGGATGGATATAGAGAAATCCCAATAGGCCCTTGTGCTGCTCTGGGGGCCTGAGTGCCTATGACTACAGTAACTCCGACATGCTGAGGAGCACAATTCGCACCTGATTGTAATACTTGAGGAGATGGGGTTGGTGCTGGAACTACTGGTGGCTTCTGAGCAAACGGAGCAGAAGTGATGCCTGGAGTTATCTCCTACGTTGGCTGGAGTTGCTAGCCTGGCATTGGAAACTCGACTAGGGTCTAGGATAGTAGGTAAAGGATTTGCCCTAGTTGCATTCCCTCGAAAACGTTAAGGTTCACCCCCTGTGGCCCTCTCTACGGCATGACACCCCTATAGCAGGGATCATAGGTCGGGGTGTGGACATGGTAAACTAAGGTGTATAGCCTCCTAGCTAGGCCAGAAAAAGGTTCCAATTTGTTGAAAAATGATAAAGATTTACTTTTTATAATCATATTCTCACCTTAAATATAACTCAATCCTTGAAAGAATGAATCAATAAAAATAATAAATTTAATGTTTAAATAATTAAAAAAAAGTTGAATTTTTATATCAATAAAAATATCAAACTATCATTAACAAATTTAATGTCACATCATTGGAAAGATCGTATAAGAAAATCAAAACTAGAGAAACCAACACTATGTTAACAACATAGATTTCTAGCTTTGCTTCTCTGTTAAAAAAGAGAACACTTTGAGCTGCCACAAATGGGACTTTACGTACACAAGGCGTCGCAGGCAAATTGATATGCTGGAAGCAAGCACGTAAACTTGAATACTCGTAATAAGGAGGTAACGGTATTGTGTTCTAAATTTATGGCATTATGATAATACACGCAATATATATGTTTTTAAACCCCACCACCGATTTAACTCCTGCTTTCTTATGAGATTCGAACCCAAGTCATCGCTTTTGAAATATAATTCTAACCAATTGAGAACCTTGAATTACATAATAACTAGAGTATAACCCGTGTGGAAGAAATACGTACTTCTATTTATTGATGATGACCAAATCTTAAAGCAGGGATAAAATATAAATTTGAGTGGGTTGTTAATTATTCCTGTAGTTTAGTTTAAGTGCACAGAACCCTTTGAAGACATAGTGAGCTGAATGGTGGCATCACTAGTACGCCAATCTTGGAGCGAGGAAGTCTAATACGTTGTTTTGCAATGGCTTTGTCAATAATCAACAAATTGATTCTCAATAGAAACATGGTCAACCTGCAATGCATTAGATGAAACTTCGTCCTACATAAAGTGATAGTCAAGGGCTATATGCTTCATTCGAGAATGGAAGACTGGATCAGCACAGAAATAAGTTTCCCTTATATTGTCACAAAGTAACAATGGCGGCGGATCAGGCAAT
The DNA here is from genome assembly GCA_028554755.1 of Cordia subcordata. Taxonomy (NCBI): domain Eukaryota; kingdom Viridiplantae; phylum Streptophyta; class Magnoliopsida; order Boraginales; family Cordiaceae; genus Cordia; species Cordia subcordata. The sequence goes on along the minus strand of JAPTOF010000002.1, from coordinate 13,225,642 downwards.
TTGATCAGGCAATTTGATGCCAAGTACTTGATAAAGATTTGTCAACCAATAAAGGTCAACAATTTTTGCAGCAATATAATTGTGTGATATTCAACTTTTGCCGAGCAATAGTTTGTTCCTTCTTTGAACTTCAGGAAATAGGTGCTTGACCAAGGGAGATAACATACGCGGGGGTTGAGTTATAAGTGCCATAATCATCGTACAATCTCAAAATTAGCTGATTACCTCTTTATGTTCTTTCTATTACTATATACACTAACTCTATTTAACTTTCCCGTTAAAAATGTTAACGGAAGTTGAAGAATAACTTCGATACCCTTATATCATACGAAAACATCTACCATGCAACTACATCCATGGATCGTGCCTAACCCATATACAAGACCCTAATTGCTTCCGTAACCCTTGTTAAATAAAACCCCCAAACTTTTTTTCCGAAAAACCCTCAAATTTATTCACTCACCCTTATCCGGATACCCCAAAAGAAGCGGTGGTTCACTGTCCATGAGAATCTTTACCAATCCAACGATTCTATTTAATGCTCAAATCACCATAACCAAAAACCTTGTCCACCGTTATCAGCTACCACCGAAAGTTCAGGCGACAATATCCAAGGAAGAAAATAATTGGACCAACAGAAAATGAAATGTCACATTTTTTGTTATGACACCATTAGCATTTGTTTAGAACTGAAGTATGCGTTCATTTATAAGGGAAAGGTAAAAAAGTAAAAAAAGAAAGGGTTGTTCTTCCATTCATCAGAACTGACATTTATCCATAAAAAGATTTATATATCTAGAATAAAAACTTGCAAGATTTTTTAGAAAAATTAGTCATATTAGTCTATAAAAAAATTTGTAGGTCTAAACACAAATTTTTCTAAAAAATCCTGTAAATTTTGTTCTATATCTATAATTTTTTTAGGGGGGACCAAAGAAATTTTCGTTTCTTTGTTGTCTTTAAATACAACACATACATGCATACTAGAAGATTTCTTTTTTGGAGCTTGGGGGCCAGGGCCACCCGGTCCCCTCTAGCTCCACCCCTTTACAAGACTTTAGGTTTTTTCTCGCAAGAAATACGAGAAACTCGTGTATATATATATATACACCACGTAAAGTAAAATCATTGTAACAAGGATTCTTTTTCCGTTTTTTCCATGTCATATTAGATTATTAACAAGAAATTGTGGAATATTCCCAAAAAAAAAGCAAAAATTAACATGGTAGTGAAGATAATTAACAAATTAAACAATATAGACGAAAGGAATATTTTACCCAATTGTGCACAGGGAAATTCACACTAATACAAATCATTTGCTGGTAGATTATTGATTACATCAAAGGGGGATACACAAACAGATACCAAATTTTAATTTAACATTTCACGTACACTGGACGTGTATCTCCTTTTATTTATTATTAAAAACTTCTTAGATATTATTTTATTATACACAAATATAGATTTTAATCACAACATACAACATGGAGACAACAAGTGCAAGTGCAACTTCCCAGCTCATGCCACGTTGATAAAAGCATCCTCTATTTTCTTGGCTGCTCGCTGCAACATCGACCAAACAAACTGACGAAATGGTTCTTGAGTATATCCTGGAAAAGGATTAATTGTGTACACCCATGTAACTAGGCACCCATAATCCGTTGACGATACTGACATAGTTGCTCTATACGTATTAACTCCTAGATTATTTTCCATCATTTCATAGCTTACATAACGTTCAACTGGATCTATTGCCGTTAGGTTATGCTTTTCCCACCTCACATAAGTGATATTGCCATCTAGTTGTGATGTTATAGTACCGGTAAGGTAACGAAGTTGGCCAACACGACCCGAGACTCCTCCGACACAGAAAGATACAGTAAGAGGAAAGATTTTGTAAATGTTGCAAAAATCTGCAAAGAATGGCCATACTAGGTTTGCTGGCGTGCCATGTATCTCTGCGGTAACTTTGCCTTGCCACAGTGGCTGTTGATCTTCAGCAGCCATTACGGCTTGACCAAGAGATACAAGAACGAAAAAAGAAGTTGCTATAGAAAGAATTTTCATGACTTCCATTTTTAGGGTTTCTTATCAGCTGGGGAGACTTGAAGGGAGAGCCAATATTTTTGGTATGGAAGGTTAGCCTAAGATCAACTGATTTATAAAGAGAGGAGTGTTCTTTTATTATCAATTTTGCCGTTGACATTTTCTATTAGAAATCTCATTCCAACACGAAAAGAGTACTAAGTTGTCAGCGCTATCGTAATACGATAGAAAATAGGATTTTGCTTGTCTTTTGAAAATTGAATGGTTGTCACGTTAACGTTTTGCTTAACAAATATTAATCTAGATATGATACTAGTACTTGACATGTTCTTTGTTGCGATCTTATACTATGCACCCGCAGGTGTATGTTACAAGGTACATCTGCGGGTGCTATAAAATCACGCATTACATAATGCGCTTTTTCTTTTTTCTTTTTTGTTATAATTCTTCTCTTCTCTTCACTCCTCTATTTCATGACAAAAACTAAATCTCACAAAATTCAAAATACAATTCTTCAATTCAATTTGTTCAACAACTCAACAAAGATATCAAATCAAAATCATAACTCAATTTAATTAAAATGACTGAAACAACAACGTCCAAAGAAATAGAAAACATTAAATCTGAAGCAATAATGTCTAAAAAAATAGAAAACATTCGTAACTTTGAATTGTAAGTTGCGAATAAAAAATATATAAATCTGATGAAGCTTTCCATGAACAAACAAAGACTAAATAATAAATAAACAATTTTGGTAGTTTCAACCAATTTTAATTACAAACAGATATTTTGATAAATAATATGTTACTGAACAAACAATAATAGCCTATAGAACAACTAACTTATAAAATACTGAACAAATAATAATATGCTATTACTACTGAACAAACAATAATAGGTTACAGAACAAATAATTATAGAATACTAAATAAACAATAAGAGGCTACGGAACAAATAATAATAGTCTACTAAAAAATAATAAAAAGGCTACTGACGAAATAGTTATAGAGTATTGAACAAACAGTTATAGAAAGCATTGACCAAACAGATATAAAATATTGAACAGATAATAATTGTTTACTGAAAAAAAAATAGTTATGAAATACTAAACAAACAATAATAGCTTACTGAACAAATAGTTATAGAACATTGAACAAACAATAATATGCTAACAATAATAGTCTACTGAACAAATAATAATAAACTACTGAATATATACCAATCCTTCAAATATATACACACACATAAGAATCAATTGTCACAAATATGACTAAACAGAGATGTAGAGAGAGAGTAAACAGAGTCAAAGAAAAAGATCGTAGAAAGGGAACATAAACAAAGAGAGAGAGAACAGAGACATAGAGAAAGAGAGAAAACAGAGATAAAAAAGAGATTATAGATAAAGAAGAGATGAAGAGAGAGAGAGAACAAAGATGTAGAGAGAGAAAGAAAATAGAGAGAAAAAAAGATCCGTGTACATGACTCCTTGTGTTTTTTTTTTTTTTTAATATATGAAGGACCACATAGATGAAGGTGCACCTTATTGAAGGTACACCTTATAATTTGCCTACTTTGTACGGGCTATGATGTTAATTTGACATTATAAAAATTTATAGATAACAATACTATATATTGTAATTTGTGCTAGTCAATTAAATCTATTTGAAATTACCAATATCTTGTTAGTTTAATAAGCGCTATTGCTGACTTACTCTAATAAGGAAAAAACAAATATTCAACATTTTTACTTGATGATATAGATATATTTGATAAAGCTGTTTGACTAAGCATGGATTCTTATTTAATTATGTTCTAGATAAATCCGCAATTGACAAATCTACAAATCCGCAATGGTTAATACTATAAAAAGAAAAATAATTCATCAAAACTGAAAAAATACACCTAAAAATGCAAAGTAACATTCTTTAGTAAAAACTCATGAAGTTGTCCAAAATAACAAAAGTAATAGTTTAAAGGAACATGTTAAACAAATATCAGTGACATCAGTTGAGCTGGATGTATCAACCACCAGCTTGCTAATTGCTATCTAACCAAGCGTTTCTTGGATTGACTTACAAGATCTGTTAAACAAAACTACTGTGTGAAGAATATTTTAGTTATTAATATGTTTTCTTATCTTATAGTATTAAATTGGGTAATAGTCTAGATTAGGTAATTAATCAATTTAATTTCTTTATTATTCTATTTAGTCTATCTTCTAGTTTCGCTCACCAAGTTATCTTATTAGTCTAGCTTTTAGTCTTGGCCACCAAGTTATGAGGCTTATAAATAGGCCCTTATATTGTATTTACAACATATTAAAGAATTCACAATACATTCTTTATGAGTATTTCTCTCTTCTAGAGCCACCGTTGGTTGTGGCTCCTGCTCTTTTTAATACACATATATTCTCCCCATATTTTCTCTTCTATTTTCTTTTTTAATTTTTGTATGGTATTAGAGCCACCGTCTTGATAGTTCAAACAAGTCAAAGAACTAAGAATAACCAAGAATAGTGCTCATACGAGCCAAGAACAACTAGGAATAGGATTGAGCTCAAACAAGCCAAAGAGTCAAGAATAGCCAGAAATGGGATTAACTTCAAGAACTGAAGTAAGATTTCCACAAACCAAGAACCAAGAATGGGATTGAGCTAGTTTGAGCTAAAGCAAAAACCCCACAAACCAAGAAGCAAGAATGGGATTGAATTCAAACAAGCTTTAGCAAAAATCCCACAAAACCAAGAACAGTCAAGAACCGAGAATCAAGAGCTCATACGAGCTAAATCAAAAAACCCGCAAACCAAAAATCAAGATTGGAGTGGTCTAACTACGACTGCAGCGGAATAGTAGTGGGAACAACGAGATAGTAATGATACAGGCACCAGGATGTTAGCTCTGATACTATGTGAAAATTAAAAAAAAATAGAAAAGAGAAAATATAGAGAGAATATATGTGTATCAAAGAGAATAGGAGCCACCACCAGCGGTAGCTCTAGAAGAAAGAAATACTCATAATAACTAAATTGTAAATTCTTTGATATTTTATAAATATAATAGAAAGGCCTAGTTAGAGGCCGCATAACTTGGTGGCCAAAATTAGAAGCTAGACTAATAAGATAGAAAGACCTAGTTAGAGGCTGCATAACTCAGTGGCCAAAACTAGAAGCTAAACTAATAAGATAACTTGGTGAGTAAGACTAGAAGATAGACTAAGAAGGAAACTTGGTGAGCAAGACTAAAGCTAGAATAATAAGGAAATTAAATTGATTAATTATCTAATCTAGAACATTGCCTAATTTATACCATAAGATAAGGAAATAAATTAATAACCAAAATAATCTTCAACAACTATTAAATCAATCTTTAATTTGACTATATATTGTTTTCCTTCAAAATTTGCTGCTTGAACCTCTTGAAAGAGTTTTTAAAAATGCTTGGATTTTTCCTACTTGCCACCAGTAGAAGAAGATAGCTACAACCTAATCGGAAAGATCAAGAAGAATCAATCAGGATCCCAAAGAGTCTAGTAGTCAATGATACAGCTATAAATAGACCTTTTCTCTAGAGAGGGGCGTCTAAGGAGAAAACATTCGCCAACGACATAGTCTACATACACTAGTCCATTTAACCCCAATTTGTTCTAACCTTCCTGCCTCTCTTTCTTTGATTACTGCCTTATACACCTCACATAAACTCTAACTTGAGCATCAAAGAGTTTTTGGACGACATTACACTAGTGTCAAAGACTGACCCACTTTCTTTTTACCTTCTATCTTGCAAGTTGCTAGTGCCGACAAAAATCGAAAATCTTGTAATTGTAGATTTTATGCCTACACTAACATAGTTGATAACAGTTTTCACTTACAATGTCAAAGTGCAGGTAGAGGAGGAATCCTTAGGGATCCTTCTGATAGAATGTTGCGGGCATTTTCAAAAAATTTGCAAGTTGATTATGCTGTAAAGGCAGAGGTTTGTGCCTTGTTGAGTGGACTATCTCTGTGTTTGGCTAAGGCTGTACAAAAAATATGGATCGAAATGGATGCAGCTACAGTGGTCCATTGGGCAACCTCTGGCTGCAATGGTCCTTAGGGTGTGCAACATCAGTTATGTAAAATTTGTAACATTCTAGGACAAATTGAATGGAAAATTAGCCATATCTGCGGAGAAGCGGACTATGTTGCTAATTTGCTTGCTAACTTGGGAACTAAATCAGTTGGTCTTAAAATTTTTAATCAAACAAATCAATTTGCTAATTTGAGAGGCATCATCAGAGTGGATCAAATGTAGCTGCCTTACTTCAAGACTAAGAAAATACGTATTGGTTAATTGTTTGCCCTCCCTATTTTTAATTTATTTTGGTTCTTTTTGTTGCTTTCAAATGTAAGGGTGGGAGTCCTGCCTAATTTACTACATTACCAGATTCTTTTTGTAAGTACTTAGTGGACTTAAAGTACATAGCATATAGATGATAGCAATTCCATTTTGTAAATAGGTTGGGATTGTCCAACCTCATCTTAGCGGTAGGTAGGGGGCACAGTCAATGTCTCCTCCCCCTCTTCTATGTAATTTCGCTTTCAATCAATACAATCTCGAGAATAACCTCCCTTCCAACAAAAAAAAAAAAAATGGATCTGTTGTTGTTCGGTTGTGCTTTTCCATCTCACGTAAGTGGTATTGCCATAAAATAGTGATGCCACGATGGAGTAATATAACAATTAGCCAACGCGACCAAGGACTCCTCCAATCAACACAAGAAAGATAAAGTTAGAGGAGTGATTTTGTAAATGTTGCAAAAATCGCAAGGAATGGCCATACTGGGTTTGCTGGGATGCCATGTATCTCTGCAGTGACGTTGCCTTGTCACAATGGCTGTTGATCTTTAGCAGCCATTTTAGTGACTTCCATTTTTGGGTTTTTAATCAATTAGGGAGGCTTGAAGGAAGGAAATATTTTAGGTATGAAAAGTTGGCTTAAGATAAATTGATTTATAGAGATCAAGGAGTGTTCTCAACTTTGCCGTTGGCTTAACATGCTGATTTATATAGTAAGTTGTCAAGGTCGTCCGAATCTTACTTTGTGATAGAATATAGGTGGCATTGGTACGATGGGATAGATTTGGACAAGAATGAACTTGAGAATGAAATAAACTTAATAATGAATAAGGAACTTCTATCATGCCCTCGTAGGTGCACAGTGCAATGTGCACCTGCGACTGTAAATATACTGAACAAACAACTTATCAGTACTGAACAAAGATGATCTGTGAATTTTATTACACAAATAGCTTATGAATATAGAATAAATAGTCTTTTTATTCTAAACAAACATCTATGGCTGTTTTCATATATAGATGTTGTTAATTTTACACTTGTTAACAGATATTGTAATGATATGTAAATTTTACTAGACAAATAGTTTATGAACACTGAACAAAGAGTTTTTTTATTCTGAACAAATATTTGTGACTATTTTCATGTATAGACACTTGTCAATTTTACACTTGCCAACAGATATTGAGATGATCTGTGAATTTTACTAGATAAATAGCTTATAAATACTGAATAAATAGTCTTTTTATTCTGAACAAACATCTGTGACTATTTTCATGCATAGATATTTTTGTGAATTTTATTGGACAAACAGCTTATGAATACTAAACAAATAGTCTAGTACACCATGCTCTGTGTTTCTGTAGGTGCATGATATAATTTGCATAATGAATATACTATGTTTGATGTACTTTACGAATAATGGTAGGAGTGGATGTATTAATTTCAAATTCATGTTTGATAATTAGTACACTAGCATAATATTGAAAATAACTTATATAAAAAGCCAAAATTACCCTTGTATTATATTATATACATTATTGTGAAAAAATAATTATATAAAATATTACTAAAATACTATCAATACTAATATAAAAATATTTAAATTAATAACCTTAATAAAAAAATAGTCATGCTAATAAATATATGTGTATATATATATATATATATATATATATATATGAATATGAATATATAATCTAGTGAAACTTTTATTTTTATTTTATTTTTAATTTTTTTCTTATTTTTTAATTTTGAATTTTTATTTTCTTTCTATTTGTATTTTTAAAATTTTATTTTTTATTTGATTTTCTATTTTTATTTTTTATTTTTGATATAAAATACTAAAATATTAATTTTTGAAAGATTATTTTAGTCCTTTGACAAAAATCTCATTCCCACAAACACGAGAATGAGCCATTCTCGTGGGTTTTGTCAAGAATGGTTATTCCCATGTTCATAGGAATATGATTTCCTAAAAAAATGGAATTTTTTGAATGATTACATCATATCAATCATAGGATTTAGAAAAGAGCGAGAAATGTTATTACATTCCCAACCCATTCTTACATGTCAATGGCCACTATAGGATTTTGCTTATCCTATGAAAATTGAATGGCTATCACGTTTTATATTGTTACATTTATAAAGTTACACCGCGTCCTTTAAGACTAATTAATTTATTTTATTTATATAAAAATTTATTACTAATAATAATCTTCATACATACATACATATGTATATAAATATATATATGTATATATAACCTAACTCCTGCGAGAAGGAATTACTAAAAATGATACATTTAATTCGTTAATGATTTAAATACTTCAAAAAAATTTTTGATTTGTGATGAAAATTTTTTGTTTCAAAGTTAAAACATTCCATCTCAAAATGGACTTGAGATCGAATTTGAGATAGAATTTTTTTGTCTAAAAAATTCTCATATCAAATTCTAAGACGCAAAATTCCATATCTAATTGAGACAGAAATATTTTCATCTCAAATATGTATTAACTTATTAGAGAATTTTGTCCAAATTTTCCGTCTTAAATCCGTTTCCATCTCAATTTGACATGAAAAAAATTCCATCTCAATTTGAGGTAGAAAATTTCAGTCTTAAATTTTCCGCCTCAAATCCACCAATGTCTAGTAGTGAAAACTATAACTTTTAATCAATAAATATATTAATCTAATATTAATAGGTGTAATACTACACCCGCTAAAAGGATTATAATATTAATACAATTGACAAACCGAGTGTGGGGGGAAAACTCACTTTTACATATAGTATCAGGAGCTTGTAGAGTTTAATACAAATTAAACTACTCTATTTTTTTGTAAGTTATTATAAGTAGCTAGGTAGTTGGGGCAGAGTTGGCATTTTCTTAAAGCAGACGTGATTCGTCAATCTCCCCAATAATAATTGATAATAATTAAAGGATCTCATAATTACATCCTAATTAACGAGGTGCCAACTTCGCTTGGGATTGTTATTAGTGATCAATTGGGACTTCGTTACAATAGGCTTTAGTTTCTCTTGTTTGATTTGCGAGGTATCAAGATTATTTACATTTTTTAGGCTTTAATCCTCAATTGTATGTTCTTTTTATTAAGTGTAACAAATTCTAGATTTGATTTATGATCTTGAGCCATTAGTATAAATTTGACTGTATTAAAAATTATTTTATTTACAGTATAATTTAGTCTACTTTTTATATATTACCAATTAAAATTTTCTTTTTTATATATTTAAATTAAAAGTATATAGTTTTTTACGAACTCCTACATTATTTGCGGCTTATCACTAGTATGATTATGTATCTCCGACCTTTATCTATTTTCCTTAAAATGAAATAGGGCAATTGTTTTAGGTCCTATCACTCTAACTTTGCACCCTGACTTAAAAAAGAATATATTATATATGTTTATTTCTAATCAAAGTGCTCACCCTAACTTTGATAATAGACCCCCATTACTGGGACTTATTGATGACAATCTTTGAAGATCTCCTTTTAGAGCTATCTTGCAAAAATTATAGTATTTTTAATCAATAATCACTTAAAGTTTTATGTATTTTTTTATAATGCCCTCTCACATCAATTCGTTGTAAGATTTTTGTATATTTTATAATGAATTGGATTTAACACTACTCTTCTCACTAGTCTAAATATTTTGGGCTAATTGATTAGGTTCAATTCTGGTGGCAGGTTAGTAGTTTGATTTGAGTCGTTCTAGGTCGTATTAAAACAAGCTCTGGGTGGATTTCACGTTACCTAGCGTCTTGGACCGTGGTTCTGTTTTGTTTATGTTTGGGCCGCGACAAAAATGTCACATCTTTAAGAGGGGATGCCCTTCCACATTAGTTCTTTAAGGGGGAAGATGTCGCGACAAGGAGGGCTTAACATTTTTATGTGATAGATTCTTCTTTTAATTTATGTGTTATCGCAGTAATATACTTCATGCTACTGAATTCTATTTATAATTCTTTACTTATTAAATAAAACATCAAATAATGAATAAATTTCTGAAAAAAAATAATAACTTCCGAGCAATTGGCACAAATATTAAAGATTGTACACAAAATTATCCTCGACTTGAGATCAACTTATCAGTTGATCCCTTGGTTATGCTCAAAATATGAGGCCATGCCGATTATAATGATACAAGGTATTATCTTACTCTATAATTGTTTTTTTTTATGTTAAAGTGTCATTATAATAAATTATAGATTATTACAGTGGTGGTCTTGAGTCCACCTGTAGATTTTATCGTGCTTTATAGGAATTGTGCTATTTCGAAGTATTGTACACCTTAGATAAGGTGAAATTAAGACACGCGCTTTAACAAAAAAATTGAAGCCTCTCATCTTGTTCTCTCTCTCTCTCGTACTCTCTTCCTCTTTCTGCATTCTGTCTCTCTTCAGTAAAATCAAACCGTCTGATTTTAAATCCGACTTTACCATCGCAATCATCATCTTTGGACGACTGTTTCGCCCTCGAGCCTAGACTTGCGAGCAAGATTAGTGTTGTAAGCATAATTAATAACTACTTGGACATGTAATCAACTAGTCCAAAATAGTTAACCGAAGTTATTAGTTATACTCACACCACTCACTTATAAACAAGTCACAAGTCACCCTACAAACTGATGTGAGATATCACATTCACCCCCTGTTAAGGACCTGACATCCTCGTCAGGGGCATACGATCACACACAAGATTAGGCGTTGCAGGATTTTAGAGGTGGCTCCCACTACACACTTGGTGTAACACTTTGCCCTGTATAGCACTTAGCTCCCTCAACCAGCTAGTAACGGGCTCTAAATACCATTCTGTCATACTCCGGTGCCCAGGCCCACGAGCAAGACTGGTGTTATAGGCATAACTAATAACTACTTAAGCTTCTAATCAACTGGCGCAAAATAATTAACCCAAGTTATTAGTTATACTTACACCACCCACTTATAAATAAGTCACAAGTCACCCCACAAACAGATATTGGATATCGTAGCAACTATAACGATAGTCTTCAATCTTCATGTGGATTTTGTTTCATCGTCAATTCGAGTTGTTGCTGCTATTCTCTTTCTCTCCTTTTTTTTTTATTCTTTTCTTATATCTATAACAATAGATCCGTGTGTACATCGTGATGGTGGTACATGTCATAGTGGTGGTGTATAATATATGGTTGATGTATATGAGTTAAAGGATAGAAAATTTGGCTGTCTAACAAGTGATTTTAAATAATGCAAATTAAGTGTTTAATATTTTAGCTAAATCAAATTCATCTATTACCTACATTAAACGCATGCTAGCATGCCAACAGCTCTGTACCCTTTTCACCTTCAGAAAATTCTTGTTGTAAGCAAATTGAACATTCATGCAACTCAGGCCTCAGATTCTTTCTGTGCATAAATTTGAAGCTTGTCTTGTTAAGCATTTTTCTATACTTGAAACTCGATTTCGCACGTTTATAACTCACCCACAACACACGTCATCAATAAGATTAACCTTATTGCTTTAGGGAGTGTTGTGGAGAAGAGGATGGTAATCAATTGATATATGCAAGGGAACAATCTGCTCACAGCTCTCATTTCTGCTGCAATAATGCTATTTTAAGTGATACATGACGGGTCAATTATAGATAAAAATATAAGGGAGAGACATGGTTAAAAAAGGTGTGCTACTCTGTGAAATTATATTATATTCCACCTTTTCTTTTTGCGTCTCATTAATAAAATAAAATGCAAGTGTTTCATGAATTCTATATATAATATTCTATTTACTCTATCTTCTACGCTAATCGACATATTGAAATTCCATTTGCTATCCATGTGATATTATACTTTGATTTATCTTGCTTCTGTTACGTTGTCTCGATGATAACTAACAAAGCATTTTCCTCTCTCGAGAAAGAAGGAGTTCACAAGGAGAAAATAATAAGCATACAGAAAATTATTTTCCCATCTTTAATTAATGTACAATATTGCTCCATGGTTATTGCAATTCGTTTGGATTAGCTTTTTTTTAAAACTATTTTTTTTAATAACTTTTCAAAAAAATGGTTGTTTTGAGAAACTAAAAATTATGACTTTTAAAAAAAAAATTCATTTGCGTAGAGTTGTCAATGGTGCCCCGCCCCGCCCCGACCGGGTAGGTGCGGGTGGGGTTTTTTAATTTTACACCTATACGTGTTTCCTATTTTATGTATATATTTGTATGATGTTAAAAAATCTACCGTAAGATTTTTTGCGGCTTAATGGTAGCAAGCTAACTTTATTTCCTTGAAGGTGCATGTGCGAACCTTGTTGACTTCTTGTTTTTTCGTATTAAATTTTATAGTTTTCTTCTACTCCTTTCCCTTAAATTTTTTATAATTTTTCTTCTCCTTCCCTATTAATTTTTATAGTTTGTCTCCTACTCTCTTCCATTTAAAATTTTATAGTTTTTTTCCTACTTTTTAATTTTTCTTTTTCAAAGTCCTTTTTTTCCAATAAAAAATAATAATATATATCCATAATAGATAAGAAGTAGTAAAAAAACTAAAACAAGAATTAAATAAAAATAATAATAGATTAATGTATAAGCTAATAAGTAATAAAACAATATAAGTAAACCACATAAATATTGGTGTGACGCTCATCATGAGTCTTTTTAGATTGACAAATACATATTTAATTGATTGCTAATTAAATTCTTAACTTAAAAATAATAATGTATGTCTACATCAATTGTTACACTAGTAATATTTGATTTTTTTAATAGACATGCTATTGATTTAAAGATTTTTCATCAAATACATGATTCTAACTAAACAAAATGAGCACAAAAATGATTTACTTATTTTTGTTACAATTCATAGTCATACGTATTTTAAGAAACAACTTAATTTGAAAAAAACCTAGAAGTATAATTAGAAATTACTTATCTTATTGAGATAAATGAGACAATACTTGTTGTCTTATATATATAAGACATGCATTTTATGAAAACTCAAAAGAAACCAAACTTTTATCTTATAAGATATAAGAAATCTATTTTTGTCTTTTATTTATGAATATAAATAAAATAAATTGTCACAAGATGAAAGTCAAAATTCAATAATCTATCTATACAAATGTGTAAAAGCTTATAATACCTATGGGTCTCACTAATTACAGAATATTGATCGAGATTTCTAATGAGTGCTTAATAAAAAGATTTTTCACATGCTTTAATATCAATCCTTGTAAAAAAAAATGTTATTAAAGTGATATCCTATGCATCGCACGGATATCACCCTAGTCATATGCTATAATTTAGAACTTAATAGATAAGTCAAACATGTGTCAATTCCATTAGTCATTATAATATCTATAACCCAAGTAGCTTAATAGATTCGAAACATGTTACCTAATTATTGATACAAATTGATTACTCTATAGTAAAATTACATTTTGTTGTAATTGATTCAACTAATTATATAACTAATTTTATTTTATAATATTTAATTTAATTCTTTAATCTCTAACTCAAACACATTTAATTAATTTGATTATAATTGTGTAACTCATTATTAACTTATTTGATTATTTTATAATTAATTAAATTTAATTTAAAGAATTATAGTTATTTTAATTTAGTTTTAAATAAATAAATTATTATTTAGTTTTTATGTGAAGCCATATATATATATATATATATATATATATATTTAATAGTATACCAAATTAATTAGTAAGTGAATTATAATTCATAGAGTTTGTTAAGTCAAAATAATGATTTTTAAAACTTATAATCATACTTATATGCATATACCAATGAACACATATATATCACATATATATACATATACATATACATGCAAACATACATATATATATGTATGTATGTATGTATATGTGTATATATATATATATGTAACCCTAGAACTCCCTACTTTTCCCAACCCCCTTTCTTGTAGCCTCCACCCCCTCTCCCTCCCCTCCCTCTCCACCTCGACCCATCAACCTCCATCTCTACCTGTCAGCCACTTCAGGCGCCACCTCGACCAACCACCAAGCCACCCCTACCACCGTGACCAACCACCACACCAAAATCTCAACACTCGCAACAAACAATCTCTCTCTTGCCGCCACCAATGACTGTCTCTCCTCCTTCCCCGTGCGACTATCCCTTTCCCCACTTTTATTTTTTTATTTTTTTATTTTCAGTTTGTATATATGTGGTTCTTTCTTGTTTTTGAGATTTTAGTATGATTGTTGGAGATCTTGTTGCTTGGAGATGAAAAAATGATAGATCTAAGGTGGTTGCATCTTAAAATTTTAATTTTTCAGAATTTTATTTTATTTTTATTTTGATTACAGATTTTAGTATTTTCTTTTCTAGAATTGAATTTTAGTGTGTTTCTGTTCATCTTTTTTTTTAGAGGTTTTATTTTTTTTTAAGATTTTCAACTTTTTATTGAAAATCTTAGTATTGTTTTTTGAAATTCCAGTTTTTTATTTTCTTAAAAAATAATTACCGGTGCTCCAGTTTTTTTTTAACGTTATAGGGGTGGGGATGGTGTCTAGAATAACCCTGGTAGCTGGGGTAGGGGCGGGGTCAGGGTGAGTAATTCTCCGCCAGGTGCAGGGTAGGGGCACGCCAACCCCGCCCCTACCCCCCCCCCCCAATTGACAACCCTACATTTGAGCTTTTCTCAAAGTTGATTTTTTCAGAAGTCAAATTAAATAATTATTATAAAAAAAGTATTTTTTTCTCATAAAAGGGGAAAAAAAAAAAAGGCCAATCGACAATCAATAAGTCGTAATTAATTTGAAGCAAACATAGAGATGCGCGTGGCACTGTAGCATAGGATTTGTAAGTTTAAAGTGGAAGCTTGCGGTTTTACCTAAGATCACAACATTAATTAACACCCAAAAAGAAAAGTTTGGACAACTAATTATGCATCAGTCAAAGTTTTTAATCTTTTTGAAATTTTATAATATTAGAAGAAAATTCCGGAAGTCTACATCATCAATGAGTTGATCTAATAATCACTGCCAAGGAAAAAAGGAAAGAAAAGAAAAAAAAAGTTGCTTTTGCAGTATGTTTTAAGCATTAACCGTACCGCTGCCTATTCAGGTGTCGTCGTTTTTAGGGTTTCTAATCAGCTGAGGGGGGGGGGGGAACTTTAAGGGAGAGCCAATATTTTTTATATGAAAGATTAGCTTAAGATCAACTGATTTATATAGAGAGGAGTGTTCTTTTATTATCAATTTTGCCGTTGACATTTTCTATTAGAAATCTCATTCCAACACGAAAAGAGTACTAAGTTGTCAGCGCTGTCGTAATAGGATAGAAAATAGGATTTTGCTTGTCTTGTGAAAATTGAATGGCTGTCACGTTAATGTTTTGCTTAACAAATATTAAGCTATATATATGATACTAGTACTTAACATGTACTTTGTTGCGATCTTATACTATGTACCTGCAGGTGCTATAAAATCACGCACTA
This sequence comes from Cordia subcordata, assembly GCA_028554755.1. NCBI lineage: Eukaryota > Viridiplantae > Streptophyta > Magnoliopsida > Boraginales > Cordiaceae > Cordia > Cordia subcordata. Next base: position 13,209,786 of record JAPTOF010000002.1, on the reverse strand, counting down.
CATAATGTAGTTTTTTTTTTTTTGCTACAATTCGTCTCTTTTGTCCTCTATTTCATGACAAAACTAAATATCACAAAACCTAAAATATAATTCTTCAATTTAATTTGTTCAACAACTCAACAAAGATATCAAATCAAAATCACAGCTTAATTTAATCAAAATGACTAAAGCAACAACGTCTAAAGAACTAGAAAGCATCAAATCTGAATCAATAATGTCCAAAAAAATAGAAAACATCTTTAACTTTGAATTGTAAGTTACGACTAAAAATATATAAATCTGATGAAACTTTCCATGAACAAACAAAGACTAAATAATAAATAAACAATTCTGGTAGTTTCAACCAATTTTAATTACAAACTGATATTTTGATGAATAATATGTTACTGAACAAACAATAATAGCTTATAGAAAAATAACTTATAAAATACTGAATAAATAATAATATACTATTGCTATTGTAGCAACAAACAATAATAGGCTACAGAACAGAACAAATAGTTGTAAAATACTGAACAAATAGTTATAGAATACTAAACAAATAATAATAGTCTACTGAACAAATAATAATAGTCTACTAAAAATCAATAAAAAGGCTACTAAACAAATAGCTATAGAGCATTGAACAAACAGTTATAGAACACTGAACAAACAGATATAAAATATTGAACAAATAATAATTGTCTACTGAAAAAAAATAGTTATGAAATACTAAACAAACAATAATAATTTACTGAACGAACAGTTGTAGAACATTGAACAAGTAATAATATTCTAATAATAATAGTCTATTAAATAAACAATAATAAACTACTGAATATATACCAATCTTTCAAATACACACACACACATCAGAACCAATTGTTACAAATATGACTAAATAGAGATATAGAGAGAGAAAACAGAGACAAAGAAAAAGATCGTAGAGAGAGAATATTAACAAAGAGAGAAAGAACAGAGGCATAGAGAAAGAGAGAAAACAGAGATAAAAAAAGAGATTATAGAGAAAGAAGAGATGAAGAGAGAGAGAACAAAGATGTAGAGAGAGAAAGAAAACGGAGATAGAAAAAGATCTGTATATATAACTCTTTATGTTTTTTTTTTTTAATATATGAAGGACTACATAGATGAGAGTGCACCTTATTGAAAATTCACCTTATAATTTGTTTACTTTGGATGGGTTATGATGTTAATTTGACATTATAAAAATTTATAGATAACAATACTATAAATTGTAAGTTGTGCCAGTCAATTAAATCTATTCGAAATTAACAATATCTTGTTAGTTTAATAAGCACTATTGCTGACTTACTCTAATAAGGAAAAAACAAACATTCAACATTCTTACTTGATGATATAGATATATTTGATAAAGCTGTTTGACTAAGCATGGATTCTTATTTAATTATGTTCTAGATGAATCCGCAATTGACAAATCTACCATGTCGATCCGTGCTAGTTGTTCTTCCTTAACATGCTTTATAACTCCAAAATGCTGTAGAGTAAGATGAGATGAGAAGGATATAGGCTACTCATTAAATTGCTGTATAGATAAAGATGACCAATGGTTAACACTATAAAAAGAAAAAAAATTCATCAAAACTGAAAATATACACCTAAAAATGCAAAGTAACATTCTTTAGTAAAAACTCATGAAGTAGTCCAGAATAACAAAAGTAATAGTTTAAAGGACGTGTTAAACAAATATCAGTGACGTCAGTTGAGCTGGATGTATCAACCACCAGCTTGCTAATTTCTATCTAACTAAGATTTTTTTGGATTGACTTACAAGATCTGTTAAACAAAACTACTGTGTGAAGAATATTTTAGTTATTGATATAATTTCTTATCTTATAGTATTAAATTAGGTAATAGTCTAGATTAGGTAATTAATCAATTTAATTTCTTTATTATTCTAGCTTTAGCCTGGCTCATCAAGTTACTTTTTTAGTCTATCTTCTAGTCTCACTCACCATGTTATCTTATTAGTTTAGCTTTTAGTCTTGGCCACCATGTTATGAGGCCTATAAATAGGCCCTTCTATTGCATTTACAACGTATCAAAGAATTCACAATATAGTCTTTATTAAATATATTTAAATTAACAACCTTAATAAAAAATAGTCATGCTAATAATATATGTGTATATATATGAATATATAATCTAGTGAAATTTTTATTTTTATTTTATTTTTAATTTTATTTCTTATTTTTTAATTTTGAATTTTTATTTTCTTTCTATTTTTATTTTTAAAATTTTATTGTTATTTGATTTTATATTTTTATTTTTTATTTTTTATATAAAATACTAAAATATTAATTTTTGAAAGATTATTTTAGTTGTTTGACAACGAACACGAGAATAAGTCATTCCCATGGGTTTTGTCAAGAATGGCTATTTCTATGTTCATAGGAATATGATTCCCTCGAAAAATGGAATTTTCTGAATGATTACACCATATCAATCATAGGATTTAAAAAAGAGCTAGAAATGTCATCCCATTCCCAATCCATTCTTATATGTCAATGGCCACTATAGGATTTTGCTTATCCTGTGAAAATTGAATGGCTATTACGTTTTGCTTATAGGTGTTATGAATTTTGTTACATTTATAAAGTTACACCGTGTCCTTTACGATTAATTAATTGATTTTATGTATATAAAAATTTATTATTAATAATAGTCTTCATATATATATATATATATATATATATATATGGAATTACTAAAAATGATACATTTAATTCATTAATGATTAAATACTTCAAAAAAATTTTGGATTTGTGACGAAAATTTTCTGTTTCAAAGTTAAAAAATTCCGTCTCAAAATGGATTTGAGATGGAATTTGAGATAGAAATTTCTCGTCTAAAAAATTCTCATATCAAATTCTAAGACGCAAAATTCCATATCTAATTGAGACAGAAATATTTTCATCTCAAATATGTATTAACTTATTAGAGAATTTTGTCCAAATTTTTCATCTTAAATCCGTTTCCATCTCAATTTGACATGAAAAAAATTCCATCTCAATTTGAGGTAGAAAATTTCAGTCTTAAATTTTCCGCCTCAAATCCACCAATTTCTAGTAGTGAAAAACTATAACTTTTAATCAATAAACATATTAATCTAATATTAATAGATGTAATACTACACACGTTAAAAGGATTATAATATTCATACAATTGACAAACCGAGTGTGGGGGGAAAACTCACTTTTACATATAGTATCAGGAGCTTGTAGAGTTTAATACAAATTAAACTACTCTATTTTTTTGTAAGTTATTATAAGTAGCTAGGTAGTTGGGGCAGAGTTGGCATTTTCTTAAAGCAGACGTGATTCGTCAATCTCCCCAATAATAATTGATAATAATTAAAGGATCTCATAATTACATCCTAATTAACGAGGTGCCAACTTCGCTTGGGATTGTTATTAGTGATCAATTGGGACTTCGTTACATTAGGCTTTAGTTTCTCTTGTTTGATTTGCGAGGTATCAAGATTATTTACATTTTTTAGGCTTTAATCCTCAATTGTACGTTCTTTTTATTAAGTGTAACAAATTCTAGATATGATTTATGATCGTGAGACATTAGTAAAATTTGACTGTATTAAAATTTTTTATTTACAGTATAATTTAGTCTACTTTTTATATATTACCAATTAAAATTTTCTTTTTTATATATTTAAATTAAAAGTATATAGTTTTTTACAAACTCCTACATTATTCGGGGCTTATCACTAGTATGATTATGTATCTCCTACCTTTATCTATTTTCCTTAAAATGAAATAGGGCAATTGTTTTAAGTCTTATCACTCTAACTTTGCACCCTGACTTAAAAAAGAATATATTATATATGTTTATTTCTAATCAAAGTGCTCACCCTAACTTTGATAATAGACCCCCCTTACTGGGACTTATTGATGACAATCTTTGAAGATCTCCTTTTAGAGCTATCTTGCAAAAAATATAGTATTTTAATAAAAAATCACTTAAAGTTTTATATATATTTTTTATAATGCCCTCTCACATCAATTCGTTGTCAAATTTTTGTACACTTTATAATGAATTGGGTTTAACTACTCTTCTCACTGGTTTAAATATTTTGGGATAATTGATTAGGTTCAATTCTGGTGGCAGGTTAGTAGTTTGGTTTGAGTCGTTCTAGGTCGTATTAAAACAAGCTCTGGGTGGATTTCACGTTACCTAGCGTCTTGGACCGTGATTCTGTTTTGTTTGTGTTTGGGCCGCGACAAGAATGTCACATCTTTAAGAGGGGATGCCCTTCCACGTTAGTTCTTTAAGGGGGAAGATGTCACGACAAGGAGGGCATAATATTGTTATGTGATAGATTCTTCTTTTAATTTATGTGTTATCGCAATAATATATTTTATGCTACTGAATTCTATTTATAATTCTTTACTTATTAAATAAAACATCAATTAATGAATAAATTTCTGAAAAAAAAATAACTTCTGAGCAATTGGCATAAATATTAAAGATTTTACACAAAATTATCCTCGACTTGAGATCAACTTATCAGTTGATCCCTTGGTTGTGCTCGAAATATGAAGCCATGCCGATTATAATGATACAAGGCATTATCTTACTCTATAATTGTTTTTTTTTATGTTAAAGTGTCATTATAATAAATTATAGATTATTACAGTGGTGGTCTTGAGTCCACCTATAGATTTTATTGTGCTTTGCAGGAAGTGTGCTCTTACAGAGTATTATACATCTTAGATAAGGTGAAATTAAGACACGCGCTTTATAAAAAAAGAAAAATTGAAGCCTCTCATCTCCTTCTCTCTCTCTCACTCTCTTTCTCTTTCTTATTTCTATTTCTATTCGGCAAAATCAAACTGTCCGATTTTAAATCCGACTTTACCATCGCGATCATCGTTTTTGCACGACTGTTTCGCCCCCGAGCCTAGACTCGCGAGCAAGATTAATATTGTAATTATAACTAATAACTATTTGAGCTTGTAATCAACTAGCCAAAAATGGTTAACCCAAGTTATTAGTTATACTCACACCACTCACTTATAAACAAGTCATAAGTCACAAGTTACCCTGCAAACTGATGTGGGATATCACATTCATCCCCCGTTAAGGACTAACGTCCTCGTCAGGGGCACACGATCACACACAAGATCACACAATCATACACAAGATTAGGCAGTGCAAGATTTTAGAGGTGGCTCCCACTACACACTTGGTGTAGCACTTTGTCCTATAAAGCACTTAGCTCAAGCGACCGGCTAGTAACGGGCTCTGAATACCATTCTGTCATACTCCAGAGCCTAGGCCTACGAGCGAGATTAGTATTGTAGGTATAATTAATAACTACTTGAGCCCCTAATCAGCTGTCCCAAAATGGTTAACCCAAGCTATTAGTTATACTTATACCACCTACTTATAAATAAGTCACAAGTCACCCCACAAACCGATATTGGATATCGTAGTAACCATAACGATAGTCTTCAATATTCATGTTGATTTTTTTTCATCGTCAATACGAGTTGTTGCGACTATTCTTTTTCTCTCCTTTTTTATATTCTTTTCTTAGATTTATAACAATAGATGCGTTTGTACGTCGTGATAGTGGTATGTGTCATAGTGGTGGTGTGTAGTATATAGTTGATGTATATGAGTTAAAGAATAAAAAATTTGGCTGTCTGACAAATGATTTTAAATAATACAAATTAAGTGTTTGATATTTTAACTAAATCAAATTCATTTATTCTCTGTATTAAACGCATGCCTGCATGCCAACAGCTCTCTACCCTCTTCACCTTCAGAAAATTCTTGCTGTAAGCAAATTGCACAATCATGCAACTCAGGCCTCAGATTCTTTCCGCACACAATTATAGATAAAAATATAAGGGAGAGACATGGTTAAAAAAGGTGTGCTACTCTGTGAAATTATATTATATTCCACCTTTTCTTTTTGCGTCTCATTAATAAAATAAAATGCAAGTGTTTCATGAATTCTATATATAATATTCTATTTACTCTATCTTCTACGCTAATCGACATATTGAAATTCCATTTGCTATCCATGTGATATTATACTTTGATTTATCTTGCTTCTGTTACGTTGTCTCGATGATAACTAACAAAGCATTTTCCTCTCTCGAGAAAGCAGGAGTTCACAAGGAGAAAATAATAAGCATACAGAAAATTAATTTCCCATCTTTAATTAATGTACATTATTGCTCCATGGTTATCGCAATTCGTTTGGATTAGTTTTTTCTTAAAACTATTTTTTTAATAACTTTTCAAAAAAGTGGTTGTTTTGAGAAACTAAAAATTATGATTTTTTAAAAAAATTTCATTTGAGTAGAGTTGTCAATGGTGCACTATCCCGCCCCGCAGGAGTACCGACGGGATAGGCGGGGGTGGGGTTTTTTAATTTTACACCGGTGCTGGGGCGGGGCAGAGCGGGGATCGGGTTTGTTGACCCTACTCTACCTTGGCCTGGTATATATGTGTTTCCTATTTTATGTATATATACGTATGATGTTAAGAAATCTGCTGTAACATTTTTTGCAGCCTAGTGGTAGCAAGCTAACTTTATTTCCTTGAAGGTGCATGTTTGAACCTTGTTGACTTCTTGTATTTTTGTATTAAATTTTATAGTTTTTCTTCTACTCCTTTCCCTTAAATTTTTTTATAGTTTTTCAACTCCTTCCCTATTAATTTTTTAGTTTGTCTCCTACTCTCTTTCCTTTAAAATTTTATAGTTTTTTCCTACTTTTTAATTTTTCTTTTTCAAAATCCTTTTTTTCCAATAAAAAATAATAATATATATCCATAATAGATAAGAAGTAGTAAAAAAACTAAAACAAGAATTAAATAAAAATAATAATAGATTAATGTATAAGCTAATAAGTAATAAAACAATATAAGTAAACCACATAAATGTTGGTGTGACGCTCATCATGAGTCTTTTTAGATTGACAAATAAATATTTAATTGATCGCTAATTAAATTCTTAACTTAAAAATAATAATGTATATCTATATTGTTACACTAGTAATATTTGATTTTTTTAATAGACATGCCATTGTTTTAAAGATTTTTCATCAAATACATGATTCTAACTAAACAAAAATGAGCACAAAAATGATTTACTTATTTTCTTACAATTCATAGTCATACGTATTTTAAGAAACAACATAATTTGAAAAAACTTAGAAGTATAATTAGAAAATACTTATATTATTGACATGAATGAGACAATATTTGTCGTCTTATATATATAAGACATGTATTTTATGAAAACTCAAAAGAAACTAAACTTTTATCTTATAAGATATAAGAAATCCATTTTTGTCTTTTCTTTACAAATATAAAAAAAAATAACTTGTCACAAGATGAAAGTCAAAATTCAATAATCTATCTATACACATGCATAAAAGCTTATATTACCTATGGTCTCACTAATTACAGAATATTGATCGAGATTTCTAATGAGTGCTTAATAAAAAGATTTTTCACATACTTTAATGTCAATCCTTGTACAAAAAAAAAAATGTTATTAAAGTGATATCCTATGCATCGCACGGGTATCACCCTAGTCATATGCTATAATTTAGAACTTAATAGATAAGTCAAATGTGTGTAAATTCCATTAGTAATTATAATATCTATAACCCAAGTAGCTTAATAGATTCGAAACATGTTACCTAATTATTGATACAAATTGATTACTCTATAGTAAAATTACATTTTGTTGTAATTGATTCAACTAATTATATAACTAATTTTATTTTAAAATATTTAATTTAATTCTTTAATCTCTAACTCAAACACATTTAATTAATTTGATAATAATTGTGTAACTTATTATTAACTTATTTGATTATTGTATAATTCAATTAAATTTAATTTAAAGAATTACAGTTATTTTAATTTTAATTTTAAATAAATAAATTATTATTTAGTTTTTATGTGAAACCATATATATATATATATATATATAATAGTGTACCAAATTAATTAGTAAGTGAATTATAATTCATAGAATTTGTTAAGTCGAAATAATGATTTTTAAAACTTATAATCGTGCATATATGCATATACCAACGAACACATATATATCACATATATATACATATACATACATACACACATATATATACATACATATATATATATATATATATATATATATATATATATATAACCCTAAACATTCCAACTTCCTCCCAAACCCCAATTCTCGTTCCCACTTCTTTTTCTTTTTTAACTTTTTTACACACACACACACACTATATATATATACATATATATATATATATAACCCTAAACATTCCAACTTCCTCCCAAACCCCAATTCTCGTTCCCACTTCTTTTTCTTTTTAACTGTTTTACACACACACAAAAAAAAACCCTAGAAATCCCTACTTTTCCCAACCCCCTTTCCTGTAGCCTCCACCCCTTCTCCCCTCCCCTCCCCCCACCTCCCTCTCCACCTCTACCCATCAGCCTCCACCTCTACCTATCAGCCACTTCAGGCGCCACCTCAACCAACCACCGCGCCACCCCTACCACCGCGACCAACCACCACACCAACATCTCAACACTCGCGACAAACAATCTCTCTGTTGCCGCCGCCAACGACCACCCCTCCTCCTTCCCCGTGCGACTGTCCCTTTCCCCACTTATATTTTTTATTTTTTTATTTTCAGTTTGTATATATGTGGTTCTTTCTTATTTTTGAGATTTTAGTATGATTGTTGGAGATCTTGTTGCTTGGAGATGAAAAAATGATAGATCTATGGTGGTTGCATCTTAAAATTTTAATTTTTCATTATTTTATTTTATTTTTTATTTTGATTACAGATTTTAGTATTTTCTTTTCTAGAATTGAATTTTAGTGTGTTTTTGTTCTTCTTTTTTTTTTTTTTGAGAGGTTTTATTTTGTAAGATTTTCAATTTTTTATTGAAAATCTTAGTATTGTTTTATGAAATTCTAGTTTTTTATTTTTTTAAAAAATAATTACCGGTGCTCTAGCTTTTTTTTTAACTATAAAATTCTAGTTTTTTATTTTCTTAAAAAATAATTACCGGTGCTCTAGCTTTTTTTTTTTTTTTAACGTTATAGGGGCGGGGATAGTGCCTAGAAATAACTCCGGTAGCCTGGGTAGGGGTGGGGTCGGGGTGAGTAATTCTCCACTAGGTGCAGGGTAGGGGCACGCCAATCCCGTGCTTACCCTGCCCCATTGACAGCACTACATTTGAGTTTTTCTCAAAGTTTAACTTTTTTAGAAGCTAAACCAAATTATTATTGTAAAAAAAAAGTATTTTTTTCTCATAAAAGAAAAAAAAAAAAAAGGCGAATCGACAATCAATAAGTCGTAACTAATTTGAAGCAAACATCGAGACGCACGTGGCACTGTAGCATAGGATTTGTAATTTTAAAGTGGAAGCTTGCAGTTTTACCCAAGATCACAACATTAATTAACACCCAAAAAGAAAAGTTTGGACAACTAATTATGCATCAGTCAAAGTTTTTAATCTTTTTGAAATTTTATAATATTAGAAGAAAATTCAGGAAGTCTAAATCATCAATGAGTTGATCTAATAATCACTGCCAAGGAAAAAAGAAAAGAAAAGAAAAGAAAAAAAGAAAAGTTGCTTTTGCAGTATGTTTTAAGCATTAACCGCTGTGTCGTCGTTTTTAAACTGCCGCTACATATAATTCTAAAGAAAAAACAACATAATGTACCATGCACAGTCAGAGCCTTGAATCTTTCTTATTATAATACTCTATAATTGTACTATCAACCAATCAAACTAAAAATACGTTCATTAATTATCTCGAATGACAATATATCTACATATTACCAATGTTTTAAAAATTGAACCGGCTGGCGAACCAGACACCTTACTAGTTCCTAAGTCAACTAGTCCGACTGGTTGGATTGTTGGTCTAGCCAAACTAACGTTCACATAACATCGTCTTCATATCTTAGCCATGTCATTGTCCAATAAAGAGTAAAGGCTAAAAAAGAATATAGTTTATGTGTAATGTGTATAAACATTTTTAAAAAGACTTAAATAGATGACAATGTTCCAAAAAATAAAATAAATAGCCGCATAAGCACGGTTGACAATCAAATATTCAAATTGCTGACTTTTGATTGCATGCATATTGCTATAGGTTTTGTTTTCTTTATTTTTTCCCTTTTGTGCGCTGTAGCAATCAACAAAGTTAATCTCAACAAATTTAAATAACATGTAGCTCAATAAATTTATAAAAATTTGGGTTCGACCAGTTCAGCTGGGTTGATCAATTCACCGGGTTTAACCAGTTTTTTCTGGTTTTTGAGCTTTATGGTTTTTAAGCGCTACTAGGCCCCCTGTTTTACTGGTTCCTGGTCGGATAGGCACAACTTGCCGGTCTAGTCCGGTTTTTAAAACATTATATATTACCTAAATAGCCGCCTATTCTTAATTTTTTTGTAGTAAAACCGTCTTCTGTTCCTGATTTTTTTTTTCTGTAGTGATCACGAATAAATAATTTAGACTAATGCCGTATATGTCAAAATTCAAACTTCTAAAAAAGATCCACTCCCTTAAAAATGTAAAATTTCAAAGAATTAAAATAGAAGTCATTGCTGATGGTTGTGAAAATAACCAACTACGTTGAAACTCAAATTAATTAGGGGAAAAAAGAGCTTTTAGTATTACTTGGAACACTTAGAGTTTATTTGGCCCAACTTTTGAAGATTCAAAAGTACTTTTGATGAGTCAAAATGCTAAAAATGACCTATTTGTCCCATTTTTACAAGAATTTTTACATAAAAGTTGATGCTAAAAAAAGCTAAAAAATTAGAAGTTTCAAATTAGAGCTTTTCATAAAAGACTTTTGAAAAGCTATTTTTATGTCATGTTAAAAATAATTTTTCTTTATTTTTTTTATCAAAAATACTATTCTATATTTTTTAAAGTCTAATATTAACCTCAAAATAATTGAAAGCTCAACTCCTAAAATACAAAGTCAAACAATCAACTGTTTTTATTCAACGGTATTTTTACTTAAAGCTCTATTGCTAAAAGCTCTGCTATTCAATAGTTGAAATCTCACAGCTGTGCCAAACCAAGCCTTAACAACCATAACACTTGGAGGAGGTTTCAACCCTCAATCTTTCAAATCTTAAGAAGACTAAATGAGCACTATACATAACAACCCTACTTAGGATTTTTTGCTCTTTTAGTTTACATCTTATGTGGCATTCTCCTATATGACATTGCAAATCCTATGTGTCATATATACACAAGTATAACAATTCAAACCATATGATGTATACTTGTACATATATATAGTTGACTTTTTCTAAGCTTTGGAATAATTTTGATGTTAGTATAAGATTGTATACAATTCCGAGCTATATGCTGAATATTTTCTACTGTGCCCCATGTATAGGAAGACAAAGAGAAAAAGAAAATAGTTGAGACTACATTTAATCGAGGCTTTTGTGAGGAATAGAAATAATCTTTTCTTTAAAGTCGTCATACTAACTAATGGACTTTTTATTGACTTGTAATGAGTTTTTCTAGATTTTCTTTTATAATTTTTTTCAGAGGCCCTACTTTTCATAATTCTATGACTATTTCTTATTTTATAAATGGAGCATGTGCATACAAATTTGTTTGTTGATTTTTTATGATTTTATTCAACTTTTATTTTAATGCTTGATAGACACAATTAATTTATTTATATATTTTTTATATTTAGCAAAAGAAAAAAATTAAAGAGCTTGTGTTAATAAGTGAAAGAGAAAATAATTGCCAAGTAAAATTTGAAAGTAAAAAAGTGACACCAAAACTAATATTGTTATTTGATAGTATCCAAAGTACCATTTTTTAAAAAAAAATTTAGTCCTTCTATTAAAATTTTTGAAGTTTAAACTTTTACATCTATATTTTATAAAGTTTAGTGCCTGTGATCACCTTTTTCTGAAAAAGTAAAGTGCTTGTTGCATTATCCTTGCTGACATTATCTAATAATGCGCGACAACACATGCGGGAAAAAGCATTTACAAAACGTCTCAAAAACTTCAATTAAATAGTATCAAGAAAATCTTAACGTGGATCTAAATTTATGTAAACAATGTGCTTATAAACTAACCATGTCTAGATTGATTGATTAACTAAATTTTGGAGTTCGTAAATTTGTTTTTAATTAGGTTTACGCAATGGGGATCAAATTCTCGCACATCCACTGCTCATATGTAAAAAGAATGGAAAGTTATTACCTAAAGAGTTTGTATGTTGTGTTGATTTTCCTCATGTACAGAATATACAATTTATAGTATTATAAAAATATACAAAACTAATTACAGAGAAATATGTGGAAGACTCATTAAACAATCAACAGAAAAACAAAAGTTTAAAATACAAAAAAGTTCTCCTCATTATCATTCCCCTAAGATAATAAGGTAGATTTCTAGCTTTGCTTCTTTTTCTTAAAAAAATAATAAAAGAAAGAATAAAAACAAGTCCTTGCAGCACGAAGTTGGCAACACTGTGTGTTACCACAAGCAAAATGGTATGGATCTTTTTTCATTTTTTTCATGTTTCCTTAATTAAGATAATAATGTCATCGTACGCTTTATCCCTATTTATACAAAGGCATCGCATGCTAATTAATTGGAATATGGCATTATAATAATACATTCAATAGTTAAAGCTTCTACTTTGAAGTTTTTCGAGAATGAACTCATCAAGGGACAAGTTCCTTTTTTTTTCTCCCGCGCAATAATTTGTCTTTCATACCTGTGAAAGCCTAACGTCACCTCCAAAAATTAAAAGTTAAATAATTAAAAACCAAGACAAAATAGTCAATAACTTTTAGTCAACCATACTTGTGACGTGAGTTCTATTACATTGAAAGTGTCCCATAATTCGATAGTTAAAATTTCATAACTAGAGCAAACAATACACCCTAAAACTAAGTTATTTGACCTATTTTAAAAAAAGCTTTAAGTAAAAGTCAATGTGGAAAAATGTTAGATTAGTTTATTTATTTAGTATATCGACAAGCCCCTCACGTGCAAGCGGGATTTGTTTCTGAGAGTTGCACGTGAACAATTTTAACATTTTTAAATTGGTTGCGGTGAATGTTAAACCTAAGATCATTTGGTTTCTAGGATGATACCGTGTTAGAGTTAACATATCATTTAAAAGTTTAAATTTGTAAAGAGAATATTAGTTTATTTATTTGATATATTAAATAAAAGTTAAATAATAAGAAGTCCAATGTAGAACTTAATCACAGAAGTTTTTTTTTTTTTCCTCACAAAACTTTATGCACTAAAAAAGTTTAAACCCTGCCCAAATAATTTTTTCTAGCATAAAGTACTAAAAACTCAATCTGGTACTAATAAATGCGTAAGCTATATATCACGTAAACTGGACTCTTTGTAACCAGGATTAATCTTTTTGGTTTCCTTTGTTCACGTCTTCGTAGATTATTATCAATAAATTGTGGAATACACCCAAAAGAGATTTAGAAAGAAAGTAAAATATGAATATGGTACAAAAATTATAAAGGAGGAGAATATTTTAGTCAATTGTGCATTCTAAAACACTAATATAAATCATTTTCTTGTAGATCATTGATTACATTAGAAGGAAAAATTCCAATTTCACGTACACATGGACACTAAATGTCCTTTTATTTATTATTAATAACAACTTCCCATAGACCATCTTATTTTCTTTTATTTATTATTAATACAGATTTTAATCACAATGATACAACATAACGATAACAAGTGCAAGTGCAACTTCCCGGCTGATTGTTCCAAGTTGATAAAAGCATTCTCTATTTTCTCGGCTGCTCGCTGAAGAATCAACCAAAGTAGCTGACGAAATTGTTCATAAGTAAATCCTGGAAATGGATCAATCGTTTATACTCATGTAATTAGGCTTCCATATTCTGGTGGCGATACTGACATAATTGCTCTATATGTCGCAACTCCTAGATTACTCTCCATAAGTTCATAGCTTAAACAACGTTGAGCTGGATCTATTGCCATTAGGTTGTGCTTTTCCCACCTCACATAAGTAAAATCTAGAAGTGGCAAACGGGCACCCGCGGGGCATACCCGACCCGTTTAGCACGGGTTATGCGGTTCCTCGGGTCGGGTTGGATTCGTGCGGGTGCCTACATCCCTCATCCGCACCCATGGCTTCTCGGGTTGATCCGCTTAATCAAAAAAATTAAGTAGTAATTAATAAATACTTGTGACTTGTTTGAAAAAAAACAAAAAATTAGGCACCTAAAAATACTTAAAGTTAATGAACTAAATGTCACAAACACAATCGATAATTTAAAATCAAAATTAAACACCTAATCACAAACTAACATTAACAAAATAAGACAACAATTACCATATTCCGTAGCTACAATCAAAGTCTCAAATATGGCTGCTAAAGTTGTAAACTATAAAGTGCAATAAGAAGAAAAAAACTTAAGGTTTCTAACTTTAAACTTATATGTATTTAAAAAAAAACACTAGTGGGTCAACCCGCACAACCCGCCCTTAGCGCGGTCGGGTTAGATCCACCAGTTTGCCTTGCGGGTTATAAAATACTAAAGCCTAATTCTACATTTTTGTGGGTTAAATGGGTCAACCCGCGGGTTCGGACCTGTTTTGCCACCTCTAGTAGTATCTGTAAGCGCAATATAGGATTCTATACATGAATTTACAATATAAAAATTCAAAGATATAATTTATAGCGGAAGCACGTACCTGTTTAATTCATTATTATTAAAGAATTGTTGTTAAAGAAATAACTGTCATCCAGTCTAGGTTCAAATTTTTCTCTCCCTGCTCTACTCAATATTAATAGATACTTATGAGAACAACTGTTAAGTTAAGAGCAGGAGAGGGGACCTAGCCCTATTTATAATAAATTCTGACAGTCCTACCCATAAAAAGATTTATCAGAATATATGAGTCTATACACAAAAGAACCGTATAGATTTATATGGTGGGCTAAAACCAATATGATCACAAACCCCAACTTGTGAACCAGATATTCAGCCTACTTTATAAAGCTAAAAATAATTAACAGGAGTCTACTTTAAAGAAAAATTTTCCAACAATATCGCCATCCAATGGTGACACTAAAATGGAGCTAATGTAACGATGTTGGCTAACATCACTCGAGACTCTTCCGACACATTAAGGTACACGAAGAGAAAAGATTTTGTAAATGTTGCAAAAATCCACAAAGAATGGCCATACTAGGTGTGCTGGGGGGCCTTGTACGTCTGCTGTGATGATGCCATGCCACAGCAGCAGTTGACCTTCAGCAGGCCTTACAGCTTGACCAAGAGCTAGAAGAACAAAAAGTGTAGTTGCCAAGAGATTTTTTGTTACTTCCATTTTTAGGGTACGGTTTGCTTATCCGTTCAAAAAATGAAGTACTAGCTGTCACGTTTTGCTTAATAAGGAATTAATTGTTTGGATCTATTTTTCTTAATGCAAAAACACTTTTTTTTCTCTATAAAAAACATTTCGTTTTTCAAATAAATATTTGATTTGGCTTCAACAAAGCTGAACCCATAGAAGAAGCTCAAATTTAGGATTTTTCTAAAGCTAGAAATTTTAACTTCTAAAAGAAGTATTTTTTTAAAAAAAGTTTTAGAAGAAGTGTTTTTAAAAAACATTAATCCAAACGAGCCCTAAGTATTACGATTTTTCTAACGGCGTAATGTGGCACCTATTAAGGTTAATTAAATGACACCATGTATATGGAAGCTTATTAGTTTTTTTATCATTCTCACATTAAATATAGCCCAATCCCTCAAAAAATTAATCATAGAAAATGGTAATTTTAATGTGTAAATGATTAAGATTAATAAATTTTTAATACCAATAGAAATATTAATCTAATATTAATGTGTGTAATATTGCCTGTTCTATAAAGACCGTAAATATCACTAAAAAGTCACTCTTACTTATAGTAAAGAGCACGTAATTTTTAGATACAATTTAAATACTCCAATCTGTTGTTAGTTACAAGTAGGTAGTTGCCTAGTTGGGGCAGAATTGGCCATTTATTTAAAGCAGGCGTGATCCATCAGTCTCCTAAATAATAATTGAAAGATCTTATAACTATATCCTAATTAACGAGGATCTGAATCCTAATAATATATACTTTTAAAATAATAAAATAGTAGTGGCTATTTTTCTTTCAGCGCAGGAAAATTCTAAAATTAATTCTTTACATTTATAAGTCTTGCAGTGTATTATTAATCATGACCGACATATCTTTCTTAAATAAAACAAGGTGCTTGTTGGATTATTCTTGCTAACGTTTTCTAATGGATGTGGGAAGAATAAGAAGATTTACTAAACATCCCAAATTTGCATCGTGCAATATCTACGAGAATGTTAACGTGAACCGAAATTTAGCATGTAAAATTGTAAACAATGTCCGGTTAACTAAGGGATCGTGAAGCCTGGCTTACTATCTTGAAAGGTCTAGACGTCTTTTGAAGGATTTAGAGGGCTTCGTCTCTCATATTTTTCCAAGGACTCTTCCTCTTTTGAAGGGTCTGGTGCGTGTTGGTGAACTTGGCTTGCCTGCTTTTCGCTTTGAGGTCTAATGGTTACGGTTTTCTTTTGTTCGTAAGCGATACTGGAAGCCTAAAAAACACCTTCTCGGGATCATTAGGTGTAGGCTTGGTTTCTGTGATGGTTGTCGCTGGCTTCAGCTGTATATAAAGATTTAGTTTTTGTAATCATTCTCACCTTAAATATAACCCAATCCTTGAAAGAATGAATCAATGAAAATAATAAATTTAATGTTTAAATAATTTTAAAAAAGGTGAATTTTTATATCAATAAAAATATCAAACTATCATTAACAAATTTAATGTTACATCATTGGAAAGATCGTATAAGAAAGTCAAAACTAGAGAAACCTACATTATGTTAACAACATAGATTTCTAGCTTTGCTTCTGTGTTAAAAAAGAAAGGAAAAAAAAAAAGAATCTTATTGCTACACGGAACTTGGAACACTTTGAGCTGCCACAAATGGGACTTTACGTACACAAGGCGTCGCATGCAAATTGATATGCTGGAAGCGAGCACGTAAACTTGAATACTCGTAATAAGGAGGTAACGGTATTGTGTTCTAAATTTATGGCATTATGATAATACACGCAATATTTATGTTTTTAAACCCCACCACCAATTTAACTCCTGCTTTCTCATGAGATTCGAACCCAAGTCGCTTTTGAAATATAATTCTAACCAATTGAGAACCTTGAATTACATAATAACTAGAGTATAGCCCATCTAGTGCGTGGAAGAAATACGTACTTCTATTTATTGATGATGACCAAATCTTAAAGTAGGGATAAAATATAAATTTGAGTGGGTTGTTAATTATCTCTGTAGTTTAGTTTAAGTGCACAGAACCCTTTGAAGACATAGTGAGCTGAATGGTGGCATCACCTGTACGCCAATCTTGGAGCGAGGAAGTCTAATACGTTGTTTTGCAATGGCTTTGTCAATAATCAACAAATTGATTCTCAATAGAAACATGGTCAACCTGCAATGCATTAGATGAAACTTCGTCCTACATAAAGTGATAGTCAAGGGCTATATGCTTCATTCGAGAATAGAAGACTGGATCAGCACAGAAATAAGTTTCCCTTATATTGTCACAAAGTAACAATGGCGGCGGATCAGGCAATTTGATCAGGCAATTTGATGCCAAGTACTTGATAAAGATTTGTCAACCAATAAAGGTCAACAATTTTTGCAGCAATATAATTGTGTGATATTCAACTTTTGCCGAGCAATAGTTTGTTCCTTCTTTGAACTTCAGGAAATAGGTGCTTGACCAAGGGAGATAACAAACGCGGAGGTTGAGTTATAAGTGCCATAATCATCGTATAATTTCAAAATTAGTTGATTACCTCCTTACGTTCTTTCTATTACTATATACACTAACTCTATTTAACTTTCCCGTTAAAAATGTTAACGGAAGTTGAAGAATAACTTCGATACCCTTATATCATACGAAAACATCTACTATGCAACTACATCCATGGATCGTGCCCTAACCCATATACATGGCCCTAATTGCTTCCGTAACCCTTGTTAAATGAACCCCCAAACCTTTTTCTGAAAAACCCTCAAATTTATTCACTCACCCTTATCCGGATACCCCAAACGAAGCGGTGGTTCACTGTCCGTGAGAATCTTTACCAATCCAACGATTCTATTTAATGCTTAAATCACCAGAACCAAAAACCTTTTCCGCCGTTATCAGCTACCACCAAAAGATCAGGCGACAATATCCAAGGAAGAAAATAATCGGACCAACAGAAAATGAAATGTCACATTTTTTGTTATGACACCATTAGCACTTGTTGAGAACTGACCGACATAATAAAAACTTGTAAGATTTTTTAGAAAAATTTGTCATATTAGTCTATAAAAAAATTTGTAGGTCTAAAACAAAAATCTATAGGACACAAATTTTTCTAAAAAATCCTACAAATTTTGTTCTATATCTATAATTTTTTTAGGGGGGACCAAAGAAATTTTCGTTTCTTTTTTGTCTTTAAATACAACACATACATGCATACTAGAAGATTTCTTTTTTGGAGCTTGCGGGGCCAGGGCCCCCGGGTCCCCTCCAGCGCCACCCCTTCACAAGACTTCAGGTTTTTTCTCGCAAGAAATACAAGAAACTCGTGTATATATATATATATACACCACGTAAACTGAAATCATTGTAACAAGGATTCTTTTTCGTTTTTTTCCATGTCATCTTAGATTATTAACAAGAAATTGTGGAATATTCCCAAAAAAAAAAGCAAAAATTAACATGGTAGTGAAGATAATTAACAAATTAAACAATATAGAGGAAAAGAATATTTTACCCAATTGTGCACAGGGAAATTCACACTAATACAAATCATTTGCTGGTAGATTTTTTATTACATCAAAGGGGATACACAAACAGATACCAAATTTTAATTTAACATTTCACGTACACTGGACCTATATCTCCTTTTATTTATTATTAAAAACTTCTTAGATATTATTTTATTATACACAAATATGGATTTTAATCACAACATACAACATGGAGATACCAAGTGCAAGTGCAACTTCCCAGATCATGCCACGTTGATAAAAGCATCCTCTATTTTCTTGGCTGCTCGCTGCAAAATCGACCAAACAAACTGACGAAATGGTTCTTGAGTATATCCTGGAAAAGGATCAATTGTGTACACCCATGTAACTAGGCACCCATAATCCGTTGACGATACTGACATAGTTGCTCTATACGTATTAACTCCGAAATTATTTTCCATAATTTCAAAGCTTACATAACGTTCAACTGGATCTATTGCCGTTAGTTTCTGCTTTTCCCACCTCACGTAAGTGGTATTGCCATCTAGTGGTGATGTTATAATAGAGGTAAGGTAACGAAGTTGACCAACGCGACCCGGGACACCTCCGACACAAAAAGATACGGTAAGAGGAAAGATTTTGTAAATGTTGCAAAAATCCGCAAAGAATGGCCATGCTAGGTTTGCTGGCGTGCCATGTATCTCTGCGGTAACGTTGCCTTGCCACAGTGGCTGTTGATCTTCAGCAGCCATTACGGCTTGACCAAGAGATAGAAGAACGAAAAAAGAAGTTGCTATAGAAAGAATTTTCATGACTGCCATTTTTAGGGTTTCTAATCAGCTGGGGGGGGGGGGGGAGACTTTAAGGGAGAGCCAATATTTTTTATATGAAAGATTAGCTTAAGATCAACTGATTTATATAGAGAGGAGCGTTCTTTTATTATCAATTTTGCCGTTGACATTTTCTATTAGAAATCTCATTCCAACACGAAAAGAGTACTAAGTTGTCAGCGCTGTCGTAATAGGATAGAAAATAGGATTTTGCTTGTCTTGTGAAAATTGAATGGCTGTCACGTTAATGTTTTGCTTAACAAATATTAAGCTATATATATGATACTAGTACTTGACATGTACTTTGTTGGGATCTTATACTATGTACCCGCAAGTGCATGTTGCAAGGTGCGTTTGCGGGTGCTATGAAATCACGCACTACATAATACGGTTTTTTTTTTTTTGCGCTACAATTCTTCTCTTTTGTTCTCTATTTCATGACAAAAATTAAATCTCACAAAACCTAAAATACAATTATTCAATTCAATTTGTTCAACAACTCAACAAAGATATCAAATCAAAATCATAGTTTAATTTAATCAAAATGACTAAAGCAACAACGTCCAAAGAAATAGAAAGCATCAAATATGAAGCAATAATGTCCAAAAAAATAGAAAACATCTTTAACTTTGAATTGTAAGTTACGAATAAAAATATATAAATCTGATGAAACTTTCCATGAACAAACAAAGACTAAATAATAAATAAACAATTCTAATAGTTTCAACCAATTTTAATTGCAAACAGATATTTTGATGAATAATATGTTACTGAACAAACAATAATAGCTTATAAAAAAAAACTTATAAAATATTGAATAAATAATAATATACTACTGCTATTGTAGCAACAAACAATAATTGCTTATTGTACAAATAGTGACAAAACACTGAACAAACAATAATAGGCTACAGAACAGAATAAATAGTTATAAAATACTGAACAAATAGTTATAGAATACTAAACAAATAATAATAGACTACTGAACAAATAATAATAGTCTACTAAAATCAATAAAAAGGCTACTAAACAAATAGTTATAGAGCATTGAACAAACAGTTATAGAACACTGAACAAACAGATATAAAATATTAAACAAATAATAATTGTCTACTGAAAAAAAATAGTTATGAAATGCTAAACAAACAATAATAATTTACTGAACGAACAGTTATAGAATATTGAACAAGTAATAATATGCTAATAATAATAGTCTACTAAACAAACAATAACAAACTACTGAATATATACCAATCTTTCAAATACACACACACATCAGAAGCATTTGTTACAAATATGACTAAATAGAGATGTAGAGAGAGAGAAAATAGAGACAAAGAAAAAGATCGTAGAGAAAAAACATTAACAAAGAGAGAAAGAACAGAGACGTAGAGAAAGAGAGAAAATAGAGATAAAAAAAGAGATTATAGAGAAAGAAGAGATGAAGAGAGAGAGAACAAAGATGTAGAGAGAGAAAGAAAAACGGAGATAGAAAAAGATCTGTGTACATAACTCTTTATATTCTTTTTTTTTTTTTAATATATGAAGGACCACATAGATGAGAGTGCACCTTATTGAGGGTTCACCTTATAATTTGCCTACTTTGTATTGGTTATGATGTTAATTTGACATTATAAAAATTTATAGATAACAATACTATAAATTGTAATTTGTGCCAGTCAATTAAATCTATTCGAAATTAACAATATCTTGTTAGTTTAATAAGCACTATTGCTGACTTACTCTAATAAGGAAAAAACAAACATTCAACATTCTTACTGGATGATATAGATATATTTGATAAAGCTGTTTCATTAAGCATGGATTCTTATTTAATTATGTTCTAGATAAATCCGCAATTGACAAATCTACCTTGTCGATCCGTGCTAGTTGTTCTTCCTTAACATGCTTTATAACTCCAAAATGCTGTAGAGTAAGATGAGATGAGAAGGATATAGGCTACTCATTAAATTGCTGTGTAGATAAAGATGACCAATGGTTAACACTATAAAAAGAAAAATAATTCATCAAAACTGAAAATATACACCTAAAAATGCAAAGTAACATTCTTTAGTAAAAACTCATGAAGTAGTCCAGAATAACAAAAGTAATAGTTTAAACGACATGTTAAACAAATATCAGTGACGTCAGTTGAGCTGGATGTATCAACCACCAGCTTGCTAATTTCTATCTAACTAAGCTTTTCTTGGATTGACTTACAAGATCTGTTAAACAAAACTACTGTGTGAAGAATATTTTAGTTATTAATATAATTTCTTATCTTATAGTATTAAATTAGGTAATAGTCTAGATTAGGTAATTAATCAATTTAATTTCTTTATTATTCTAGCTTTAGCCTGGCTCATCAAGTTACTTTTTTAGTCTATCTTCTAGTCTCACTCACCATGTTATCTTATTAGTCTAGCTTTTAGTCTTGGCCACCATGTTATGAGGCCTATAAATAGGCCCTTCTATTGTATTTACAACGTATCAAAGAATTTACAATATAGTCTTTATTAAATATATTTAAATTAATAACCTTAATAAAAAATAGTCATGCTAATAATATATGTGTATATATATGAATATATAATCTAGTGAAATTTTTATTTTTATTCTATTTTTAATTTTATTTCTTATTTTTTAATTTTGAATTTTTATTTTCTTTCTATTTTTATTTTTAAAATTTTATTGTTATTTGATTTTATATTTGTATTTTTTATTTTTGATATAAAACACTAAAATATTAATTTTTGAAAGATTATTTTAGTCGTTTGACAAAAATCTCATTCCCACGAATACGAGAATAAGTCATTCCCATGGGTTTTGTCAAGAATGGCTATTTCTATGTTCATAGGAATATGATTCCCTCGAAAAATGGAATTTTCTGAATGATTACACCATATCAATCATAGGATTTAAAAAAGAGCTAGAAATGTCATCCCATTCCCAATCCATTCTTATATGTCAATGGCCACTATAGGATTTTGCTTATCCTATGGAAATTGAATGGCTATTACGTTTTGCTTATAGGTGTTATGAATTTTGTTACATTTATAAAGCTACACCGTGTCCTTTACGATTAATTAATTGATTTTATGTATATAAAAATTTATTACTAATAATAATCTTCATATATATATATATATATATATATAAGGAATTACTAAAAATGATACATTTGATTCGTTAATGATTAGATACTTGAATAAAATTTTGGATTTGTGACGAAAATTTTATGTTTCAAAGTTAAAAAATTTCGTCTCAAAATGGATTTGTGATAGAAATTTCTTGTCTAAAAAATTCTCATATCAAATTCTAAGATGCAAAATTCCATATCTAATTGAAACAGAAAAATTTTCATCTCAAATATGTATTAACTTATTAGAGAATTTTGTCCAAATTTTCCATCTTAAATCCGTTTCCATCTCAATTTGACATGAAAAAAATTCCATCTCAATTTGAGGTAGAAAATTTCAGTCTTAAATTTTTCGCCTCAAATCCACCAATTTCTAGTAGTGAAAAACTATAACTTTTAATCATTAAACATATTAATCTAATATTAATAGATGTAATACTACACACGTTAAAAGGATTATAATATTAATACAATTGACAAACCGAGTGTGGGGGGAAAACTCACTTTTACATATAGTATCAGGAGCTTGTAGAGTTTAATACAAATTAAACTACTCTATTTTTTTGTAAGTTATTATAAGTAGCTAGGTAGTTGGGGCAGAGTTGGCATTTTCTTAAAGCAGACGTGATTCGTCAATCTCCCCAATAATAATTGATAATAATTAAAGGATCTCATAATTACATCCTAATTAACGAGGTGCCAACTTCGCTTGGGATTGTTATTAGTGATCAATTGGGACTTCGTTACATTAGGCTTTAGTTTCTCTTGTTTGATTTGCGAGGTATCAAGATTATTTACATTTTTTAGGCTTTAATCCTCAATTGTACGTTCTTTTTATTAAGTGTAACAAATTCTAGATATGATTTATGATCTTGAGACATTAGTATAAATTTGACTGTATTAAAAATTATTTTATTTACAGTATAATTTAGTCTACTTTTTATATATTACCAATTAAAATTTTCTTTTTTATATATTTAAATTAAAAGTATATAGTTTTTTACAAACTCCTACATTATTCGGGGCTTATCACTACTATGATTATGTATCTCCTACCTTTATCTATTTTCCTTAAAATGAAATAGGGCAATTGTTTTAAGTCTTATCACTCTAGCTTTGCACCCTGACTTAAAAAAGAATATATTATATATGTTTATTTCTAATCAAAGTGCTCACCCTAACTTTGATAATAGACCCCCCTTACTGGGACTTATTGATGACAATCTTTGAAGACCTCCTTTTAGAGCTATCTTGCAAAAAATATAGTATTTTAATAAAAAATCACTTAAAGTTTTATATATATTTTTATAATGCCCTCTCACATCAATTCGTTGTGAGATTTTTGTACATTTTATAATGACTTGGGTTTAATACTACTCTTCTCACTGGTTTAAATATTTTGGGATAATTGATTAAGTTCAATTGTGGTGGCAGGTTAGTAGTTTGGTTTGAGTCGTTATAGGTCGTATTAAAACAATCTTTGGGTGGATTCCACGTTACCTATCGTCTTGGACCGTGGTTCTGTTTTGTTTGTGTTTGGGCCGCGGCAAGAATGTCACATCTTTAAGAGGGGATGCCCTTCCACATTAGCTCTTTAAGGGGGAAGATGTCGCGACAAGGAGGGCATAATATTTTATTGTGATAGATTCTTCTTTTAATTTATGTGTTATCGCAGTAATATATTTTATGCTACTGAATTCTATTTATAATTCTTTACTTATTAAATAAAACATCAATTAATGAATAAATTTCTGAAAAAAAAAATAACTTCTGAGCAATTGGCATAAATATTAAAGATTTTACACCAAATTATCCTCGACTTGAGATCAACTTATCAGTTGATCCCTTGGTTATGCTCGAAATATGAAGCCATGCCGATTATAATGATACAAGGTATTATCTTACTCTATAATTGTTTTTTTTTTTATGTTAAAGTGTCATTATAATAAATTATAGATTATTACAGTGGTGGTCTTGAGTCCACCTATTGATTTTATTGTGCTTTGCAGGAACTGTGCTCCTACAGAGTATTATACACTTAGATAAGGTGAAATTAAGACACGCGCTTTATAAAAAATAAAAAAAAATTGAAGCCTCTCATCTCCTTCTCTCTCTCTCTCTCACTCTCTCTCTTTCTTCTTTCTATCTCTCTTCGGCAAAATCAAACTGTCCGATTTTAAATCCGACTTTACCATCGCGATCATTGTTTTTGCGCGACTGTTTCGCCCCCGAGCCTAGACTCGCGAGCAAGATTAATATTGTAATTATAACTAATAATTACTTGAGCTTGTAATCAACTAGCCAAAAATGGTTAACCTAAGTTTAGTTATACTCACACCACTCACTTATAAACAAGTCACAAATCACCCTGCAAACTGCTTGGATTGTTGGTCTGGCCAAACTAATGTTCACATAACATCATCTTCGTATCTTAGCCATGTCATTGTCCAATAAAGAGTAAAGGCTAAAAAAAATATGGTTTATGTGTAATGTATATAAATATTTTTAAAAAGACTTAAATAGATGACAATGTTCCAAAAAATAAAATAAATAGCCGCATAAGCACTATTGACAATCAAATATTCAAATTGCTGACTTTTCATTGAATGCATATTGCTATAGGTTTTGTTTTCTTTATTTTTTCCCCTTGTGCGCTGTAGCAATCAACAAAGTTAATCTCAACAAATTTAAATAACATGCAACTCAATAAATTTACAAAAAATCGAGTTCAACCAGTTCAGCTGGGTTGATCGATTCACCGGTTTTAAATAGTTTTTTCTGGTTTTTGAGCTTTATGGTTTTTAAGCACTACTAAGCCCCCTGTTTTACTGGTTCTTGGTCGGATAGGCCCGACCTGCCGATCTAGTCCGGTTTTTAAAACATTATATATTACCTAAATAGCCGCCTATTCTTGATTTTTTTGTTGTAAAACCGTCTCCTGTTCCTGATATTTTTTTTTCTGTAGTGACCACGAATAAATAATTTAGAATAATGCTGTATATGTCAAAATTCGAACTTCTAAAAAAGAACCACTTCCTTAAAAATGTAAAATTTCAAAAACTTAAAATAGAAGTCATTGCCGATGGTTGTGAAAATAACCAACTACGTTGAAACTCAAATTAATTAGCGGAAAAACGAGCTTTTCTTATGACTTGGAACACTTAGAGTCTATTTGGCCCAACTTTGGAAGACTCAAAAGTACTTTTGATGACTCAAAAAGCTAAAAATGACTTATTTGTCCCATTTTTTAAAGAGTTTTTATATAAAAACTGATATTAAAAAAAGCTGAAAAACTAGAAGCTTCAAATTGGAGCTTTTCAACAAAGGTTTTTGAAAAGCTATTTTTATGTTATGTCAAAAATTATTTTTTTTTTATTTTTTTAGTTAAAAATACTATTATATATTTTTTAAAGCCTAATATTAATCTTAAAATAATTAAAAGTTCAACTCCTAAAATACAAGGCTAAACAATCAACTGTTTTTATTCAACAGTACTTTTACCTAAAGTTCTACTGCTAAAAGTTCTACTATTTAATAGTTGAAATTTCATAGTTGTGCCAAACCAAGCCTTAACAACTATAACACTTGGAGGAGGTTTCAACCCTCAATCTTTCAAATCTTAAGAAGACTAAATGAGCACCATTCATAACAACCCTACTTACGATTTTTTGCTCTTTTAGATTACATCTTATGTGGCATTCTCCTATATGACATCGCAAATCCTATGTGTCATATATACACAAGTGTAACAATTCAAACCATATGATGTATACATGTACATATATATAGTTGACTTTTTCTAAGCTTTGGAATAATTTTGATGTTTATATAAGATTGTATACAATTCCGAGCTATATGCTGAATATTTTCTACTACGCCCCATGTATAGGAAGACAAAGAGAAAAAGAAAATAGTTGAGACTACATTTAATCGAGGCTTTTATGAGGAATAAAAATAATATTTTCTTTAAAGTCGTCATACTAACTAATGGACTTTTTATTGACTTGTAATGAGTTTTCTAGATTTTCTTTTATAATCTTTTTCGCAGGCCCTTCCTTTCATAATTCTATGACTATTTCTTATTTTATAAATGGAGAATGTGAATACAAATTTGTTTGTTGATTTTTTATGATTTTATTCAACTTTTATTTTGATGCTTGATAGACACAATTAATTTATTTATATATATTTTTATATTTAGCAAAAGAAAAACATTAAAGAGCTTGTGTTAATAAGTGAAAGAGAAAATAATTGCCAAGTAAAATTTGAAAGTAAAAAATGTTGGAAAATTTATCTTTAAAGTGGGCTACCGTTAATTATTTTTGGTTTTATAAAATAAACTGAATATTTGGTTCACAAGTTGGGCTTTGTGATCATATTGGTTTTAGCCCACCTCATAAATCCATATGGTTTTTTTGTACGTAGGCCCATATATTCTGATAAATCGTTTTATGGGTAAGACTGTCAGAATTTATAAATGAGGCTAGGTCCCCTCTCCTACTCTTAACCTAGCAGTTGTTCCCATAAGCATCTGTTACTATTCAGTAGAGCAGGAAGAGGAAGATCTAAACCTAGACTGGGTGACAGTTATTTCTTCAACAACAATTCTTTAACAATAATTGCTCAAACGGGCATGTGCTTCCGCTATCAATTATGTCTTTGGACTTTATATTGTAAATTTATGTATACGATCCTATATTGTGCTTACATGTGGTATCAGAGCCACTTATACCTGGATTTATATGTATTTTTTTTAAGAAAAATTGGAATACTTATTTGAGTATATAGACTACAAAAGTTGTTGATGATTGTTTTATATTATTATTAAATTTTATTTCATAAAATTGATTGAGTGCTTTCGTAAAACTCTCCTTGATCGTTCTTGATTATGATCTATTTTAATTTTTGAGTTTTTTCCATTGAATTATTCAGAGAAAGCCAATCGCTAATCACATCAATAAAATAGCCATTTTTTTAAATAAAAAAAGGGAATATTCAATATTTGATTTGTGTTGTTGAAGATCTATGTTTTTGGTCCTGTGTTTCAAATTTTTGCGATTTTCTTGATTTTTAATAAAATAAATAAAAAACTATTTGCATAATCTAGCAAATAATTCAACTTTTTCTGATGAAATTGATGTTGAATTTGAATTTCTAGGTGAAAAAGACTAGGATTAGATTATTTGATTACAAAAATCGAATTAGATTCGAGGTTTTTATGATATGGGTTTTTGTTTTGGGTCTAAATGTACTCTGTATTAGCCTGTTTTAGAGGTAGAAGAGCCATGTTTGGTAAATAAGACTTTGGGGTTATTAAACTTTACAATTAATTAACATAGCCAAACAGAATCTTATTTTAAATTGGTAAGGGGTGTGTTTGGCAAATAGTCCTTTTGGGATGCTTAGGCTTTTGTTACATATAAGTGCAACCAAACAAGGCCCTTGTGTTTTAAGCTAGAAAGGGCTACGTTTGGCAAAACTTAGTTTCTTTAGTTTTTTTTGGTCTTTGGATTATTTGCATAACCAAACAGATCCCTTATTTTTAAGTTGAGAAGGTCTTGTTTGGCTAAAGGTTTTTCTTACCAAAGGCATAACATCATATATTTTATATTTACCAAACAATGCCTTTGCTACTATGGAATCAAATTTAATTTAAAATGTTAAATTTTGTGTGTGTGTATATATATATAATTAGTCTTTTGAGAGGGAAAAAAAACCATCATGACCTAGTTTTTTTTTTCTTTTGGTCATCCATTATTATATAAATAAATATATATACATATGATATATGTATTTGGGGATTGTTAATAATAATAATAATAATAATAATAATAATAATTATTATTATTATTATTATTATTATTATTATTATTATTAGTTTTTTTTTAATTCTCAGTTTGATTGTATATGGCAAACTGAAATATATTTTGTTATGCCCTAAGATACGTCATTAATGGTGACATGTTCTTGCAATGGATATTTTATAATTATTGCTTATATCATGTTCCTTTTATAGTATTAAATTAATTAATATATCATTAATTGACTTACT
The DNA here is from genome assembly GCA_028554755.1 of Cordia subcordata. Taxonomy (NCBI): domain Eukaryota; kingdom Viridiplantae; phylum Streptophyta; class Magnoliopsida; order Boraginales; family Cordiaceae; genus Cordia; species Cordia subcordata. The sequence continues at coordinate 13,180,855 of JAPTOF010000002.1, read as the reverse complement.
ATAATGAGTCCTCAGGGCACTTTTAAGTGCAGTGCCATCATTTATTTGCTTTTGCAAATATAATAGAATTCTATTTCTAAGGGAGTTGCTATTGGATCAAGTTAATATTTGGTTTTGGCACTAGTAACAATTATTTTAGCTTTGTTATGAAAATAAATTTAATTAAACATTGAAATTTTATATTTTTCTCTATGGTAATTTCTGTGTTATATAAATAAAGATTTGATCTAGAAGTTTTCTTTAGTCTCTGAATTTAAAGAAAATATTTATATTCTTTATTCAATTTGAATTTTTATGTATCTCCTATTGCTAGATTATTCATATATGCTCGTAAAATTTGTTGAAGAATGCAATTTTAAATTGATCACTGAGACATGTCATATTGAATTGTTTCATATTGTGTGGTCAATCGCATGCATAGCATTCTGTGATTAAAGTTAAGTATTAATTTTTCCCAATGAGTTGATAGTATAGATTTAAGTAGGCAAATTCACCAAAGTGATTTGCTCAATTAAATCTATGGCTTTTCTAGTTTTGTTTGGGAAACTACCATGGTAAAGTGCGCAATGTTCTCCCAAAGGAGATCATTATATGATTTTAGCTCGGTAGCATAAACATAAAGTATGGACCAAGATTACAATGCTGTTAAGGAGTTCAATTGCCCAAAGGTGGTTGACTTTTCTTTCAGTGAGGTGATCTTATATGTATTACTTTATATTAAAAGAGCGCCTATTTACATGTTGAATTATTTGCCCAAAGGCAGATATGACAACGATGTACTTGGACTCTTTCGTTTATAATGCTTACTCTTGTAATATGGTATGTATGCATAATGGTTATTGATATTGCATTTTTTTCATAGATTGTTTCATTTACTTTAAACAATCATTACTTAGATGTCTTGAATAGATAAAATCATCATGAAATGAAAGCAAATATTGGGTTTTATCTGAGAATAGTCAATACTGACTTAACATTACATTTGATGCACATGCCGCTTTGGTTGATAAAAATGGTGATAAATAAAGGGTAATATAATTGGCAATAGGAGAGGTATAACTGTCTTACTTAATAACTATGAAGAGACCATAACTGAGTATTTATTGAATGGCTTGTCTTGAACTAAGAATGTAAAAGAACTCTTAATAGCTATAGGAGATAAATACCAAGGAATCTTAGAATATTGATAACCAAAAATTATCCATTATATTATTGAGGAAAACAAAATTAAGGGTAGAAACCCAAAGGTTGTATATTTTGTTTCCAATCTTAAGCCCTATTCTTATAACGTTAGTACCTCAAATTCTAAAGGTCATGTTCCTAAGAGAGGTCATAGTTTTAAAAAGAGTGGTAAAGGTCAGATCTAGATCATATATTAAAATCACAATATAAGAAGTCCCAAATCTGCTATCACTAAGTTTGATAAGAACTCTTATTTTTGTAAGAAAAGGTATAAAAGAGCTCATCGCACAAGTTCAATTTTGGTTAAAGAAAGAGAAAATAGATGAGGGTAAGTGGATTAGAGTCTTACATTAGGACTGTTAATTTGTATTTAAATGACCAAGTACAATTGTTTTTTCAATTCCAGAATTGTTGATGAATGTGTTTTATCAAATGGTTTATACCAATTGTGTTTATTCCTAGGAAGTTCTAGTAACTCTTTTCATATAGAAAATTTTCCTTCTAAAAGGAGTTTAATTATAAGAATTTTTTTTTTCTTTGCTATGGTATAAAAGGTTAGGTCATATTTCTAGGGAAAGAGTTGAAAGACTCATTAACAGTGAGATTTTTACGTTCTCTAAATTTTTGATGATCTTGAAACTTATATTGGGTGCATAAGAGGTAAGCGCACTAAAGTTAAAAGAAATATGCTACTCGCAGTTTTGCCTTTTAGAAGTGATAAACATAGATACTATGAAACCTTATTCTGTTATATTGTGTGGTAATAAATATTTTGTTATATTAATTGATATTTTTTTCTCGTTATAGATACCTCTATCTAATTAAAGAGAAATCTAAAGCTATTGAGAAATTTAAAATTTTTTAAGACAAGTAGAAAAACAACTTGGGAAGATTATCAAAATTGTCGGATCTGACAGAAGAGGTGAACACTATGGTGGGTTTGGATCTCTGGACAACATATAGGGTCATTCACCAAGTACTTATAAAATTATGGGATTATTGCCCAATATACTATGTCTAGTATGCCTGAGTAAAATGGTGTGATCAAAAGGTGAAAATACACCTTTACAGATATGATAAGAAGCATGATGAGTGTTACTGACCAATTAGAGTACCTTTGTAGTGAAGCCATTAAAATTTCTTGTTAAATACTTAACCATGTTCCCAACAAGTTTGTCCCTAAGGCTCATTTTTTGAATTTTGGTTAGGGAGAAAACCCAGTTTGATCGATTTTCAATTTGGGGTTGTCCTGCTTAGGTAAGGATTTTCAAATAAGAAACCACTGACCCTAAGACTATTCGTTGTTTCATTGGGTATTTAGCTCATTTTTAATGATATAAGTTTTACTCTCCTACATGTGTTTTTAAGATTGTCAAATTTCAAATGCCCAAATTCTTATAATTAGATGTTGGTAATATTGTATGTCCAACCTACTACCGAGGAAAATGATAGAGAAATTGTCTCATTTCCACTACTAATAAGTAGTCAGGCTGGTACTTTACTCACATTGAGAGACAAGATATTAGTGGGTACCCTATAATAGATGATGATCTTACAGCTAATGACAATCTACACGTTGAGATCTCACAACCTTATGAGATTAGTGATGAATAACATTTAAAAGGTCTATTAGAGAAAGAAGACATTCCATCTATAATGATTATCATATTTACTTGAATGCTATAAGAGATGAGATGCAATTTATGATGAAAATAAATTTGGGAACTCGTTAATCTTCTTAAAGGAGATAATCTTATTGGTTGCAAATGGGTCTTTAAGACCAAGAGAGATCTCATAGAAAAGATTGAGAGGCCAAAGGTGAGATTAGTTACAAAAAGCTTTACCCAAAGAAAAGGCGTAGATTACAACGAAATCTTTTTTACATGTTTCTATAAAATATTCTTTGAGCCATTAATGGCTCCTATGGATGTGAAAATAGTTTTCTTCAATAATGATATATACCTCTAAGTTTACATGAAATAGCCTAAGGGTTTACTATTACTGGTAAGGATAATATGGCTTGTAGACTTAGAAAATTGATTTATGGTTTTGAATCACGCCTCAAAGTAATGAATATTTGAAGTTTGATGAAATAGTACCTTGTTATTATTTTGAGGAAAATAGAGTTGATCCATGTATATATTTCAAGATCAGTGGGAGTAAATTTGTCTTCCTAATATTGCATGTTGATGATATTTTGCTAGTTATATATGACTTGGGTATGCTCCATGGGACTAAACAATATTTTACTTAAAGCTTTCAATATGAAAGATTTTGAGGATGTTTCTTTTATTCTTAGGACTAAGTTTTGTTGAAATAAGTCTCTTAGAATTTTTAAATCTTTTATGAAATCTTACATTGATTGAGTTTTTAGAATTTTTTTTTTTGGTGTAAAGGATTGTAAGTCTTGTGTGCATTTATTGTAAAAGGCGATCAACTCAAATTGAAGTAATATCCTCAGAATGATATAGAGAGGGATTCTATGAAAGATATACCTTGTGCTAGTGCTATTGAGAGCCTGTTGTATGATCTAGTTTGCACTAGATTTGATATCGCTTTTATGATAAGAGTTTTGGTTGATAATAAATCCTGGAATGGATTTGCTATAAAGTAGATTATCTAAAATTGGTTGGATATTCTACTTTTGACTATGTTGGATGCTCATATGATTGAAAATTTACTTTTGGGTATATCTTTGTGTTAGCTGGAGAGGCCATGTCTTGGAAGAGTGCAAAATAATAGCTTAATGCCTTTTCAACTATGCAAATTTGTGGCTTGTCATGATGTCTCATCTCCTGCTATATGTTTTAAGAATATGATATCTAGTCTTCAGAATTATAAATTTTGTTACTAGATTTATTAAGATCTATTATGATAATAGAGTTGGTCTATTCTCAAAGAATAATAAGAAAATTAAAGCTTGCAAATATATAGATATCAAGTTCTTCGTAGTCAAAGACTCTGTCCAAAGTGATGGCATTCATATAGAATGAATTGCTAGTGATGACGTATTAATTGACTCCTTGTCCAAGGGTCTTTGACTTATGATTTTTGTGAAACATGTTAGGAATATGAGTAATTTACAATATTTTTTATGCTATTGTCTAGTGGGAGCTTTATATTATTATGTACTATTGGATGTTCCCATTTTTATGTTTTGCTTTGCACATTAGTACATTCGTACAATAGCATGTTGTTTTATGGTTTACAATATAATTTTATATTATGATTACTCATATTCATATTTTGTTGAGGATCTTATATTTGGTGTTCATTGCGATAAGATACTCTATTGAGTTTAATATCTCCATAAGGACACATTTTGGTTGGAGATATGTGTTCTTACCTCTGGCATATTAATCACCGTTTTGTGAGGTTAAGAATAGTCTATCCTCTGGCCTATTGAATGCCATTTTGTGAGGATATGTGTTCTTTCCTCTAGCATATTGAACACTATTTTGTGAGGATAAGAATAATAGATTTCTCTTGCTGTAAATGCCGATATTGGAGAAATTATGTGGAGGACTAATAAAGAAATAGTACATTTTGATCACATAACGGTGCTAGTTTCTTGCTACGCTACTGCATGTTTGGTCCATGACGATAAGGTCGGATGACATTTGTGACCATGGAAAGTCTTGTGTCAATAAAGAACACTATGATTGCTATGATTCGATGTTTGACAATCTTGTTGGTCCGGATATTTATTCGAGGTATAATCTTGTGAATCAGAATATTTTAAAAATTGTGGCCACATTCTGTTTCCTATTCAGCCTAATAAATATTTTTCTTAAAAATTTTTGAAAAATAAATAAAACAATTAACGTTGCCCAAGTGGGAGACTGTTGGAAAATTTCTCTTTAAAGTGGGCTACCGTTAATTATTTTTTGTTTTATAAAATAGGCTGAATATCTGGTTCACAAGTTGGGTTTTGTGATCATATTGGTTTTAGCCCACCTCATAAATCCATATGGTCCTTTTGTGTGTAGACCCATATATTCCGATAAATCCTTTTATGGGTAGGACTGTCAAAATTTAGGTCCCCTCTCCTACTTTTAACCTAACAGTTGTTCTTATAAGCATCTGTTAATATTGAATAGAGTAGGGAGAGGAAGATCTAAGCCTAAACTAGTTGACAGTTATTTCTTCAACAACAATTCTTTAACAATAATTGCTCAAACAAGTATGTGCTTCCGCTATTAATTATGTATTAAAATTTTATATTGTAAATTCAAGTAAAATTTGAAAGTAAAAAAGTGACACCAAAACTAATATTGTTATTTGAAAGTATCTAAAGTACCATTTTTTAAAAAAGTTTTAGTCCTTCTATTAAAATTTTTTAAGTTTAAACTTTTAAATCTATATTTTATAAAGTTTAGTGCCTGTGATCACCTTTTTCTGAAAAAGTAAAGTGCTTGTTGCATTATCCTTGCTGACATTATCTAATAATGCGCGACAACACATGCGGGAAAAAGCATTTACAAAACGTCTCAAAAACTTCAATTGAATAGTATCAAGAAAATCTTAACGTGGATCTAAATTTATGTAAACAATGTGCTTATAAACTAACCATGTCTAGATTGATTGATTAACTAAAATTTGGAGTTCGTAAATTTATTTTTAATTAGGTGTACGCAATGGGGATCAAATTCTCGCACATCCACTCCTCATATGTAAAAAGAATGGAAAGTTATTACCTAAAGAGTTTGTATGTTGTGTTGATTTTCCTCATGTACAGAATATACAATTTATAGTATTACAAAGATATACAAAACTAATTACAAAGAAATATGTGGAAGACTCATTAAACAATCAACAGAAAAACAAAAGTTTAAAATTCAAAAAAGTTCTCCTCATTATCATTCCCCTAAGATAATAAGGTAGATTTCTAGCTTTGCTTCTTTTTCTTAAAAAAATAATAAAAGAAAGAATAAAAACAAGTCGTTGCAGCACGAAGTTGGCAACACTGTGAGCTACCACAAGCAAAATGGTATGGATCTTTTTTCATTTTTTTCATGTTTCCTTAATTAAGATAATAATGTCATCGTACGCTTTATCCCTATTTATACAAAGGCATCGCATGCTAATTAATTGGAATATGGCATTATAATAATACATTCAATAGTTAAAGCTTCTACTTTGAAGTTTTTCGAGAATGAACTCATCAAGGGACAAGTTCCTTTTTTTTTCTCCCGCGCAATAATTTGTCTTTCATACCTGTGAAAGCCTAACGTCACCTCCAAAAATTAAAAGTTAAATAATTAAAAACCAAGACAAAATAGTCAATAACTTTTAGTCAACCATACTTGTGACGTGAGTTCTATTACATTGAAAGTGTCCCATAATTCGATAGTTAAAATTTCATAACTAGAGCAAACAATACACCCTAAAACTAAGTTATTTGACCTATTTTAAAAAAAGCTTTAAGTAAAAGTCAATGTGGAAAAATGTTAGATTAGTTTATTTATTTAGTATATCGACAAGCCCCTCACGTGCAAGCGGGATTTGTTTCTGAGAGTTGCACGTGAACAATTTTAACATTTTTAAATTGGTTGCGGTGAATGTTAAACCTAAGATCATTTGGTTTCTAGGATGATACCGTGTTAGAGTTAACATATCATTTAAAAGTTTAAATTTGTAAAGAGAATATTAGTTTATTTATTTGATATATTAAATAAAAGTTAAATAATAAGAAGTCCAATGTAGAACTTAATCACAGAAGTTTTTTTTTTTTTCCTCACAAAACTTTATGCACTAAAAAAGTTTAAACCCTGCCCAAATAATTTTTCTAGCATAAAGTACTAAAAACTCAATCTGGTACTAATAAATGCGTAAGCTATATATCACGTAAACTGGACTCTTTGTAACCAGGATTAATCTTTTGGTTTCCTTTGTTCACGTCTTCGTAGATTATTATCAATAAATTGTGGAATACACCCAAAAGAGATTTAGAAAGAAAGTAAAATATGAATATGGTACAAAAATTATAGAGGAGGAGAATATTTTAGTCAATTGTGCATTCTAAAACACTAATATAAATCATTTTCTTGTAGATCATTGATTACATTAGAAGGAAAAATTCCAATTTCACGTACACATGGACACTAAATGTCCTTTTATTTATTATTAATAACAACTTCCCATAGACCATCTTATTTTCTTTTATTTATTATTAATACAGATTTTAATCACAATGATACAACATAACGATAACAAGTGCAAGTGCAACTTCCCGGCTGATTGTTCCAAGTTGATAAAAGCATTCTCTATTTTCTCGGCTGCTCGCTGAAGAATCAACCAAAGTAGCTGACGAAATTGTTCATAAGTAAATCCTGGAAATGGATCAATCGTTTATACTCATGTAATTAGGCTTCCATATTCTGGTGGCGATACTGACATAATTGCTCTATATGTCGCAACTCCTAGATTACTCTCCATAAGTTCATAGCTTAAACAACGTTGAGCTGGATCTATTGCCATTAGGTTGTGCTTTTCCCACCTCACATAAGTGGTATCTGTAAGCGCAATATAGGATCGTATACATGAATTTACAATATAAAAATTCAAAGACATAATTGATAGCGAAAGCACGTACTTATTTGAGCCATTATTGTTAAAGAAGTGTTGTTGAAGAAATAACTGTCATCCAGTCTAGGCTTAAATTTTAACTTCCAAAAGAAGTATTTTTTTAAAAAAAGTTTTAGAAGAAGTGTTTTTATAAAACATTAATCCAAATGAGCCCTAAGTATTACGATTTTTCTAACGGCGTAATGTGGCACCTATTAAGGTTAATTAAATGACACCATGTATATGGAAGCTAATTAGTTTTTATCATTCTTACATTAAATATAACCCCATCCTTCAAAAAAATAATTATAGAAAGTGGTAATTTTAATGTGTAAATGATTAAGATTAATAAATTTTTAATACCAATAGAAATATTAATCTAATATTAATGTGTGTAATATTGCCTGTTCTATAAAGACCGTAAATATCACTAAAAATTCACTCTTACTTATAGTAAAGAGCACGTAAAGTTTAGATACAAATTAAATACTCCAATTTGTTGTTAGTAATAAGTAGGTAGTTGCCTAGTTGGGGCAGAATTGGACATTTATTTAAAGCAGGCGTGATCCATCAGTCTCCTAAATAATAATTGAAAGATCCTATAACTATATCCTAATCAACGAGGATCTAAATCCTAATAATATATACTTTTAAAATAATAAAATAGTAGTGGCTATTTTTCTTTCAGCGCAGGAAAATTCTAAAATTAATTCTTTACATTTATAAGTCTTGCAGTGTATTATTAATCATGACCGACATATCTTTCTTAAATAAAACAAGGTGCTTGTTGGATTATTCTTGCTAACGTTTTCTAATGGATGTGGGAAGAATAAGAAGATTTACTAAACATCCCAAACTTGCATCGTGCAATATCTACGAGAATGTTAACGTGAACTGAAATTTAGCATGTAAAATTGTAAACAATGTCCTGCTAATCGACGAAGTTTACTTCGGATCCAAGGACTGTTCCGCTTTTGAAGGTTTCGGTGTGTGTTGATAAACTTGGCTTGCCTGCTTTTCGCTTTTAATGGTTACGGTTTTTCCTGTTCGTAAGCGATATTGGATGCCTAAAACACACCTTCTGGGGAATATCAGGCGTAGGCTTGGTTTCTGTGATGGTTGTCGCTAGCTTCAGCTGTATATAGAGATTTACTTCTTATAATTATTCTCACCTTAAATATAATCCAATCCTTGAAAGAATAAAACAATGAAAATAATAAATTTAATGTTTAAATAATTGAAAAAGGTGAATTTTTATATCAATAAAAATATCAAACTATCATTAACAAATTTAATGTTACATCGTTGGAAAGATCGTATAAGAAAGTCAAAACTAGAGAAACGTTCACTATGTTAACAACAAATATTTCTAGCTTCGCTTCTTTGTTAAAAAACAAAGGAAAAAAAGAATCTTATTGCTGCACGAAACTTGGAATACTTTGAGCTGCAACAAGTAAAATGGGACTTTACGTACACAAGGCGTCGCATGCAAATTGATATGCTGGAAGTAAGCCCGTAAATTTGAATACTCGTAATAAGGAGGTAACGGTATTGTGTTCTAAATTTATGGCATTATGCTAATACACGCAATGTATATGTTTTTAAACCCCCACCACCGATCTAACTCCTGCTTTCTCATGAGATCCGAATCCAAGTCATCACTTTTGAAAAGTAATTCTAACCAATTGAGAACCCTGAATTACATAATAACTAGAGTATAACCGCACCTAGTGCGTGGAAAAAATACATTCTTTTATTTATTGATGATGACTAAATTTTAAAGCAAGGATAAAATATAAATTTGAGTGGGTTGTTAATTATCCTTGTAGTTTAGTTTAAGTGCACAGAACCCTTTGAAGACATAGTGAGCTGAATGGTGGCATCACCTGTACACCAATCTTGGGGCGAGGAAGTCTAATACGTTGTTTTGCAATGGCTTTGTCAATAATCAACTAATTGATTCTCAATAGAAACATGGTCAACCTCTAATGCATTAGATAAAACTTCGTCCTACACAAAGTGATAGTCAAGGGTTATATGCTTCATTTGAGAATAGAAGACTGGATCAGCACAGAAATAAGTTTCCCCTATGTTGTCACTAAGTAACAATGGTGGCGGATCAGCCAATTTGATGCCAAGTACTTGAAAACATCTACTATGCGACTACATCAGTGGATCGTGCCCTAACCCATATACATGACCCTAATTGCTTCCGTAACCCTTGGTAAATAAAACCCCCAAACCTTTTTCCGAAAAACCCTCAAATTTATTCACACACCCTTATCCGGATACCCCAAAAGAAGCGGTGGTTCACTGTCCATGAGAATATTTACCAATCCAACGATTCTATTGAATGCTCAAATCACCAGAACCAAAAACCTTTTCCACCAAAAGTTCAGGCAACAATATCCAAGGAAGAAAATAATCGGACCAACAGAAATGAAATGTCACATTTTTTGTTATGACACCATTAGCACTTGTTGAGAACTGAAGTATGCGTTCATTTATAAGGGAAAGGTAAAAAAGTAAAAAAGAAAGGGTTGATCTTTTATTCATTTGGACCGATATCAGTCCATAAAAAGATTTATAGATCTAGAATAAAAACTTATAAGATCTTTTAGAAAAATTTGTCATATCTATCTAAAAAAATTTGTAGCTCTAAAACAAAAATTTATAGGACTACAAATTTTTTTCTAAAAAATCCTGGAAATTTTTGTTCTATATCTATAATTTTTTTAAGGGGGACCAAAGAAATTTTTGTTTACTTTTTCTCTTTAAATACAACACATACATATATACTAGAAGATTTCATTTTTGGAGCTCTTTAGCTCCACCCCTTCACAAGACTTTAGGTACAGAAAAAGTTTAAACCTCCCAAGCGACTTTTTCTCGCTAGAAATACGAGAAACTCGTGTATATGTGTATGTATGTATGTATGTATATATATATATATATATGTATGTATGTATGTATAGCTACCACGTAAACTGAAATCGTTGTAACAAGGATTCTTCTTCGTTTTTTCCCATGTTATATTAGATTATTAACAAGACATTGTGGAATATTCCCAAAAAAAAGCAAAAAATTAACATGGTAGTAAGATAATTAACAAATTAAAAAATATAGAGGAAAAGAATATTTTACCCAATTGTGAGCAGGGAAATTCACACCAATACAAATCCTTTGCTAGTAGATTATTGATTACATCAAAGGGGGATACACAAACAGGTATTCAAATTTTAATTTAACATTTCACGTACACTGGACCTGTATCTCCTTTAATTTATTATTGAAATTATTATACACAAATATAGATTTTAATCGCAATATACAACATGGAGATAACAGGTGCAAGTGCAACTTCCCAGATCATGCCACGTTGATAAAAGCATCCTCTATTTTCTTGGCTGCTCGCTGCAAAATCGACCAAACAAGCTGACGAAATGGTTCTTGAGTATATCCTGGAAAAGGATCAATTGTGTACGCCCATGTAACTAGGCACCCATAATCCTTTGGCGATACTGACATAGTTGCTCTAAACGTATTAACTCCTAGATTATTTTCCATAATTTCAAAGCTTACATAACGTTTAATTGGATCTATTGCCGTTAGGTTCTGCTTTTCCCACCTCACGTAAGTGGTATTGCCATCTAGTGGTGATATTATAATAGAGGTAAGGTAACGAAGTTGGCCAACATGACCCGGGACTCCTCCGACACAAAAAGATACAGTCAGAGGAAAGATTTTGTAAATGTTGCAAAAATCCGCAAAGAATGGCCATACTAGGTTTGCTGGCGTGCCATGTATCTCGGCGGTAACTTTGCCTTGCCACAGTTGCCGTTGATCTTCAGCAGCCATTACGGCTTGACCAAGAGATAGAAGAACGAAAAAAGAAGTTGCTATAGAAAGAATTTTCATGATTTCCATTTTTAGGGTTTCTAATCAGCTGGGGAGACTTGAAGGCAGAGCCAATATTTTTGGTATGAAAGGTTAGCTCAAGATCAACTGATTTATATAGAGAGGAGAGTTCTTTTATTATCAGTTTTGCCGTTGACATTTTCTACTAGAAATCTCATTCCAATACGAAAAGAGTACTAAGTTGTCAACGCTATCCGAATAGGATAGAAAATAGGATTTTGCTTAATTATCCTGTGAAAATTGAGTGCACGTTAAGGTTTTGCTTAACAAATTTTTATATTTTGCACTCGACCTGTACTTTGCCTAGTTAATTAAATCTATTTGAAATTAATAATATCTTGTTAGTTTAATAAGCGCTATTGCTGCCTTACTCTAATAAGGAAAAAACCAACATTCAACATTCATACTTGATGATATAAATATATTTGATAAAGCTGTTTGACTAAGCGTGGATTCTTATTTAATTATGTTCTAGATAAATCCGCAATTGGAAAATCTACAATGTCGATCCGTCCTAGTTGTTCTTCCTTAACATGCTTTATAACTCCAAAAATGTTGTAGAGTAAGATGAGATGAGAAGGATATATGCTACTCATTAAATTGCTATATAGAGAAAGATGATCAATGATTAATACTTAAAAAGAAAAGTAATTCATCAAAACTGAAAATATACACCTAAAAATGAAAAGTAACATCCTTTAGTAAAAACTCATGAAGTAGCCTAAAATAACAAAAATAATAGTTTAACGGACATGTCAAACATATATTAGTGACATCAGTTGAGCTGGATGTATCAAGCACCAGCTTGCTAATTGCTATCTAACTAAGCTTTTCTTGGATTGACTTACAAGATTTGTTAAACAAAACTATTGTTGAAGAATATTTTAGTTATTGGTGTATTTTCTTATCTTATAGTATTAAATTAGGCAATAGTCTAGATTAGGTAATTAATCAATTTGATTTCCTTATTATTCTAGCTTTAGTCTTACTCAGAAGTTATCTTTTTAGTCTATCTTTTAGGCTTGTTTACCAAGTTATCTTATTAGTCTAGTTTCTAGTATAAGCCATCAAGTTATGAGGCCTATAATTAGGCCCTTCTATTGTATTTACGACATATTAAAGAATTCACAATGTAGTTTTTATGAGTATTTATCTCTTCTAAAGCCATCGTTGGTAGTGACTCATGTTCTTTTTAATACACGTGTTCTCCCGTATTTTCTCTTTTCTATTTTATATTTTAAATTTATACATGGTATCAGAGCCACCGCCTTGATGGCTCAAATGAGCCAAAGAACCAAAAATAGCCAGGAATAGTGCTCATACGAGAAAAGAACAACCAAGAATAGGATTGAGCTCAAACAAGCCAAAGAGCCAAGAATAGCCAGAAATGGGATTAAGCTTCAAGAACTGAAGCAAGAATTCCACAAACCAAGAACCAAGAACGAGATTGAGCTCGTTTGAGCTAAAGCAAAAATCCTACAAACCAAGAAGTAAGAACGGGATTGAGTTCAAACGAGTTTTAGCAAAAATCCTACAAAACCAAAAACAGCCAATGACCGAGAATCAAGAGCTCATACGGGCGAAACCAAAAAACCCACAAACCAAGAATCGAGATCGGAGTGGTCTAAATAAGACTACAGCGGAACAATAGTGGGAATACTGAGATAGTAATGAGACAGGCACCAAGATATATGGTGACTCTGATACCATGTGGAATTTAAAAAAGAAATATAGGGAGAATATATGTGTGTCAAAGAGAACAGGAGTCACCGTCAACGGTAACTCTGAAAGAAATAAATACTCATAAAGACTACATTGTGAATTCTTTGATATGTTATAAATACAGTAGAAGGGCCTATTTACAGGCCTCATAACTTAGTAGCCAGAACTAGAAGCTAGACTAATAAGATAACTTGGTGAGTAAGACTAGAAGATAAACTAAGAAGTTAACTTGGTGAGCAAGACTAAAGCTAGAATAATAAGGAAACTAAATTGATTAATTACCTAATCAAGACTATTACCTAATTTAATATCATTAAATAACGAAATATATTAATAATCAAAATATTCTTCAACAACTATTAAATCAAGCTTTAATTTGACTATAAAATCTGTCCCTTGAACCTCTTGAAAGAGTTTTTTTAAAAATGCTTGGATTTTTCCTACTTGCCACCAATACAAGAAAATAGCGGCAACCTAATTGGAAAAATCAAGAAGAATCAATCAGATCCCAAAGAGTTTGGTAGTCAATGATACAGCTATAATAGACCCTCTCTCTAGACAGGGGTGTCCAAGGAGCAAACATTCGCCTTCAAATAGCCTACATACCCTAGTCCGTTTAACCCCAGTTTGTTCTAACCTCCCTTTCTTTGATTACTGCCTTATACACCTCACTTAAACACTAACTTGAACACCAAAGAGTCTTTGTGCAACATTACATTGGTGTCAAAGACAGACTCACTTTTTTTTACCTTCTGTCTTCCAGGTTGCTAGTGCCGGCAAAAATCGAAAATATTGTAATTGTAGATTTTATGCCTACACTAACATAGTTGACGGTAGTTTTTACTCACAAAGTCAACGTGCAGGTGGAAAAGGAATCCTTAGGGATCCTTAGCGATCCTTCCAATAGAATGTTACGGCCATTTTCAAAAAATTTGCAAGTTGATTTTGCTGGAAAAGCAGAGGTTTTTGCCTTGTGGAGGGGACTATCTCTATGATTGGCTAAGGGTGTACAAAAAATATAGATTGAAATGGATGTTGCTTTGGTGGTCCATTGGATAACCTCTAGCTACAAAGGTCCTTAGGGTGTGCAACATCAGTTATGTAAAATTCGTAACATTATGGGACAAATTGAATAGAAAATCAGCCATATCTGTAGAGAAGCAAATTGTGCCGCTGATTTGCTTGCTAATTTGGAAACTAAATCGGCTGGTCTTGAAATTTTTATTCGAACAAATCAATTTCCTAATTTGAGAGGCATCATCAGAGTGAATCAAATGCAGCTGCCTTATTTCAGAACTAAGAAAATAGGTATTGGTTAATGGTTTACCCTCCCTATTTTTAATTTATTGTAAAAATATATATTTTTTCTCATAAAAGGCAAAAAAAAAAAAAAAAAGGCCAATCCACAATCAATAAGTCGTAAATAAATTGAAGCAAACCTAGAGACACGCGTGGCGCTGTAGCATAGGATTTGTAATTTTGAAGTGGAAGCGTGCAGTTTTACCTAAGATCACCACATTAATTAACACCCAAAAAGAAAAGTTTGGACAACTACTTATGTATCAGTCAAAGTTTTTAATCTTTTTGAAATTTTATAATATTAGAAGAAAATTAAAGAATTCTAAATCATCAATGAGTTGATCTAATAATCACTACCAAGGAAAAAAGAAAAGAAAAGAAAAAAAACTTGCTTTTGCAGTATCTTTTAAACATTAAATGCTGTTTATTTAGGTGTCATCATTTTTAAACTACCGCCTACATATAATTCTAAAAAAAGAAAAAGAAAAAACAACATAATGTACCATGCACAGTCTAAACCTTAAATCTTTCTTATTGTAACACTCTAAAATCATACTATCAACCAATTAAACTAAAAATACATTCATTAATTATCCCGCATAATAATATATCTATATATTATCAATGTTTTAAAAATCAGATCAACTGGCGAACCGGATACCTTACTAGTTCTCGAGTCAACTGGTCTGACAAGTCAGATTGTTGTTCCGACCAGACTAACGTTCACATAATATCATCTTCATATCTTAGCCATGTCATCGTCCAATAAAGAGTAAACACTAAAAAAGAACATGATTTATGTGTAATGTGTATAAACATTTTTAAAAAAGACCTAAATACATGACAATATTCAAAAAAATAAAATAAATAACCACATAAGTACCGTTGACAATCAAATATTCAAATTGCTGACTTCTGATTGTATGCAAATTGCTATAGGTTTTTTTTTTTTTCTCTCGGTGTGTTGTGGCAATCAATAAAGTTAATCTCAACAAACTTAAATAACATGTAGCTCAATAAATTTTTAAAAAAATCGGATTCGACCGGTTCACCAGGGTTGACCGGCTCGCCGGGTTTAATCGAATTTTTCCGGTTTTTGAGCTTTATGGTTTTTAAGCGCTACTCGGCCCTCCTGTTTTACTTGTTCCTAGTCAGACCAGTCCAACCAGTCGGTCCAGTTTGGTTTTTAAAACATTGTATATTACCTAAATAGCCGCTTATTCTTTTTTTTTTTTGTAATAAAACCGCTCCCTGTTCCTTTTTTTTTTTTTGTAGTGATCACCAATAAATAATTTAGAATAATGCCGTATATGTTAAAATTCAAACTTCTAAAAAAGAACCACTCCCTTAAAAATGTAAAATTTCGAAGGAAAAAAATAGAACTCATTGCCGATGGTTGTGAGAATAACCAGCGACGTTGAAACTCAAATTAATTAGGGGGAAAAAAGAGCTTTTAGTATTACTTGGAACACTTAGAGTCTGTTTGGCCCATCTTTTGGAAACTCAAAAGTGCTTTTTATGAGTCTAAAAGTTAAAGCTGACTTATTTGTCCCATTTTTAAAAGAGCTTTTACATAAAAGTTGATGCTAAAAAAAGTTGAAAAACCAAAAAGTTCAAATTGGAACTTTTCAAAAAAGGCTTTTGAAAAGCTATTTTTATGTCATGTCAAAAATTATTTTTCTTTATTTTTTTAAATCAAAATACTATTTTATATTTTTTAAAATCCAATATTAACCTCAAAATAATTGAAAGTTCAATTCCTGAAATACAAGGCCAAACAATCAACTGCTTTTATTCAACAATACTTTTACTTAAAGTTCTACTACTAAAAGCTCTGCTATTCAACGACTGAAATTTCACAGCTAGGCCAAACTAAGCCTTAACTTAACAACAATAACACTTGGAGGAGGTTTCAACCCTCAATCTTTCAAATCTTAAGAAGACTAAATGAGCACCATTCATAACAACCCTACTTTGCTTCTTTTTCTTAAAAAAAATAATAAAAGAAAGAACAAAAACAAGTCATTGCAGCACGAAGTTGGCAACACTGTGAGCTACCGCATGCCAAATGGTATGGATCTTTTTTTCATTTTTTTCATGTTTCATTAATTAAGATAATAATGTCAACGAACGCTTTGTCCCTATTTATACAAGGCATCGCATGCCAGTTAATTGCAATATGGCATTATAATAATACATTCAAGAGTTAAAGCTGCTAATTTGATGTTTTTCGAGAATGAACTCATCAAGCGACAAGTTCCTTTTTTTTCTTTTTTCCCTCAATAATTTGTCTTTCATACCTGTGAAAGCCTAACGTCGCCTCGAAAAATTAAAAGTTAAATAATTAAAAACCAAGACAAAATAGTCGATAACTTTTAGTCAACCATACTTCTAACATGAGTTCTATTACATTGAAAGTGGCCCATAATTCGACAGTTAAAATTTCAGAATTAGAGCAAATAATGCACCCTAAAACTAAGCTATTTGACCCATATTAGAAAAAGCTTTAAGTACAAGTCAAAGTAGAAAAATGTTAGATTTATCATCTCATGTAAAAGTTTAAACTTGTAAAAATTATATTGGTTTATTTATTTAGTACATTGTCAAGCCCCTCACGTGCAAGCGGGATTTGTTTATGAGCCTTGTACGTGAACAATTTTAACATTTTTAAATCGGTTGCAGCGAATGTTAACCCTGAGACTCTTTCGTTTCTAGGGTAATACCATGTTAGAGTTAACACATCATTTAAAAGTTTAAATTTATAGAGATAATATTAGTTTATTTATTTTGATACATTAAAAAAGAAGTTAAAAAATAAGAAGTCCAATGTAGAACTTAATCACAGAAGTTTTTTTTTTCCCTCACAAAACTTTATGCACTAAAAATGTTTAAACCCTCCCCAAACAATTTTTTCTAGCATAAAGTACTTAAAACTCTATCTGGTACTAATAAATGCATAAGCTATATATCACGTAAACCGGACTCTTTGTTACAAGGATTAATCTTTTTGGTTTCCTTTCTTCATGTCCTCGTAGATTATTATCAATAAGTTGTGGAATACTCCCAGAAGAGATTTAAAAAGAAAGCAAAATATGAATATGGTACAAAAATTATAAAGGAGAAGGTTATTTTAGTGAATTGTGCATTCTAAAACACTAATAAATCATTTTCTTGTAGATCATTGATTACATTAGAAGGAGAAATTCCAATTTCATGTACACATGGACACTAAATGTCCTTCTATTATTATTAATAAAAACTTCCCAAAGGCCGTCTTATTTTCTTTTATTTATTATTAATACAGATTTTAATCACAATGATACAACATAACGATAACAAGTGCAAGTGCAACTCCCCAGCTGATTATTCCAAGTTGATAAAAGCATTATCTATTTTCTTGGCTGCTCGCTGAAGAATCGACCAAAGTAGCAGACGAAATTGTTCACAAGTAAATCCTGGAAATGGATCAATCGTGTATGCCCATGTTATTAGGCTCCCATAATCTGCTGGCGATACTGACACAGTTGCTCTAAATGTCGTAACTCCTAGATTACTCTCCATAAGTTCATAGTTAAAGAACGTTGAACTGGACCTATTGCCGTTAGGCTGTGCTTTTCCCACCTCACATAAGTGGTATCGCCATCCAATGGTGATGCTACAATGGAGCTATTGTAACGATGCTGGCCAACACCACTCGAGACTTTTCCAACACAGTAAGATACACGAAGAGGAAAGATTTTGTAAATGTTGCAAAAATCCACAAAGAATGGCCATACGAGGTCTGCTGGGGGTCCATGTACCTCTGCTGTGACGTTGCCTTGCCACAGCAGCAGTTGACCTTCAGCAGCCATTACAGCTTGACCAAGAGCTAGAAGAACAAAAAGTGTAACTGCCATGAGATTTTTTGTTACTTCCATTTTTGGGGTTTCTAGACGGAAATATATTTTTGGTCTGAAAAGTTGGCTTGAGATCAACTGATTTATATAGAGAAGAGTGGAAATAACACATAAGTGAAGGGACAAAGGGTCCCCTTGTCTCGGCCCTCTATGGCCTTGAAAATACCAAGTAGACCATAATTGAAGCCCATAAAGTACAAGGCAATGGTAATACACATATGAATCCATTCAACAAATTTTGCAAGGAAATTCAATGCTTCAAATGCCCCAAGAATAAATGATCAGCTGAGGGAATCATAGACCTACAAAGATCTGCTTTTAATAAGCATCTTGAAACACTATGAGCCCTGTCATACCTCGTTCTAACTCTTGTGCAAAGTGAATATTATTAGCAATGCTATGCCCCTTGACGAATGCTGGCATCATCCAGGAGATGTGAGCAAGCTCTGTGGTTAGCGTCGATGAAGGTCTTAGAGGCCTCAACAATGGGGGATTCCATGCCCTTGAAGAATTCTGCGGGGTCCACTTTGTTGCCGATGTGCGCTTCTTCTTAGTCATGGTACCCAGATCTAAAGAAGATACAGGGATCGGAGTGAAGAGAGGGTAAGAAATCAGAGGTTGGGGAAGCGTATGATGGGAAAGAGAAGCCTCCATGGATGTTAAGCAAGCTAACATGTGCCAAGAGGACAGAAGAAAGATGAAGGTGATGTTATCATCCTATGTCCCAAAAAATAAATTTTCTTCTTTTGAATAAATATTATTATACATTTGTAAGAAAAATAAAGTAAATAATTACAAAATTTTACATGTCTTTCTTAAAATATTTTAAATATATTTAATCATGGACCAATATTTGGTATGCAACAACATAAACGATCTCCCTGATGCCCCAATGGTAAGAGATTAAGTCGAACATAGCTCACGACCCAAATCCAAGCGGAGTCCCCTACCTTGACAAGTTTCCTGACTTGTCACTTAGTGGTTGGGCTCCATTAACTAGATTTGTCTTATTGCAAAAGAAAAAAGAAAATAATATAAAAATGAATTAGCTAATCTAATTTGAGCAAAAAAAAAAAAAAGTTGGACAAATAAATTTATTTTAATCTGCATAATATAAATTATTGTCAAACTATTATGAAATTTAGATATTTCAAGATTGACCAGTATAATAAATTACTTATACAAATTTATAATGTTAAATTTACAATGAACTCAGGGTTATTAAAGTGTTTTTCTTGGTGTAATATTACATAGGCAGGATATCATATGGCATCCCTTGATTTTTTTTTTTAATACTTTGTTTATTTTAATAGTTGACATCATTTTATTTATCTGTTGAAAAATTGATAAAAACTTATTCAATTAATCTTAAAATATTTATCGATGACAAATTAATTAAAAAACTTAAAGATAATTTGGTTTTTTTTTTGGCGTTTATTATTTTTATTCTAGCTCTCTGAAATATTTAGATTAGAATATAAAATACAAAAACATATAACAACCACTGCATTGCGCGAGTGTACATGCTAATGTGCATATCAAATAGTAGTGGTTTTTAATTTGTTTTGAGCACGAGAGATTTTAAAATTAATTCTTCAAAGGTACAACTCTTGTACTATTAATCATGATCTCGCTTGAATAGGCGGGAAAAAAAAAAAGAAAGGAAAAGGATAATTTGAGGCCCCTAAACTTCGTGAAATATGAATCTAAAGGCTTAAATCAAAATCTTTAACAAAAAGATGAAACTTATAAAAAAGTGAAATTTTACACACTGTTAACTAATGATGTCAGTTCTATGCTTTTAATCCTGTTTTTTTTTTTTTTACTTTTAATCCTACTTAGGATTTTTTGCTCTTTTAGTTTACATCTTATGTGGCATTCTCCTATATGACATTGCAAATCCAATTTGTCATATACTCACAAGTATAACAATTCAAACCATATCATGTATATATATATATATATATAAAATATATATACATATTTATATATTTGACTTTTTCTAAGCTTTGGAACAATTTTGATGTTTATATGCGATTGTATACAATTCCAAGCTACGTGTTCTACTATGCCTCATGTATAGGAAGACAAAGAGAAAAAGAAAATAGTTGAGACTACATTTAATCGAGGCTTTTATGAGGAATAAAAATATTCTTTTCTTTAAAGTCGTCATACTAACTACTGGACTTTTTTTTGACTTGTAATGAGTTTTTCTAGATTTTCGTCTATAATTTTTTTCAGAGGCCCTTCTTTTCGTAACTCTATGACTATTTCTTATTTTATAAATGGAGTATGCACATACAAATTTGTTTATTGGTCTTTTATGATTTTATTCAACTTTTATTTTAATGCTTGATAGACACAGTTAATTTATCTATATATTTTTATATTTTGCAAAAGAAAAAAAATTAAAGAGCTTGTGCTAATAAGTGAAAGAGAAAATAATTGCCAAGTAAAATTTGAGAGTAAAAAAGTGACACCAAAACTAATATTGTTATTTGAAAGTATCTAAAGTACCACTTTCTTTACAAGTTTTAGTCCTTCTATTAAAATTTTTGAAGTTTAAACCTTTAAATCTATATTTTACAAAGTTTAGTGCTTATGATCACCTTTTTCTAAAAATGTAAAGTGCTTGTTGCATTATCCTTGCTAACATTATTTAATAAATGCGCGACAACACATGGGGGAAAAAGCATTTACTAAACGTCTCAAAAACTTGCATTAAATAGTATCAAGAAAATCTTAACGTGGATCTAAATTTATGTAAACAATGTCCTTATAAACTAACCAAGCTAGATTGATTGATTAACAAAATTTTGGAGTTCGTAAATTTGTTTTAATTAGGTTTACGCAACGTGGATCAAATTCTCGCAAATCAACTCCCCATAAGTCAAAAGAATGGAAACTTATTCCCAACACTGTGAGCTAACACATGCAAAATGGTATGGATCTTTTTTTTATTTTTTTTCATTTTCCATTCCCATAATATACTTATTAAGAAACTTTCCTCAATTAAGATAATAATGTCAACGTACGCTTTGTCCCTATTAATACAAGGCATCGCATGCAAATTAATTGGAATACGGCATTATAATAATACATTCAATAGCTAAAGCTTCTAATTTGAAGTTTTTCGAGAATGAACTTATCAAGCGACAAGTTCCTTTTTTCTTTTTCTTCCCCCTCACTAATTTGGCCTTCATACTTGTGAAAGCCTAAGGTCGCCTCGAAAAATTAAAAGTTAAATAATTAAAAAGTAAGACAAAATAGTCAATAACTTTTAATCAACCATACTTCTAATGTGAGTTCTATTACATTGAAAGTGTCCCATAATTCGACACTTAAAATTTTAGAACTAGAGCAAATAATACACCCTAAAACTAAGCTATTTGACTCATTTTAGAAAAACCTTTAAGTAAAAGTCAATGTAGAAAAATGTTAGATTTATCACTTCATCTAAAAATTTAAACTTGTAAAAATAATATTGGGTTATTTATTTAGTACATTGACAAGCCCCTCACGTGCAAGCGGGATTTGTTTATGAGCTTTGCACGTGAACAATTTTAACATTTTTAAATGGGTTATGGTAAGTGTTAAACCTGAGACCATTTGGTTTCTAGGGTGATACAGATATTAGAATTAACACATTATCTAAAAATTTAATTTTGTAGAGAGGATATTTGTTTATTTATTTGATGTATTAAAAAATTAAAAAATAATAAATCCAATGTACAACTTAATCATAGAAGTTATCTTTTTTTTCCCCCTCACAAAACTTTATGCAGTAAAAAGGTTCAAACCCTCCCCAAACAATTTTTTCTAGCATAAAGTACTAAAAACTCTATCTGGTACTAATAAATGCATAAGCTATATATCACGTAAACCGGACTCTTTGTGACAAGGATTAATCTTTTTGGTTTCCTTTCTTCATGTCCTTCTGGATTATTAATAGCGGGGATCATAGGTCGGGGTGTGGACATGGTAAACTAAGGTGTATAGCCTCCTAGCTAGGCCAGAAAAAGGTTCCACATCTGAGTAACTGAGGGATACCATAGGAAACCAAGGGCAATGGTAAGTGTGATTGGTCAACGCAAGCGCAACTGGATCGTGCTCTCTACCCTACGTCTCAATCTGAGGGTGATAGAAGGTGGTTTCCTCCATTGGCTCGAAATTTTCTACTCCTGGATTAGACATGACGATGCGGTTACTCAATGGGAATGAAGTCATTCTTACAAAAGGCATCAACTGATAATATGCGAATTATCAGATTTAGGTAGATCCGACTTGGGTGCTCCTAATTAGCTTAGCTGACTTGCAAAGAAGAGATAGAACATTTGAGATCTAAGGGACACCAATGTGGTGCCAGCCAAAAACCCTCCGACGCTTAAGTTAATATGAAATTTGAGCTCGAGTAAAAGGGTAGGCAAGTATTTAGGCTAGATATGTCATACCCATAACTCTATGAATAATAACATATTTATAGTGACTCATAGAGTGGTCTTTAGATTAATATAAAACTCTGGCCAAGCTCATCCTTGAGGTTGATAAGCTTTATCTTATGAGCTTATAGTCTTAGAATTCAAATAAGAGTCTTAATTATTGATGGCCTTAGCCTTATCGTCTTAGATGTCATCTTCCTCTCATCCGGATGGCCAACAATGGGTAGACATCAGGCACCCGATAGGTTGGGGCAACCCATATTAGAGGAAATCCATTGGGATGGATTGGGTCATATCAATATTAATTTGATTTAATATTATATAATTTCATTAAAATAAAGTATAATTTATGATATCGTTAATATGTTTTAGAATGTTGTATGAGTGCAATTGTAGTCTGTAGAAGTCTTTCGTGCAAATTAAAATAGTCGTACGTTCTTCATTTTGAGTCCAACAAACAATTAAATTAATTTTTAACAAATTATATATAGATGTCGTATTATAAATTTTGAACTTCTTTCGAATTAGAATTGAAACCGTGCTCTTAATCATCCTGTTACTAACCGCAATACACTATGCTCTTTTACTGTCATACTTCTCCATATCCTCTCATTTTTGTTTACAATATTAGTACTATTTATTTAAAATATTAATAATGTCTATTCACAATATTAATATTGTTGGTTCACAATATTGATAGTGTGTGAGTTTGTGTACGTGAATGTGTTTTTTAGTATATGTATATGTAATAGTGGTGAACAAATATATATTAAGTGGTGAACTAACAAAATTATGAACAAATAGTAAAAAAAGTTGTGAATTTAATTGACGTATTTTTTTATAATTTTTATAATATTTGTTCATAATTTTATAGTCTTTGTTCACTGAAGGTACACAGTGTTTAGTTGGTACATAATCCTTAAGGTGCATGATGGTGTAACTCCGTTACTAACAAATAGAATATCTTCCCCTCTCAATTTGCCTTTGACTTTTTTTTAAAAAAAACTTCAAAGGATGCTAAAGGCTGATTATGTTACAACTAAATGGAATTGATCCTTAGACCTACGCATACAAAAAGTAAAAAATATACCATATAACCATTAATTCTTTCCAATAAACAAAATTTATTACACCCTGAAAATCTCAACATGGATAACAAATTTACCATGTAAACCATGTATGATAAAGTAGCCATTCTACATATTGATTATCCAATTCTAGACTACGTCAATTTTAGTTGAACGTGGACTAAGGTTTTGTTTGTTCTAGTTATTGTATTTTAGTTGTTGAGTTATAGAACTTTTTTTTTCATCTCAAGGGAGGCCAAAGACCGATTACAATATGCAGCTAGCAGAAATTAATTCCTAGACCTACTTACACTAAAGGTGAGAGATATATTACTTGACCACTAAGTCATTGGTTGAGTTGTAGAATTTTAAGTAAAAGTATTGTTGAATAAAAGTTATTAATGTTATTATTTTATATTTTAGAAGTTAAAATTTTAACTGTTTCAAACGCAACACTAGACTTTTAAAATTGTAAAGTGGCATTAAAAAAAAATAGAAAAGAAAAACTTTTAACTTAATATAAAAATAAGATTTTGGAAGCCTATTCCGGAAAGTAGTGAAGTCAAAAAGTAAGTGTTGCATAAACAGGGTTCGCATTGTTCGTTTATAGTAAAATAACATGTCTTAAATGCTGGTGTGAGCGCAGTTGTCATATTATTTAGTATTTCCCAACCTATCCATCTTATCAATATATTAGTTATTTCGAAAGTCGTACCTTGAACGAGACAAATTTTTTATCAAGTTCCTTTTCCTAAAATTCCAGCTTATAATTACATTCTAAAAATTAATTATAATTTTAAATTTCAATCCGAACTTTGAATTTCAAATTGTCTTTATATTTGTAATTGAAAAAATTCAAATTGAAAATTCTTTTGTGAGTCAAGTTTGAGTAATTATTAATATATGTGGTAACCTTTGGTTCTAAAATATCTAATGACAGTTTTTTAACTTCTACCTTCATTTCTTTATTTGCACATTAATAATGGTACATTTTAAGGCGTCTAAAACTTAAGATAAATAGATAGATAGATATATAATGTACACATATACATATACTTTTTATAATTTTATGTATAATATATTTGTCTTTGTTGGTTATAACAAAGCTAGTTAAATGGTACGGTGTTAAATTAAAGGACTAATGGTAATCTTTTAATCTATGTCTTATTACATCAAATTTTTTTTTTTGAACTTCTAAATTGATTATTTTATTTACACATAAAAAATGCGACACTAATTCTAAGGCTTAATCAAAAACAGAAAATGCTTGACATTTTAAGACCTCCAAAACGTGCGTGTGTGTATGTCCATATATTTGTTAATAGTAGCACATTCTGAGGCCTTGCCACCACGCGTGACATTTTAAGGCCGCCAACATTAACTCTTGTGAATTACACTTTTATTTTAATCACCACCACCATCATGATTATTATTATATACTAAAGTTGATAAAACTGCAACTATTAATTCCCCTCTCTCCCCAAATGATTACGGCTATTTTTTTACCCAATTTTTGATATTTCATGCACTGACCTATTTTTGGATGGGCTTTCAATTATAATCCAATCTGGTTCTAAGAATGGACTAGGTGCTATACCACAACGTGGGGCACACTTCCAAAACATGCCAAACCAAAATAACTGAAAAAAATTCAAAATTTAAACATCTCGCGCTTTGAAAAAGCAAAACACATGCCTAAAACGTAGTAGCAACACATGCGCGCATTTTTGAAATGCAGCTTGTGCTCTGGGAACGCGACTGCGTTCCATAAATTAGGCTAGTCACCCCTTGGTCTCCCATTCCTCATTTTATTTTTAGAAAATTTTCCCCCCAACCCCACTCGAGATTCTTTGATCGATCAGCTTTATTTCCAAGGATTTAGCCTCTATTT
The DNA here is from genome assembly GCA_028554755.1 of Cordia subcordata. NCBI lineage: Eukaryota > Viridiplantae > Streptophyta > Magnoliopsida > Boraginales > Cordiaceae > Cordia > Cordia subcordata. The sequence goes on along the minus strand of JAPTOF010000002.1, from coordinate 13,154,874 downwards.
TGTAAGTTATTTATTTTATGTTATGTTTTATAATTATATTTTATATTTTAAGTTATATAATTTGTTGGTTTGTATAGTAGTAGTAGTAGTAGTAGTACTTCTAATAATAATAATAATTTTACAACAACTACTAATAATATTTGCAAGTTTTTTATTTTAGGATTCATCATGGATAGTAGACTAAGTCCAACAGATACAACATTGTTGTGCCATTACATGGACCACTGTGTCCAGTATTTGCAGGATCAACATTACTTTGGTAGCTTAGATGTTATATGTCTAATAGAAAATTGTTTAAGAACCCAGAGCACCCACTGGTACAGCAAGAGTTGGTGCAAATGGGATTCTACAATTGTTATAAATCCCACTTCCATCAAGTCAACTATGGGCTTATTATTGTTGTGATTAAGAGGTGGCGGCCGGAGACACATACCTTTCATTAATCCATAGGAGATGCCACTATCACTCTGCAGGATGTGGTCGTCTATTTGAGTCTACCCATGACCGATACAGCTATGCCAAACCTTGAGACAGTTGTACGACCGAGGGAGGAATGGGTTAATCTTATTCGTGATTATATGGAGATTGATGCGAATGTGGACGAGGCTCCTATTGAAATTGTTAGGAACACAATCAATTTAGTTTTGCTGCAAGAACGGTTTAGTGACATCGGTACTTTAGAGAATCCCCTTCTTTAGCAGGATCAGCAACAAGCATATTTATGGATCTTTCTGATGATAAATTGCCATCTATTTTCCAACACGAGTACCATTAAGGGCAATTTGGCATGGTTGATCTGTGTTACAAAACTTTGACAAGATCCGGTAGTTCAACTGGGTTGCGACTGTACTAGCATATTTGTATCAACAACTTGATTGTGCCTTCTTCCGTGAATGTAAGGGTATATGCGGAGCTGTGACACTGGTCTAAGTATTGAATTTCATCACGTACTTATTCTTTAAATTTTCTAAATGTCAACTTTGTTATAATAAGTCTATCTTGTTTGCAGTTTTTTGCATAGAATAGACTCACAACTTTTAGGCCTTAGCTCCTACAAATGACTCGACAACAAGTAAAGCAACAATGGCTTGAGCTTAAGACTCTATTTTAGCTACTTGATGTTCCACATGGGGCCATTTTTTATGTGAAAAAAGAAATGATGGACGTATAGGGAAAGTCAGAGCAAGTTGAATGTCGAGACGTGATAGATTAGTTACAGACAAGAGAGGTAGAGTAAATTTATTTATTATTTATTAAATATTTTAATTACAGCATTACTGGGCACGTAAGTAACTCTTCTTTACTTGTTTTTGGTATAGTTTATATGGCAGCCATTCAAGGAATATTGGACAGCTTGCCACCATATTGTTTGTAAGACAGTGATATTTAGTGTGCATGTGTCCCATTGATATTTGGGCATACTGTTAAGTGGCATCATCTCGATCATGTGTTACAGTAGTTCGGACCACAATTGGAGGCCCCTCGTGATCCGCCTGATGACGAGAAACACAGGGACGGTGAGGAGAAGATGGAGGGAGAGGCTCTGACACAGGCGATAAATGTGTAGGGGAGCTGGCAGCACCGAGTTGTTCATAGACAGTTGTAGAACGAGCCGACATGAGTAGAACTCTAGAATTACATGAATTAGTACTATAGGGTGACTATTTTGTGATTGGCCATGTAGGGACCAAGCATAAGAATGATGGTTACATGGCATCTGTATGGGATAAGAAGCCTAAGGTAAGCATTACTTGCATTGCCTTTTATTCATTATAAAAACTTTGGAAAATTAAATGAAACTAATCATGGCGTGTTATTTGTACATTTAGGCCACGGTAGTACAACATGTAGTTCACCATGCTAGTGAGTTGCTGCAGCAATACATACGAAGGGAGCTTTGCAACAATGCACAGTTTATAGATCTTGTGATAAGGCACCTACAGCTTGTGTAGCAACATAGTGAAAGTGCACTCCTGCACACGCAACACGAGCAACTAATCAAGCAAAGAGCGCTATGGGAGTTACCACATACGCCCCCATATGATAGGCCCAATAGCGCAAAGATTATCGTACCCAGCATACGCGTTCCTCCCAGTGCCATCAGCAACATACTTATCCCAGTAGGTCATCACAGCCTCACAGTGCCACTCAGCAGCATACTTATGGTCACCATACGAGTATCTCTACCAATGATAAGGTGGCTCATCATCTAAGTACATGACATTCACCCCTGATGTACCATTGCCACTTCATTGTGTGCTTACGCAGCCTACACAGTCGTCAAGACACTGATCCACATATTGGTTGGACCAATTGATTATTCCAGCCAAGGTCTAGGTCAAAGCTACAATGGTTGGCATGGCATAACACATGGTGTTGGATCCTCTAGGTCGGTGAATGACGACCCCAATGAGGAGCCCGATAATGATGAGACGTAGAGCGAATCAGCAAGCAACTCTCCCACAAGATTCATAGGGTGCAGAGACTTTGTTCACGATCTCTTGGTCGATCATGGTAATGAACAGCAGTACCAACCATTGCATTCTCAGGCACAACCATCTCCAACTCAACACCATCATACACGTCTGTCCAGGAAACAAAATGCACCACCTTTTATTAAACATCAATTACGTAATTGTGTCAACAAGTGACAAGGGCCTCAGCATTACACACCTGGTTGATATATTTAACTTAGTATCACTTTATTTATATCCATGTATTGGACGCACCTTATTTTTCATTATGTATTTATTAGATACCATTACACTTTTCCTTTATGTAGTTATCTATTATCCATAGATGCTTTTACTTTAGTAGTATGTACTTAACATTTTCAATTAGATTACAAGATTACAATTAAGTAAACAAAATAACATTACAACTAAGTAGAATTACTTAGATCCCAAATAATACACATTACATAACAAGATTACGACTAAGTAGGATTACATAGATCATAACTAATACATATTACATAACAACATTATAAGATTACAGCTACACGTTATGCATTTTGATTATTAGGGTAAGTTGAAGCAGTGTGGCCTTGTTGACCGTATGTTGTATACCTTCGTCGTGCACCTTGGTCTGAGTGATCCATCTTATTTCGGATGCGCTAGCCTCTAGTTCGGCCCCTTCTCTAGCGAACACGTTGTGGATTAGGATGCAACGTCCATCTATGCACTGGAGGCCAATAACATTGGTGTCCAAAGGGCTCAAATGTCCTCTAATAGGTATCTTTGTACGATTTCACTGTCAAATTTCGAGATATCATGTCTGAAACATTAAACTCCCTAAATCGGGCAATAGTTTGTACATGTGAGCATGGCAAGTGATAAGCTGTCCACTTACTGTAAGTACATGTACTTTCTTCCCAATGAACTACCTGGTACAGCGGATTCTTATTCCATCGCATTGGCATTCGACAGACCTAGTATCTGTCATCCTCTTTGAAACTAAGTACATGATGGCAATGTGACAAGGTCTTCTATTTCTCAAATAGTTCCCACACATTAAGAGGGAGATAACGGCCTTCACTCTCCAAGGGCATGGCATGGACCAACCAATCATGAAAGGAACTTTTTACCTTCATAAAAGTGTTAGTTACAAGGGCTGTGATAGGTAACCTCTGGCACTGACAAGGACACTATTGAAGCAGTCGACATTATTTGTGGTCATCACACCCCATCTATAGCCCTATCAGCGTTCATGGTCTATGTCTCGGCAGGGATATCAAATAAGAACTTGTGTACCTTCTGTCAACACCATTTTGACTAGGGTCAACAGCAAGGATCATGTTCATAGCAACTTTATGTTTGCGTGCTTAACATTCTTGGCCAGTTATTGAACACATGTCGTTAATGAACTGATTCCACCATATTTTCATCAACTCTTTTGAGATGTCTTAAGCAAATACAATGTTTTATTTCAAGTTGGTCGTCACGTGTAACCCATTCAATTGCAGAGGCAATGCTTACATGTCTGTCGAATATAACACCTATCTAGGGCATATCAGTAGAAAAAAGTTCTCATATAATTACTGTAAGAACCATAACTAAGTGCGTGTCATCTCCGCATCCACAATTGCAAATGGCAATGGCAATACTTGGCAGTTAACATCAGTGGTTAATGCAACTAGGAAATGATCCTTGTACTTTCCCTGCAAGTGTGTGCTACCAAGCAAAACCACCAGTTTACAATGCCTCCATGCTGTGATGCATGAACCGAATGCCTAATACGCCATGTCAAATTTTTTTCAACCTACGTTAAACTCTCATTGAACCTGTATCTCACAATGCTACCTGGATTCTTGGCTCTCACAGCACAAAGAAATTGTGGTAGCATTGGGTATGATGTGTCCCAGTTGCAATAAACTAGTTCAATTGCTTTATTCTGGCCATTCTAAGCCTTCCCGTAACTGATATCTGCATTAAGCTTTTTCTTTATGTGAGCTTGGACAAGAACAACCTTGTAATCAGCCTTCTTAGCTATGAAATGCCTCACCAAATATCCAACCTAACCCAAAGTCAAATTTCTGTGCTCGGATGTAGATATTTGAGCCATACAAATATGTGTGACTTTATACTACGTGATCTCCTGTTGCTTATGCGTTGCTTTCTTTATGCACGTAACCAGGGGCATGTTAGTCTTCCACCATGAGTTTCCTTACAACGTACCTTCCATAGGGTACTACTTGATTTTAGGACCATGTATTCCTTTGTATCTTTATCGCGTTCTATTGAAAAACCCTCATCACATCCACGTTTGATAGGAACACTATTCGTTTTCCTGGTAGTATGAAACTTTAATGGTTCCTTCTCTTTTACCTCCGGCTCTGTATCTGCATCTGGTCCTTAGGCATCACTCTCAATTTGGTAGTTCAAACTTACTTCAGAGACTACATCTTTCTGATCGTTCAACTCTACATTCTCATTTTTTTCATCTGCCTCTAACAAAACCATATCTATTACAGCATACCTCTCCTCCATGCCATTACCATGATGAGAGGATCCTCTGACTTTAAAAGTGGATTGTGGTTTAGGGGAAAAGGAAAAAGTGGCAAACCATTGCAACTGTTGTTGCAATATTGGATTGTTCATCTTTATGATCCAATGGTGCTGCGTTTAGGTCTGGCGTGTTGGACTCCAACGGGACATCGGCTATTAGTTACGGCACATACATGTCATCACTTTGTGCGTCCCCTATTATGTGCACAACACAACAGTTCTAATTACAGCAAGCGGTGCCGTACATGTCCCGTGTATCTTCATTATCGATTATTGTACTCAGGTAATAATAAATCTGCTGCAATATAGCATCCCATCTAGAGGTACAATAGCAGAAGTGAAATCTATCAATAGTTGGACACAAATTGAACTTCTTAATTTCACGACAAGAAAATCGATAGTAAGTTGCATCGCGAAGAATTTTGATTGTTCGTAGTATACTTGGACTTGTGTAGTCGAGACCGTAATCGATCATAATTCTTTTACCGCCGTAGTATAAAAAATAGTAACTTCACTTGAATTCATTCTTTTACGTGCTTTAGTATTTAAAAAAAAAAAGTGGAAGGAATTTGGTAGAAACTTAGAGCGAAAGGCTATGGGATGAGTTAAGTATTGAATGAGCTAGTAGAGAAAGGAGTTAGGGTTTATATAAGTAGAAAACGCATTCTGGAAGTGAGATTTCTGAATTTCGCGTGACATAAAATGGCCCAAGCATGACCAATGGCAGGGAATATATTTGATTTGTTGAAAAATCATTCCCAGAATGCGTCCCAGGCTCCTAGAGTGTGCTAGCGAGAATAAATTCCCTACCTTCACATCACTTTGGCCAAAGAATCTCTACAAAAGATAGGGAAAACCCTAATCGCATTATGGGAAAGTGGCACATATTCTGAGAGCACGATTGCGTTCCTGAAACATAGGTCTCATTCTGGGAACGAGGACCTTGTTCTAGGAGTGCACCTAGTGCATTCTAGAAATGAAAATGGGTTATAATTGAAAACCCATCCAAAAATAGGTCAACTTTGCCTGGAATATCAAAAATTGGATAAAAAAAATCCCTCTTTTGTAACTATTTTAATTATCACACCCCTTTGTGCCAACATGTAATTTTTTTCTTCTAAAATTTTAAAGCTCAAGTTGCTACTACGTGTATATCGAATATCATATGCACGCAAATCAGACTTCGCCATTTGCTATCTCCCGAAAATTATTGGGCCATACTAGATATCAGGTAATCTCTCCTATTCAAGTAAGAGAGAAAGAAAAAAAGTATTTTACTTTATATTATTACTTTTTACAAAATTGACAATAAATTAAAAATTCATTCAGTGCATCGTGCAGGCTAAAAATTAGTATTTACTAAAACTAAAGCCAAGCCATTGTTACTCCCTTTTCCCCTAAGGGGGACCAACCCAGCCACCTACTAAATAACTTTTTCTGCCATTGTCATTTTTGCTTGGTTTTTTACTTGGCCAACTGTAGATAACATCTTATTGACATAAAGCTACACTTTGTTTAGGTATCACGATAAAGAAAATATATGTAGAGTCCTAATTATGTGCATTTTTTTTTTCAAATTTTAATAATTGGAATATCATATAATCTAATTACACTAAAATAAATATAGAATCTTGGTAAGACAATATATATATATATATATATATATATGCAAAAAAAAAACATTGACTTTGAAATCTTATAATTTATATTACATCCCATGCATTGCAAGGGTCTACCGACTAGTATATACTAAGTCTATTATCCACTATGTCAGTTTTTTCTTTAAAAATTTCAAGTGTCATTTGTCGCATTTTGGTTCGCCACATGTTCCAAATGTTGCATACATTGATATTATTAGTGAAATTAACCAAAAAAGACCCTTTAAGTGCATCTAAGAAGGCCACAAAGGAATAATCAGAACTATCCATAGGATTATGGTTGGCTTGATTGCATCTTTTCTAAGTAGATTACTTGAAATGTTAGGCATGTTTCATACGATATCCCAAACATTGATTTGTGATCAATATTTGTTGTAATAAGACATAGCTAATTGTAGTTTGGTCATTTTAATTTGTTAACCAAAATATTTAATTCATATATATACAAATTGATGATAACTTAGACTGCAACAATTTAAAAGTTAATTAAAATATCTATTTCATTGAAAATTTAAGTAGAATCAACTTAACTTACTAACAACATATTAATTTGATTTAAAATTCTATAAGTTCATTAAAATAGTGTTTGTGACATTGTTAACTATAAAATTAATTAATATAAAAAAATCATGCATTGCACCTGTCTCAAGCTAGTATGTGTGTGTGTGTGTGTGTATATATATATATATATATATATTTATATGTGTATACACTAAACCTGTCATTGCTTCACCATGTTGGCTAAATACTAGTTATTGATTTTGATGATGAAAATTTTGATATGCATTATTGAAATATATTTTACTAAAAAGCATCTTGTGAAGTGTCAAATATGAGTTGAAAAGACAGATGCTTGGAAGATAGAAGAAGATAAGCAATGATGAGCATTATTTGTCAAAGATTGAAGAAGAAGATGATGAGAAGGCATAAAGAGGAGAAGAGGCGTTATAAAGGGTACCAGATTTGTTGCTCTTCTTGTGAAATGCCTTAGAATTGCAAGGGTTAAGCTCAAACTTCCACTTTTCATAATTCAAACAATTTAAATCTCACGAATACTATCTTTCATAAAAGCAAAAATGATTTTGATGCATGCATAGCATAAACACATGTTTTGAAATGATTATAAACCTTCAAAATCATTTACAAAGAACCTTGAGTTTATTTGGAGTTATGAAATTTTGACAAAATTAGCTTATGAAGGTGTTTTAGAAGTGTTTGGCTTTACTTCAGCTCTCTAGGGTGGCCAGACCCCCTCAGCCGGTTGATCGGCTGACCAGGGAGGTCACCCAGCCAAAACAGAGAAGGGAAGGAAAAGCCGGACCCCCTAGCCGGTCGACCAGCTAAGGCGTCCGGCCTAATCAGAGAAGGCTAAGGTGGAGTCGGATGACCTAGCCGGTCGACCGGTTGAGCAAAATGCTATAATAAATGCATTAGCCATTTATTACCGTTATGGCCATTTTCTCTTCTTTTCTTCCATCTACTAAAACCCTAACACTTTCAATTCTTTAAATACACCTTCAAAACTCATAAAGATAAAAGAAATCCAAGCTTGCAAAATCCTATATCATCTTTTAATTGCTGAAATCTTGAGCTATTCTTGTAATATCTTTGAGCTTTCAATGGATTTTCTTGCTAAATCATCTTATAAGAAGAACATACCTATTTCTTCATCAATTTTTACTCTTCTTAGTTATATACATACTTTGTGAGTTGGGAAATCTTAAGAGAGACATTCATAAAAGTTTGTAAAAGTGTGGGAAAATCTTAAAGAGTAGAATCTTGGGTTCTTTGAAATTTGGGTTCAAAGAGTTGTAAAACTTGGTTCTTGCTTCACCAAGATTTGAAGAAATATTTTTAGTGAAGATTGTTGAATTCCTAAGGAGAGTATCCTTGGGCAATGGATGTAGACTTGGCCGAACCACCTAAAAATTGTTTGTCTTCTTACTCTCCACTCTTTATTTATTTCATTTACTTATATTGATTATCTTGTGTTTGATGCTTTGCTTGAAAGAAGATTGTTAATTTTTTGGTGAATTTTTAAATAAAAAAATTATTAAATATCTTAATTCACCCCCCCTCTTAAGATATTTGCACCTACACACCATTTTCTCCCTCCACACTATTTACTATCATTTGTCACATATTGATTAGATTAGTGATGCTACCATGTATCTTTCTAAATGATCACACTTTGTATATAGCTATTTGTTTAGTCTTAATTATATTATATAAATTAATTCAAAGTATAATTTATCCTATGATTATGAATATAACTTGATAATATTAAATTAATATTAAAAATTGTGTATTGCATAGCTCTAAAACATTAGTCCTAACTTATAATATAAATATATTTTTAATTTTTCTTCTTTTTTTGGACTAAATTAGCAAGTACTTATGTTGATAATGAAAATGATGCAATACAAAAATGTCCCAATTAGTGTCAGTTACAAAAACCTAGGTAGACAAAGTTAACGTCTAATCTCCACTTCCTACACAAAGTTCTATTTGCATGTGTACTCCTAACTTTACAATGGTGAGTAGCCTTAGCTTTAATGTCAGTAGCAATTAATTGGAACAACTGATCTTTAGTTCTTGGCCTTTCTTGTTGGTATAATCGTCTATTCCTCTCATGCCAAATATGATAGATTGTAGCCTCCAAGAAAAGCTTGCATATATGGGCCTGAAATGAGTTACCCAAATACTTGTTCTAGAACCAAATAATAATACGATCCCATTCTTTGATCCATCATGGTCCTCCTGTCAACTACGTACCTTTCTCTTAAATTCTGCCTGTCATTCAGCATTCAAAGAAAATATGATTTCGATCCTCAACTAGCCTTCCACCAAATAAGCAAACTGGATCAACTAGAATACCCCACGCAATAAGTCTGTTCTTGATAGAAAGTTTGTCTTTCCAAGCCAACCATGTATAGATTGCATGTTTAGGAACATGACCCTTACGCCACATTACTGTTGGCCAGATATTAGTAGCACGCTTAGAGAGAATGAGCTCCCATGCCGAATTAGTTGTGAACTCTATCAATAGTATCTTAATGGTTACACATTGGTATTGGTAAGCCAGCTGCTCCAAATACATTGCAAAGAATAGGGCAGTTTGTCGGCCAATGCAATTATTGTCAACAATGAAATCACTAACCTCAGCATTGAGATCCATCTATGCCTTCATCAAGATCTGCTTACCAAAATAATCCACAAGTATTCCACGGGGGTGCTAAAAGTCACGCCAAAATCTTATTGTATTGCCATTGCCAATTTTATAGAAAATCAAATTCTTTAATGTGCTCCTAAGTTTCAGTTGCTTCTTCAACTACCAAGGGTCATCATTTGGGGTTATTAGGTCCCAAAAATCAGTGTGTTGCATATAGTTTGCGTTGATCCATCTTACCCAAATAGCGTCAGCTCTGTTGAGGATCATTCACAAGAGATGGAGACAGCCAACATGGTTGGCTTCCTTAATATTTCGAAGTCCAAGCCCTCCCTCTCGAGTAGGATAGCAAACTTCAGCCCAAGTAACTCAAGACTTCCTAGAGATCATAAGAATTCGGCTTTAATGACTCACATGGAAGAACAAACATTCTAGATGGAAGAACAAACATTCTAGTCCAATAGCTTTACAGCCCCATGAGAACAGATAAAATGAGAATCTTTCTACCAACGAGAGACAACTAATTTGTCGCCCACCCTTTAATACGACCAGTAATTTTGTTGATCAACTCATCACAATCCTGGATACGAAGTTTTCTAGTAAATAGTGGTACATTGAGATATCTAACAGACAAAATTCCAATGTTAAACCCCAAGATTTCCTTGATCTGATCTTTAAGTTGCATGGAGCAAGCACCAAAGAATATTTCACTCTTTTCCTCACTAACATGTAAGCCAGAGATGGTTTGAAAAACATTAAGCCCTTCTTTAATTGCCTCAGTAGTTCCAATATTAGCTCTTGAGAAGATAACGACATTGTTCACAAAGCCCATGTGCATAAGCTTCAATTTGTTGCATTTAGGATGAAATTTCACCCTGCCACTTCCTCTAAGAATGTCCATGATGCTAGAGAAAGCATGCATACCAATAACACATAAGTAAGAGGACAAAGGGTCGCCTTGTCTCGGCCCTCTATTGCCTTGAAAATACCATGTAGACCACAATTGAAGCCCATAGAGTACAAGGCAATGGTAATACACATATGAATCCATTCAACAAATTTTGCAAGGAAATTCAATGCTTCAAATGCCACAAGAATAAATGACCAGCTGATGGAATCACAGGCGTACAAAGATCTGCTTTTAATAAGCATCTTGAAACACCATGAGCCCTGTCATACCTCGTTCTAACTCTTGTGCAAAGTGAATGTTATTAACAATGCTATGCCCCTTGACGAATGCTGGCATCATCCAGGCGAGGTGAGCAAGCTCTGTGGTTAGCGTCGATGAAGGTCTTAGAGGCCTCAACAATGGGGGATTCCATGCCCGTGAAGAATTCTGCGGGGTCCACTTTGTTGCCGATGTGCGCTTCTTCTTAGTCATGGTACCCAGATCTAAAGAAGATACAGGGATCGGAGTGAAGAGAGGGTAAGAAATCAGAGGTTGGGGAAGCGTATGATGGGAAAGAGAAGCCTCCATGGATGTTAGCAAGCTAACATGTGCCAAGAGGAGAGAAGAAAGATGAAGGTGATGTTATCATCCTATGTCCCAAAAAATAAATTTTCTTCTTTTGAATAAATATTATTATACATTTGTAAGAAAAATAAAGTAAATAATTACAAAATTTTACATGGCTTTCTTAAAATATTTTAAATATATTTAATCATGGACCAATATTTGGTATGCAACAACATAAACGATCTCCCTGATGCCCCAACGGTAAGAGATTAAGTCGAACATAGCTCACACCCAAATCCAAGCGGAGTCCCCTACCTTGATAAGTTTCTTGACTTGTCAGTTAGTGGTTGGGCTCCGCTAACTAGATTTGTCTTATTGCAAAAGAAAAAAGAAAATAATATAAAAATGAATCAGCTAATCTAATTTGAGCAAAAAAAAAAAAAAAGTTGGACAAATAAATTTATTTTAATCTACATAATATAAATTATTGTCAAACTATTATGAAATTTAGATATTTCAAGATTGACCAGTATAATAAATTACTTATACAAATTTATAATGTTAAATTTACAATGAACTCAGGGTTATTAAAGTGTTTTTCTTGGTGTAATATTACATAGGCAGGATATCATATGGCATCCCTTGATTTTTTTTTTTAATACTTTGTTTATTTTAATAGTTGACATCATTTTATTTATCTGTTGCAAAATTGATAAAAACTTATTCAATTAATCTTAAAATATTTATCGATGACAAATTAATTAAAAAACTTAAAGATAATTTGGTTTTTTTTTTTTTGGCGTTTATTATTTTTATTCTAGCTCTCTGAAATATTTAGATTAGAATATAAAATACAAAAACATATAACAACCACTGCATTGCGCGAGTGTACATGCTAATGTGCATATCAAATAGTAGTGGTTTTTTTAATTTGTTTTGAGCACGAGAGATTTTAAAATTAATTCTTCAAAGGTACAACTCTTGTACTATTAATCATGATCTCGCTTGAATAGGCGGGAAAAAAAAAAAAAAGAAAGGAAAAGGATAATTTGAGGCCCCTAAACTTTGTGAAATATGAATCTAAAGGCTTAAATCAAAATCTTTAATAGAAAGGATGAAATTTACGAAAAAGCGAAATTTTATACACTATTAACTAATGATGTCAGTTCTATGCTTTTAATCCTGTTTTTTTTTTTTTTTACTTTTAATCCTACTTGGGATTTTTTGCTCTTTTAGTTTACATCTTATGTGGCATTCTCCTATATGACATTGCAAATCCAATTTGTCATATACTCACAAGTATAACAATTCAAACCATATCATGTATATATATATATATAATATGCATATATATATATATATATATTTGACTTTTTCTAAGCTTTGGAACAATTTTGATGTTTATATGCGATTGTATACAATTCCAAGCTACGTGTTCTACTATGCCCCATGTATAGGAAGACAAAGAGAAAAAGAAAATAGTTGAGGCTACATTTAACCGAGGCTTTTGTGAGGAATAAAAATATTCTTTTCTTTAAAGTCGTCATACTAACTAATGGACTTTTTATTGACTTGTAATGAGTTTTTCTAGATTTTCGTCTATAATTTTTTTCAGAGGCCCTTCTTTTCATAACTCTATGACTATTTCTTATTTTATAAATGGAGTATGCACATACAAATTTGTTTATTGGTCTTTTATGATTTTATTCAACTTTTATTTTAATGCTTGATAGACACAGTTAATTTATCTATATATTTTTATATTTAGCAAAAGAAAAAAATTAAAGAGCTTGTGCTAATAAGTGAAAGAGAAAATAATTGCCAAGTAAAATTTGAGAGTAAAAAAGTGACACCAAAACTAATATTGTTATTTGAAAGTATCTAAAGTACCACTTTCTTTACAAGTTTTAGTCCTTCTATTAAAATTTTTGAAGTTTAAACCTTTAAATCTATATTTTACAAAGTTTAGTGCTTATGATCACCTTTTTCTAAAAATGTAAAGTGCTTGTTGCATTATCCTTGCTAACATTATCTAATAAATGCGCGACAACACATGGGGGAAAAAGCATTTACTAAACGTCTCAAAAACTTGCATTAAATAGTATCAAGAAAATCTTAACGTGGATCTAAATTTATGTAAACAATGTCCTTATAAACTAACCAAGCTAGATTGATTGATTAACAAAATTTTGGAGTTCGTAAATTTGTTTTAATTAGGTTTACGCAACGTGGATCAAATTCTCGCAAATCAACTCCCCATAAGTCAAAAGAATGGAAACTTATTCCCAACACTGTGAGCTAACACATGCAAAATGGTATGGATCTTTTTTTTATTTTTTTTCATTTTCCATTCCCATAATATACTTATTAAGAAACTTTCCTCAATTAAGATAATAATGTCAACGTACGCTTTGTCCCTATTTATACAAGGCATCGCATGCAAATTAATTGGAATACGGCATTATAATAATACATTCAATAGCTAAAGCTTCTAATTTGAAGTTTTTCGAGAATGAACTTATCAAGCGACAAGTTCCTTTTTTCTTTTTCTTCCCCCTCACTAATTTGGCCTTCATACTTGTGAAAGCCTAAGGTCGCCTCGAAAAATTAAAAGTTAAATAATTAAAAAGTAAGAAAAAATAGTCAATAACTTTTAGTCAACCATACTTCTAATGTGAGTTCTATTACATTGAAATTATCCCATAATTCGACACCTAAAATTTTAGAACTAGAGCAAATAATACACCCTAAAACTAAGCTATTTGACTCATTTTAGAAAAACCTTTAAGTAAAAGTCAATGTAGAAAAATGTTAGATTTATCACTTCATCTAAAAATTTAAACTTGTAAAAATGATATTGGGTTATTTATTTAGTACATTGACAAGCCCCTCACGTGCAAGCGGGATTTGTTTATGAGCTTTGCACGTGAACAATTTTAACATTTTTAAATGGGTTATGGTAAGTGTTAAACCTGAGACCATTTGGTTTCTAGGGTGATACAGATATTAGAATTAACACATTATCTAAAAATTTAATTTTGTAGAGAGGATATTTGTTTATTTATTTGATGTATTAAAAAATTAAAAAATAATAAATCCAATGTACAACTTAATCATAGAAGTTATCTTTTTTTTCCCCCTCACAAAACTTTATGCAGTAAAAAGGTTCAAACCCTCCCCAAACAATTTTTTCTAGCATAAAGTACTAAAAACTCTATCTGGTACTAATAAATGCATAAGCTATGTATCACGTAAACCGGACTCTTTGTGACAAGGATTAATCTTTTTGGTTTCCTTTCTTCATGTCCTTCTGGATTATTATCAATAAATTGTGGAATAATCCCAGAAGAGATTTAAAAAGAAAGCAAAATATGAATATGGTACAAAAATTATAAAGGAGAAGGTTATTTTAGTCAATTGTGCATTCTAAAGCACTAATAAATCATTTTCTTGTAGATCATTGATTACATTAGAAGGGGAAATTCCAATTTCATGTACATATGGACACTAAATGTCCTTCCATTTATTATTAATAAAAACTTTCCAGAGACTGTCTTATTTTCTTTTATTTATTATTAATACAGATTTTAATCACAATGATGCAACATAACGATAACAAGTGCAAGTGCAACTCCCCGGCTGATTATTCCAAGTTGATAACAGCATCATCTATTTTCTTGGCTGCTTGCTGAAGAATCGACCAAATGGCTGACGAAATTGTTCATAAGTAAATTAATCCTGGAAATGGATCAATCGTGTATGCCCATGTTATTAGGCTCCCGTAATCTGCTAGCGATACTGACACAGTTGCTCTAAATGTCGTAACTCCTAGATTACTCTCCATAAGTTCATAGCTTAAAGAATGTTGAACTGGACCTATTGCCGTTAGGTTGTGCTTTTCCCACCTCACATAAGTGGTATCGCCATCCAATGGTGACCCTACAATTGAGCTATGTAACGATGCTCGCCAACACCACTGGAGACTCTTCCAACACAGTAAGATACACGAAGAGGATAGATTTTGTAAATGTTGCAAAAATCCGCAAAGAATGGCCATACGAGGTCTGCTGGGGGGCCATGTACCTCTGCTCCGACCTTGCCTTGCCACTGCAGCAGTTGACCTTCAGCAGCCCTTACAGCTTGACCAAAAAGTGTAGTTGCCAATAGATTTTTCTTTACATCCACTTTTAGGGTTTCTAGAGGGGAATATATTTTTGGCATGAAATATTGGCTTAAGATCAACTGATTTATATAGAGAAGAGTGTTGACTATTTTATCCAATGAGTATGCGACAAGATGTGCAAAAATTCTCATTCCTGCACGAAAATACATTAAAAAATTTCATGGTCACGTTTTGCTTAATAAGGACTTAATTGTTTGGATCTATTTTTCTTAATGTAAAAACACCTTTTTTCTCTATAACAAAGCTGAACCCATAGAAGAAACTCAAATTTAGGATTTCTCTAAAGCTAAAAATTTTAACTTCTAAAAGTAATATTTTTCTTAAAAAGTTTTAGAAGAAGTGTTTTTAAAAAACATTAATCCAAACGAGCCCTAAGTATTACGATTTTTTTAACGGTGGAATGTGGCACCTATTAAGGTTAATTACATGACACCATGTATATGGAAGCTTATTAGTTTTTATCATTCTCACATTAAATATAGCCCAATCCCTCAAAAAATTAATCATAGAAAATGGTAATTTTAATGTGTAAATGATTAAGGTTAATAAATTTTTAATACCAGTAGAAATATTAATCTAATATTAATGTGTGTAATATTGCATGTTCTATAAAGACCGTAAATATCACTAAAAAGTCACTCTTACTTATAGTAAAGAGCACGTAATTTTTAGATACAATTTAAATACTCCAATCTGTTGTTAGTTACAAGTAGGTAGTTGCCTAGTTGGGGCAGAATTGGCCATTTATTTAAAGCAGGCGTGATCCATCAGTCTCCTAAATAATAATTGAAAGATCAACTATATCCTAATTAACGAGGATCTGAATCCTAATAATATATACTTTTAAAATAATAAAATAGTAGTGGCTATTTTTCTTTCAGCGCAGGAAAATTCTAAAATTAATTCTTTACATTTATAAGTCTTGCAGTGTATTATTAATCATGACCGACATATCTTTCTTAAATAAAACAAGGTGCTTGTTGGATTATTCTTGCTAACGTTTTCTAATGGATGTGGGAAGAATAAGAAGATTTACTAAACATCCCAAATTTGCATCGTGCAATATCTACGAGAATGTTAACGTGAACCGAAATTTAGCATGTAAAATTGTAAACAATGTCCGGTTAACTAAGGGATCGTGAAGCCTGGCTTACTATCTTGAAAGGTCTAGACGTCTTTTGAAGGATTTAGAGGGCTTCGTCTCTCATATTTTTCCAAGGACTCTTCCTCTTTTGAAGGGTCTGGTGCGTGTTGGTGAACTTGGCTTGCCTGCTTTTCGCTTTGAGGTCTAATGGTTACGGTTTTCTTTTGTTCGTAAGCGATACTGGAAGCCTAAAAAACACCTTCTCGGGATTATTAGGTGTAGGCTTGGTTTCTGTGATGGTTGTCGCTGGCTTCAGCTGTATATAAAGATTTAGTTTTTGTAATCATTCTCACCTTAAATATAACCCAATCCTTGAAAGAATGAATCAATGAAAATAATAAATTTAATGTTTAAATAATTTTAAAAAAGGTGAATTTTTATATCAATAAAAATATCAAACTATCATTAACAAATTTAATGTTACATCATTGGAAAGATCGTATAAGAAAGTCAAAACTAGAGAAACCTACATTATGTTAACAACATAGATTTCTAGCTTTGCTTCTGTGTTAAAAAAGAAAGGAAAAAAAAAAAGAATCTTATTGCTACACGGAACTTGGAACACTTTGAGCTGCCACAAATGGGACTTTACGTACACAAGGCGTCGCATGCAAATTGATATGCTGGAAGCGAGCACGTAAACTTGAATATTCGTAATAAGGAGGTGACGATATTGTGTTTTAAATTTATGGCATTATGATAATACACACTATATATATTTTTAAACCTCCACCACCAATCTAATTCCTGCTTTTTTATGAGATTTGAACCCAAGTCATTACTTTTAAAAAGTAATTCTAACCAATTGAGAACCTTGAATTACATAATAAATAGAGTATAACCTGCCTAGTGCATGGAAGAAATACATACTTCTATTTATTGATGATGACCAAATTTTAAAGCAGGGATAAAATATAAATTTGAATGGGCTGTTAATTATCCCTGTAGTTTAGTTTAAGTGCCCAGAACCCTTTGAAGACTTAGTGAGCTGAATGGTGGCATCACCTGTACACAAATCTTGGAGCGAGTAAGTCTAATACGTTGTTTTGCAATGGCTTTGTCAATAATCAACTAATTGATTCTCAATAGAAACGTGGTCAACCTGCAATGCATTAGATGAAACTTCGTCCTGCACAAAGTGATAGTCAAGGGCTATATGCTTCACAAAGTAACAAACGTGGCGGATCAGGCAATTTGATGCCAAGTACTTGATAAAGATTTGTCAACAAATAAAGGTCAACAATTTTTGCAGCAATATATTGTGTGATATTCAACTGCTGCCGAGCAATAGTTTGTTCCATCTTTGAATTTCAGGAAATAGGTGTTTGACCAAGGAAGATAACAAATGCGGAGGTTGAGTTATAAGTGCCATAATCATCTTATAATTTCAAAATTAGCTGATTGTCTCTTTATGTTCTTTCTATAACTATACACACTCACTCTATTTAACTTTCCCGTTAAAAATGTTATTAACTTCGATACCCTTATATCATACGAAAACATCTATTATGCCACTACATCCATGGATCGTGCCCTAACCCATATACATGACCCTAATTGCTTCCGTAATCCTTGTTAAATAAACCCACAAACCTTTTTCTGAAAAACCCTCAAATGGATACCCCAAAAGAAGTGGTGGTTCAGTGTCCAAGAGAATCTTTACCAATCCAACGATTCTATCTAATGCTCAAATCACCAGAACCAAAAACCTTTCCAAACGTTATCAGCTACCACCAAAAGTTCAGCCAACAATATCCAAGGAAGAAAATAATCGGACCAACAGAAAATGAAATGTCACATTTTTTGTTATGACACCATTAGCACTTGTTGAGAACTGAAGTATGCGTTCATTTGTAAGGGAAAGGTAAAAAAGTAAAAAAAGAAAGGGTTGCTCTTCCATTCATTCGGGCTGACATCAGTCCATAAAAAGATTTATAGATCTAGAATAAAAACTTGCAAGATTTTTTTAGAAAAAATTGTCATATTAGTCAATAAAAAAAATTGTAAGTCTAAAACAAAAATTTATAGGACACAAATTTTTCTAAAAAATCCTACAAATTTTTGTTCTATAACTATAATTTTTTTAGGGGGGACCATAGAAATTTTCGTTTCTTTTTTGTCTTTAAATACAACGCATACATGCATACTAGAAGATTTCCTTATTGGAGCTTGGGGGGCCATAGCCCCCCGGTCCCCTCTAGCTCCACCCCTTCACAAGACTTTAGGTACAGAAAAAGTTTAGACCTCCCAAGCGACTTTTTCTCGCAAGAAATACGATATATATATATATATACACCACGTAAACTGAAATCGTTGTAACAAGGATTCTGTTTCGTTTTTTTCCATGTCATCTTAGATTATTAACAAGAAATTGCGGAATATTCCCAAAAAAATCAAAAATTAACATGGTAGTGAAGATAATTAACAAATTAAACAATATAGAGGAAAAGAATATTTTGCCCAATTGTGCACAGGGAAATTCACACTAACACAAATCATTTGCTAGTAGATTATTTATTACATCAAAGGGGGATACACAAACAGATACCAAATATAGATATTATTTATTATTGAAAACTTCTTAGATATTATTTTATCATACACAAATATAGATTTTAATCACAACATACAACATGGAGATAACAAGTGCAAGTGCAACTTCCCAGATCATGCCACGTTGATAAAAGCATCCTCTATTTTCTTGGCTGCTCGCTGCAAAACCGACCAAACAAACTGACGAAATGGTTCTTGAGTATATCCTGGAAAAGGATCAATTGTGTACACCCAGGTAACTAGGCACCCATAATCCGTTGACGATACTGACATAGTTGCTCTATACGTATTAACTCCTAGATTGTTTTCCATAATTTCAAAGCTTACATAACGTTCAACTGGATCTATTGCCGTTAGCTTCTGCTTTTCCCACCTCACGTAAGTGGTATTGCCATCTAGTGGTGATGTTATAATAGAGGAAAGGAAACGAAGTTGGCCAACACGACCCGGCACTCCTCCGACACAAAAAGATACAGCAAGAGGAAAGATTTTGTAAAGGTTGCAAAAATCCGCAAAGAATGGCCATGCCAGGTTTGCTGGCGTGCCATGTATCTCTGCGGTAACATTGCCTTGCCACAGTGGCTGTTGATCTTCAGCAGCCATTACAGCTTGGCCAAGAGATAGAAGAACAAAAAGAGAAGTTGCTAGAGAAAGAATTTTCGTGACTTCCATTTTTAGGGTTTCTAATCAGCTGGGGAGACTTGAACGGAGGGCCAATATATTTGGTATGAAAAGTTAGCTTAAGATCAACTGATTTATATAGAGAGGAGTGTTCTTTTATGACCAATCTTGCCCTTGACATTTGCTATTAGAAATCTCATTCCAACACGAAAAGAGTACTAAAGTTGTCAACGCTATCCGAATATTAATCTATATTGTCAATGATGGAGTTAGAATTTCTCTTTATCGGGATCAATATTAAATTAATAAATTAATTTTGAAAAAAAATGTAAAAGAAATTTGACATCAATGGCGTGCCAAGGACCAAAAAGTGACGTGACTGCATAAATATTTATCAATAAATTTCTTTTTTCTTTTGTAAATGAATGCTTTAACTTATTCTGTGCATTAATTGCTATTGCTCATCAAGAACTCGAGTTTATTTTTAGAAGTAGGTCCATTATTTTAAATATAAACGACCTTTTCTTTAACAATATTATTATTTTTAATTAACAGGATTCAATAAAAATATTTAAACGGGGTCAATTTTTTTTAAAAAAAATCCTAATGGTATAGTATTTTTAGAAAATATTCTATTTTATATCTTGTTTTTCTAAGATAGAAGAGGGGTCAATCGACCCCCCTATTCCCATTTGCATCCGCCACTTGACCTGTACTTTGCACGGGCTGTGATGTTAATTTGACATTAAAAAAATTTATAGACAACAATACTCTATATTGCAATTTGTACTAGTCAATTAAATCTACTTGAAATTAACAATATCTTGTTAGTTTAATAAGCGCTATTGCTGACCTATTCTAATAACGGAAAAACAAACATTCAACATTCATACTTGATGATATAAATATATATTGAAATTTGTACTAATCAATTAGACCTATTTGAAATTAACAAAATCTTGTCAGTTTAATAAGCGCTATTGCTGACTTATAGTCTTATTCTAATAAGGAAAAGCAAACATTCAACAATCATACTTGATGATATAAATATATTTGATAAAGCTGTTTGAGTACTAAGCGTGGATTCTTATTTAATTATGGTCTAGATATTTCCGCAATTGGCAAATCTACCATGTCGATCCCTGCTAGTTGTTCTTCTTTAACGTGCTTATAACTCTAAAATGCTGTAGAGTAAGATGAGATGAGACGGATATAGGCTACTCATTATATTGCTACAAAGAGAAAGATGATCAACGGCTAATACTTAAAAAGAAAAACAATTAATCAAAACTGAAAATATACAATGGGAATATCAATATAGAACCATAATAAAAAAATAAAAATGCAGAGTAACATTCTCTGGTAAAAACTCATGAAGTAGTCTAAAATAACAAAAGCAATATTCTAAAGGACATGTCAAACATATATCATCAGTGACCTCAGTTGAGTTGGATGACCTCAGTTGCAGCGACGTTGCCTTGTCAAAGTGGTTGTTGATCTTCAGCAGCCATTACAGCTTGACTTCCATTTTTCAGTTTCTAATCAGCTGCGGAGGCTTGAAGGAGCGAAATATCTTTGGTACGAAAAGTTGGCTTAAGATGAACTGATTTGTAGAGAGTGTTCTCAACTTTGTCGTTGGCTTAACATGCTAATTTATATAGTAAGTTGTCAAGGCCGTCCGAATCGTACTGTGTGATTAAAAATATAGGTGGCATTGGTATGATCGGATAGATTTGGACAAAAATAGAATGAGTTTAAGAATAGCATGAACTTAATAATGAATATACTATATTTGATATAATTTGGGAATAATAGTAGGAATGGATGTATTATTTCCAAATTTGTGTCTGATAATTAGTATACTAGCATAATATAGAAAATGATTTATACAAAAAAATCAAAATTACCCTTGTATTATACCATATACATTATTGTGAAAAAATAATTATACAAAATATTACTAAAATACTACCAATACTAATATAAAATATATTTAAATTTATAACCTTAAAAAAGATAATCATGCTGATAATATGTGTGTGTATCTATATAATATATATATATATATATATATATATATATATATATAATCTAGTGAAATTTTTATTTTTATTTCTTATTTTTATTTTATTTTCTATTTCTATTTTTTATTTTTGATATAAAATGCTGAAATATTAATTTTTGAAAGATTTTTCTATCCTTTAACAAAAATCTCATTCCCATGAACTCAGAAATGAGTCATTCCCATGGATTTTGTCAAAAATGACTATTCTCATGTCCATGGGAATGAGATTGTCTCGTAAAATAGAATGTTTTGAGTGATTACCTTATACCAATTACAAGATTTAGAAAGAGCTGGGAATGTCATTTCATTCCCAATCCATTCTTGCATGTCAATCACCAATATGGGATTTTGCTTACCCTATTGAATGGCTATCATGTTTTGCGTATAGGTATTATGATTGTTGTTATAGGTATAATGTTATATCACATCCTTTAAGATCAATTAATTGATTCTATGTATATGAAAATTTATTACTAATAAAAATTTCCGTATATATATATAAAAAAAAATACTTCTTTATTAAAACAAACATTTCTATTAGCAAAAAAAATGCTTCTATTAACTTAAATTGGGGCTTAAGTAGATCTAACTAAAAAAAAGCCAACCCAAACATCCTCTAAATATTATTTATTGCGTGTTTGTATTTTCATAATTGCGTGAATGGAATAACTAACTACCCATTGATTAATGAGGATAATTGTCGAGATTATGAACATCAGTTGTAGCATGATACAGAGAGTACGCAATATGTTACCCGTTGAGAGAAATGAAGAATTTTCTTCCACTCTTTCAATAACGGAGCTTGGAGTACTCAATTCTCTACAAGACTAAAGTAGTCTTGTACAAATTGCTGATGAACCATCAATCCTGGCAGGGAAGGTATAAGGAAATGGGAAAAGATTGTATTTAACTTTACAAGGGTCAATCTTTGAAACAACGATAATTCTTATCAAAAATTTCATTAAACCTGCCGAAACATTATGCTACTTTTATCTGTTGATCAGTGGCGGAGTCAAGATTTTGACATAGTAGGGACAATATATTAAGTTTTTTTTTTTTTTTGGTCAAAAGAATCAATGAAAAAGTTTAACAAAATATTATATACATAAACACACACATTTCTTTTGAGTTAGGGGCCGAAATACACATATAATTTTTTTTTTTTAGTAAATGTAAATAGAAATGTTTTGTTATTTTTGGGCTGGGGGCGGTTGCTCCTACATTCTTCCCCTCTCCCACTCCCCCCCCCCCACCCCCACGCCCCCAAAAACCCCCAAAGCTCCGTCACTGCTCTTGATAACTATATTGAACAATTAAAGTTTAAAAGAGCTTTCCAACTTAAAAAACACATGACAACTGTTGAAATATATATTTCTCTTCAAAAAAATATCAAGATTTAAGACCATATGCATCTTACAAAGTCTTGAACCATTTCTTACATTAACTAATTGGTTTTTAGATTAAACATTAGTGATCTCTAACATAGTACCAAAGTTAAGTCTTGCCTAATTTCTTGCACTGTGTCCACATGCTACCGGTATTTGTGTTTACATTGTTTGAACTCGCTCCGGTCCTTGGTTTTCAATTCTTGTCGCAGGATATATCCGTGGTTATTTACCTCATTTGAACTCAATCTTGTTATTGGTTCTAAATCCTTGTCACAGTAATTATGTGAAAAGCTACTAAATATACATCACTTACATAAAAAAAAATTTCAAGAAACCACCTTATAACGTCATAAACTACTTCTCACATTTAACCAATTAACTTTTGAGATAGAACCTCATTCTTAACAACTCCTCCTATCAGGCAAGGTAGATAGCAAGAGAAGAGCCAGCTCCATCCCAGTGTCACTAACTTGGACCTCATAATTCTTCTGCAGATAATGTTCCGCCACAACCTCCTTAGGCAGCACCAGCTGCCTACAGATTGGGCAAGTTGCGTGGTTATTCTCCATCCATTTCTCCATACATTTTCTATGAAACGCATGCTTGCATGCCAACTGCTCTCTACCCTCTTCACCTTCAGAAAATTCTTCTTGTAAGCAAATTGCACATTCTTGCAACTCAGGCCTCAGATTCTTTCTGTGCACAAATTTGAAGCTTCTCTTTTTAAGCATTTTTCTATACTTGAAACTCGATTTCGCACGCTTATAGCTCACCCACAACACACGTGATCAAAAAGATTAAACTTATTGCTTTAGGGAGTGCTGTAGAGAAGAAGATGGTAATCAATTGATATATGCAAGAGATCAATCTGCTCACAGCTCTCATTTCTGCTGCAATAATGCTATCTTAAGAGATACATGGCAGGTCAATTATTATAGATAAATATTGATGTGGTATGGATAATTTCTTCCACGTTAGTAGATAAATTGATTACTTTTGTTGGTCAATGAAGGAGTTGTGATGTCCTTCGAGGTAAATGGTGGATGTACTTACCTTAGACATGGCGGACAAGTGCCCCTTGGATACGGCAGAAGTGTGCCCCGCCCTTTGGGTACAACGGATGTGTGCCCCTTGGAGATAATGGCACGTGGGCCAAAGATCAACATATGCCCTTGTGTTAGACGCGTACGCCTTCCTTTCCCGATTGGTCGACGCGTACGTCTTTCTTGCCCGGTGAGTCGACGCGCACGTCTTTCTTGCCCGGTTAGTCGACGCGTACGTCTTTCTTGCCTAGTAGGTGGACGCAAATGTCTTCCAACCAGATAACAAAGGCGTACGCGTTCACCAACCAAGGAAGGAAGGCTTACGCATCCACCAATCGGGAAAGAAAGGTGTACGCACCTTCCAACTGAGTAAGGAAGGCGTACGCGTCCACCAACCGGAAGGAAGGCGTACCCATCCACCAACCAGGCAAGGAAGGCATACGCGTCCACCGACCAGGCAAGGAAGGCTTACGCGTCCACCGACCGAGCAAGGAAGGCGTACGCGTCCACCGACCGGACAAGGAAGGCGTACGCGTCCACCGACCAGACAAGGAAGGCATACGCATCCACCAGGCAAGGAAGACATACACATCAACCAACCAGGCAAGAAAGACGTACGTGTCAACCAACCGGACAAGAAAGGCGTACAAGTCTAACACGTAGGTATAAGTTGACCCTTGGCCCACGTGTCCACCATCATACCCATGGGGAGGGGCACGCATCCACCGTACCCAAGGGGAGGGGCATGCGTCCGCCGTACCCAAGGGGTACGCGTCCGACATATCTAAGGTAAATGTATCATCCATTTACTCCGAATGATATCACAACTCCTTCATTAACCGACAAAAATAATCAAGTTATCCACTGAAGTAGAACAAATTATCTATACCACATCAAATATATAAGGGAGGGGTATGGCCTATGGGTCAAAAAAGGTGTGCTACTCTGTGACATTATATCACATTCGACCTTCTCTGTTTGTGTCTTATTAATAAAATAAGTGAATGTGTTTCCTGAATTCTACATATAATATTCTAGTTACTCTAGTTTCTACACTAATCGGCATATTGAGATTCCATTTGCCATCCATGTGATATTATATTTTAAGTTATCTTGCTTCTTGTCTCATTGACAACTGACAGAGCATTTTCCTCTCTCAAGAAAGCAGGAGTTCACAAGCAGAAAATAATCAGCATACTGAAAATTAATTTGCCATCTTTAATTAATGTACAATATTGCTCCATGGTTATAGCAATTTGTTTGGATTAGCTTTTTCTTAAAATTATTTTTTTTAATAACTTTTCAAAAAAAGTGTTTGTTTTGAGAAACTAAAAATTATGACTGTTTAAAAAGAATTGTATTTGAGCTTTTCTCAAAGTTGAACTTTTTCGGAAATTAAGCCAAATAATTATTGTCAAATAAAGTATTTTTTCTTATATTTAAAAAATAAAAGGCCAATCCACAATCAATAAAGCCGTAACTAATTTGAAGCAAACATAGAGAGACGCGTGGCACTGTAGCATAGGATTTGTAATTTTAAAGTAGAAGCTTGCAGTTTCACCTAAGATCACAACATTAATTAACACCCAAAAAAAAATTTAGATAACTAATTATGTATCAGTCAAATTTTTTGAAATTTTATAATATTAGAAGAAAATTCAAGAAGTTTAAATCATCAACGAGTTGATCTAATAATCACTAACAAGGAAAAAAAAGAAAAGTAAAGAAAAAAAAAAGTTGTTTTTGCAGTATTTGGGTGTCATCGTTTTTAAACTTCCACTTATATATAATTCTTGAAAAAAAAGAAAAAGAAAAAACCACTTAATGTATCATGCATAGTCTAAACCTTAGACCTATTTTTATTGTAACATTATATAATCACACTATCAATCGATCAAACTAAGAATACGTTTCATTAATTATTTTGTATAATAATATATCTATATATTACCTAAATAGCCACCTATTCTTGATTTTTTTTTGTAGTAAAACTATCGCCTATTCTTTTTTTTTTTGGTAGTAATCACCAATAAATAATTTAGAATAATGCCACATATGCCAAAATTCAAACTTTTAAAAAAGAACCACTCCTTTAAAAATGTAAAATTTTCAAAGAATAAAAATAGATGTCATTGCCGATGGTTGTGAAAATAACCAGCTACGCTGAAACTCAAATTAATTAGGGGAAAAAAAGAGCTTTTAATATTACTTGGAACACTTAGAGTCTATTCGGCCCAATTTTTGGAGACTCAAAAGTGCTTTTTATGAGTCCAAAAGCTAAAGCTAACTTGTTTGGTCTATTTTTAAAAGAGTTTTACATAAAAACTGAAGCTCAAAATAGCTGAAAAATTAGAAGTCCAAATTGGAACTTTTGATAAAAAGCTTTTGAAAATCTATTTTTATATCATGTCAAAAATTATTTTTCTTTGTTTTTTAT
The DNA here is from genome assembly GCA_028554755.1 of Cordia subcordata. NCBI lineage: Eukaryota > Viridiplantae > Streptophyta > Magnoliopsida > Boraginales > Cordiaceae > Cordia > Cordia subcordata. The sequence goes on along the minus strand of JAPTOF010000002.1, from coordinate 13,128,151 downwards.
CAAAAGTACTATTCTATATTTTTTAAAATCTAATATTAACCTCAAAACAACTGAAAACTCAACTCCTAAAATATAGAGCCAAACAATCAAGTGTTTTTATTTAATAACACTTTTATCCAAAGCTCTACTGCTAAAAACTCTACTACTCAACAGCTGGAATCTCACAACTAGACCAAACCGAGCTTTAATTTAACAACAATAACACTTAGAGAGGTTTCAACCCTCAATCTTTCAAATCTTAAGAAGACTAAATGAGTGCTATACATACTAACCCAACTAAGGTCATCTTTGCAATTATATTTTATCTAATAATAATATACGCTCGTCGTGATTGTAATTTAAAGTAATATATTCAAACAAGCACCCCCTTCTAATCAAGATACAAACTTCCAAAAGGCATAATTTTGTACTTGATTATCCACTTTTTTGTAACTAGTCATATATTCTGTTTCAAATTCATCTCAATTTAAGATAAAAAGAATTTCATCTCAAATTCATTTTAATTTGAAATGAAAATTTTCTGTTTCAAATTCACTAATTTCTAGTAGTGATTTATTGCATGAAAAATCAAGTTGCATGTGCATAAACTTAGGAAGGCATAACTTTACACTCAGTGATCCGTTCTGGGTGAACATAATTTTTTTTGAAATCAGCACTTGCACTTGTATATAACGTATCATGTCATGGAGGAGACAATGATGGACGTTGTGCTTGCAAAACACTATTAGAGTAGTTATAGGTAGTAGGATTTTTTTTATAAATAACACAAATAGTAAAATTTTTCACGAAAATAGCGTTGTTTTGAAATGGTTTTCAAAAATAGCCTTTTCGGCTTTTGAATAGCCAAAAGTACATTTGAAAAAACAAACGTTTTTTGAATAAACGTAACTTCTTTTCCGGACACATTGTCAGGCCATGCGGATAACCGAATTTGACTACTCAAAAGCCGAAGTCAACGTTCGGCCATTCAACAGCCAAAAATTGTGAGGGAATATATTCCTCTGTTAGCGTTCGGCTTTTGAATAGCCGAATTCTGCTATTCAATCTCTGAAAATGTGAAAAATAGTGATAAGTTCGAAATAAGTGTTTAATTTATATGTTAGATGCACTTGATTTTACTATAGAATGCTCCTTAATCGACGTTTTTAATGTAATTTTGCATGATTATGCTTAGTAAAAGAAGGTAGATGCATTATGTATGGATTCAAGAGCTTTTTGGACGTGTTTGTAGCGGTCAAAGTTGACTCTGTCACTTGAAAAAATGCCACTAATTTGCTACGCGAGTTTGACCGAGGTTGACCAAGATGGAAAATATTTTTTTTGGACTTTTAGAAGGAAATAGATTAAATTTAGAAGACTTTATTTCATTGGAAATTATATTTAAGGATTTTACCTTATTATTCTTTTTGGGCCATTAAGGGTTTTCTTATCTAAAAAGGAAAGTAAGTTAGGGTTTTTCTTATATATATACCTCTCTTTAGCAGACAATTCAACAATTTCTCTTCATTCTTTGGGCGACATTTATGGACATTAAGTTCTAATTTTCTTTTCTAGCTGAAGATTAATTAGGATTTCAGTTCATCAATTCCGTGAGATCTAATTGTTTTATCCCTTTCATGTTATTTTGATAGTTGTATATTTACTGTTTCAAGAATTAATATTGTTCTGTAATTGTTTAATTAGGGCCCGATTATTCAATTGCGTGACAATAGGTAGCCAGTTTGATTAATTTAATTAATCTAAAAATAGTAGTAACTAGGTTTCATGTGCAATTACGCAATTTAAATTAGCAATTACTACAAGAGTATTGACTTTTAGAATCAAGTCTTTTTAGATTTTTATTGCTGCTGTTAGATAGATCCTGTAGGCATTTTTGGAGATTAAAACGTCTAATAGGTAAGGTGATAGCAGAAAAATCGTATGGGATTTAACCTGTTATCAATACTGTAAGGAAAGATGAGGTTATTAGGCCGAGCCAAAAACCATAACTGATTTATTGAAATAGTTGAAAATATTTTTGCATCCAGGATCCGATTTGTTAACCGAAATTGCGATTGTTCCTCAGGCTAGATTTAATTCTCGTTAATTTTCTATTTTTCCAGTTTTGCGTTAACTTAGAATTGTGCATTTTAGTCATTTTTATTTTTATTTACGTTTTTTTATTTTCTGGCCGAATTGCATGCCCAAGCAGTGCGGACCAGTTTTACTTTTTCACATTTAATTCCCTCCTTTTTTATTGCAATTTAGTTGATTAATTTACTTGGTACAATTAGCATAAAATAATCTCCCAATCCTTGTAGATTCGACCATGTTCTCATCACGTACTCTATTTAATTTTGCGAGGTAAGAATTCGAATATTATTTCTGATGGTTTTGACGCCCATCAAATAGGCACATTTACCGCGGTAGTTTAAACTTCGTCAAATTTCGGCTATTCAACCACCGTATTCGACTATTCAAAAGTCGAAAATTACGATTGCAATGGTACAGTGGTAAATGCAGCAATTTCGTTGATTGAAAAGCCATTTTCGGCTATTCAAAAGCTGAAAAGGCTATTTTTTAAAACCATTTCAAAACAACGTTATTTTCGTGAAAATTTTTAATATTTGCGTTATTTATTAAAAAAAATCCAAGAAAGTTAATAATTAGTACTTGTAATTGAGTCAAAGTCAACTCATTAAAGGAAGTTAACTCTAACTAACTAATTATTATGTAACACTAATATATATATATATATATATATCAGGGCATTATACACCCTCAAGGACGCAATCTTAACCTTCTTAAAAATATGGCTATTGATAAAAAAAAAAAAACTTAATTTAATCCAAAAGAAATCTTCCCAAATTAATTTCCTTAAAGATGATTTGGAATTCAAAAAAATTGAAGAACAAATTAATAATCCAGAATTCCAACAAAAGGTTCAAGCTTTTCAAGAAAAATTAATTGCAGAAGTCTGTCATTCAAACCCAACAGCCTTTTAGCAAAGAAATAAGCCATGCAGTCTCTCTCTCGTATACTAAAGAATTTTCTGAAATCATGATCCCTACAAAATCTCGACCAATCCAAATAAATGAACAACTTCTTGAACTTTGTAAACAGTATATTGATGATTACCTTCAAAAAGGCTTGATTAGACCCATAAAAGCCCTTGGAGTTGCTCGGGTTTCTTTGTTAATGATGCTGCTGAGATTGAAAGAGGTGCTCCACGAATGCTTATAAATTACAAATCTCTTAATAAAGCTCTTCAATGGATCCGATACCCCCTTCCAAATAAATGTGACCTTCTTAAAAGACTTGTTCATGCCAAAATCTTCTCTAAATTTGACATGAAATCAAGATATTATCAAATTAAAATAAAAGAAGAAGATTAATACAAAACTACATTTAATGTCCCTTTTGGTCAATACAAATGGAATGTAATGTCATTTGGTCTAAAAAATGCTCCCTCTGAATGTCAAAAAATCATAAATGATATTTTCCTTTGTTTTTCAAAATTTTAATAGTCTATATTGATGATGTTTTAATTTTTTTGTATCAATAGAACAACATTGGAAACATATGCATGCATTTTTTAATACGGTCAAAGAAAATGGTCTAGTTGTGTCTACACCAAAAATAGTTTTGTTCAAAATACAAATTAGATTTTAAGGTCATAATATCACTCAAGGCACAATTAAACCAATTGATAGGACAATTGAGTTTGCATCAAAATTTCCTGATGAAATTAGGGATAAGAAACAATTTCAAAAATTTTTAAGATGTCTCAATTACATCTCCGAGTTTGGTCCCAATCTCACCCAACTGTCAAAACCCCTATACCAAAGATTATCAAAAACTCCATCTCCCTAGACAGACCATAGCCTGTCAACTCAAAGACCAAGCTCGATCTTTACCTTGTCTTGGACTTCCTGACCAAAAAACTCTCAAAATTGTCAAAACTGATGCTTATGAGCTAGGCTATAGTGGCATTCTCAAACAGACTTTTGGCCCAAGACAACTTGAACAAATTGACCGCTTTACCTCAGGATTTTGGTCCAAAACGCAGCAAAACTACTATAAAAAAAGGAAATTTCGTCTATAGTGCTATGTATCACCAAATTTCAAGATGATTTATTAAATGAAAATTTTCTCTTGAGAATTGATTGTAAAGCTACAAAAGATGTGTTTTACAAAAAGATGTTAAGAATCTTGCTTCAAAACAGATTTTTGTGCAGTGACAAGTTCTTCTTTCTGTTTGTGATTTTGATATAGAATTTATCAAAGGAGATACTAATTCGCTTCCAGATTTCTTAACTAGAGAATTCCTGCAGGGAAGAATAGAAGGATGGATTCACTCCATCCAAATTGGCCCGAAGCAAAGCCAAATTCCAAAAGTTCCTGCGCTCAAGGAACATCCTCCTTTTCCTCCCAAACTCTACAACCCCTCTCCCCACAAAGCAAAATGATTAGTTTAGGGCAAATTCCCTGCATTCCAAATCTTCCTTTGTCAACATCAAATATCTTTTCTCCGCTTCACACTTATTCTCAAGCCTCCCAAACATCTCCATCACAACCTTCCCCTTCTCAAAAATCATCTTCTCTACTCAAGAGTCAGTATATTTTCAAAAGTTCTTTCAAATTTTTTTGGATTAATCAAAAATATGCCCAAATCAAAGATCCCTAGATTCTCCTCAAAGAACTCTTCTTCCCTCATTGTTTTCCTGCTCCTGATAACCAAAAGTCTCAAAAGTTTTATGAGTACATTTTAGTTGACACCGATTCAATTGAAATTACTCATAACAAGAACTCCAACGGTTAAATTGCCTGCTCAAAGATTCGCATCAAAAAAGTTTTTTCCCCCTCCGACTGGAAAGCTCTTCTTTCTCAGCCCAAACCCTTCTCCCAACGGTTTATCTTATCAAGTTTCAATTATTTTGAATATCAACAAGCCTAGATTAAGATATTTCTTTTTCAAAACAAATCCCATCAGCATTCCTTGTTTCTTTTCTTTGTGAAAAATTCAAACTTGAAAACTCCTCTCTTTGGTTTCGCAATTGATGGAACCTTTTAGGACCAACCACTCAAATTTTCCCTGAGCAAATTTTCCAATTTTACAAAGACTGGTTACTTTCCTACCAAAACCCTAAAAAATGGTAGTTTTTCAACCCTCTTTTTGTTTGTTGTTCCCAATTCAATGTTCGTGGATCCTCTCATGGGATATTCAAATCCGACTAGCTACAAAGACTGAACCCCGATTTTTAGCTAGAAATTTTAGCATTAAGTGTTAGGATGGTTTCAATTGTTCAAAATTCACCAAGGCCGACCTTGATGAATGGTTCAAAAACAATCATGAAGCTACCTCCATAGTGTCCAAAGTTCAAAGTCAGTTTTTGGCTCACAAAGTGCAAATGCAGGTAAAACTGGCAGCAGCCCCAGATCTGAAGACATATAACAAAATTATCAAAGAATATTTCCAACAGTTTGGGACAAAAGAAGATGAAGAACAGCCTCAAACTTCGGCAGTCATCCCATGATCCAAATCAAAATAAAGATGATTGCTTTGGAATCGACACATCAGCTTTCGATTTTTGAAGCCAACAAAACATGCTGTTCATAATGACAATGAAGAAAGTGGTTCTGAGCAGCGTCAAAACAACTTTTCAAAAGGTGAACAGTTTCAAATCCGTAAATCGAGCACCATCCAAAAGATGACAAATTGTTTTCAACTCAAAGACCTCAAAAGGTGTAAAAGGAATCTCACCCGTGAAGCTACAGTTGCAAGACAAGAAGTAAAGTAGATCACGCGATGCAAAAGCCGAATTCTCCGAAAGACTTTATTTCCTTTTCAAGCTTTGTAATAATTTCTTTTGTTTTCTTTTGTATTCCCCAGGCCTATATAAGGTTCCAAGTTGTTTAAGTTTGATGTTTGCTTTGTTGTATTCTCTTCTTGTACCCTTCTCATATCAATAAAATTACTATTTCTCTCAAAATCATTGTGTTCAAACTATTGTTGTGCCATCAAACTTAAGACACTTTTGTTAATTCAAATCTATTTTCTTTTATATATTGTTATTTTCTGAATTTATTTGATTTACATTTGTTTATAAATGGCTTTGTTTATATACTACTCTGCTGCCTGGGCCGTTTCTAATATCAGAGCTAGAACTCCTTTTTGAGTGACCTTCCAAATAACTGAACCAAATTAACTATCCCCTGTTCCCAACAACCCAATAGTCACGTGGTAAGTCTCTATTGTTGCCTGTAGTTTAAGGAATAGAGTTTAGTTAATATGTCTAGGTTATTTAGAACAAACTCAAATAGGAGTATGGCATCTGCATTCTCAGTATTAGATCCACAGCAAATAGTAGATAAACAAAAACAAAAGTTTTTAGATATAGATCAAAAGCTTTCAGACTAGCAATTACCTAGGGTAGATTCAAATGAAGTTTATCTTAAAAATACCTTTGATTTTGCAACAAGTTATTCAATTAAGACTGTAGAACAAACTCTTTCAATTTCAAAGCATGTTCAAAGTATTCAACTTTTGTCGGGTAAAGCAATTCAAAAGCATAGGCAAAAATACTCATACATGCATTTAGGATTAGTCCAAGTTGCTGTCAAACCTTTAACTAGAAATGGTCTCAAATCTTCTGTTTTAATTGCACTTCGAGATGCTAAGCATCACAAATTTATTGATTCCTTGCTTGGTACGATTGCTTCAAGTTTGTCAAAAAGTCCTATTTATTTTAATTGTTTTCCAAACTTTTCTATGGTATTACAAGATCTAGGTGTTAACAAAACTTTAATCCTGAATCTTTAAATCTCAGGATTTGACATGGATCCTGATAATATTTCAATAGTAATAATATATAGGATACATTATAAGGTAATGAAAACACTCTTAAATCCAAAAGCTTTAAGATGTGATCCCAAAGGTAAAACTCTCTTACTTCAATCAAACTTAGAAGATAATATAAGTAAAACTTTCATTCCAAAAGAGATCCAGTGGGCTGAAGTGGAACTCCCCACAGATTGGACTGTCCATAACAAACCAAATCCTTCACCTCCTTAACAACATGAAGACCTAGAACAAATAATAGAATATCCTAATGGAACTGTAGAAATCAAATTATCAAATAAAATAAATGATTCTCTTAGGTTTAGTACTTTTGAATTTGTGTCATAAACTTCAAAAACCTCTTCCTATTCTAAATCTGATTATATTCCTGAATGTTCAACATTTAAATTTCAAGTAATTAGAGAACATCCTCCTATTCCTCAAAATGTGTATGTGGCATCATCTTCAACCCATGTCTCCGACCTTTAGCGAAATGAAACCTCCCACTCCTTGTGTTTCAAAAAGCAAATATACGTCTCAAGCACGTTGTTGGGAAAATCGAGGACACACGAACACACATCAAAGCACAGCGAAAAACACACATAAAGAACACGCAATATTTTAACGTGGTTCGGCCATCTGCCTACGTCTACGATTCCCTCTGGGATAAATTCCACTATTCAACAATAATGGGATTACAACTCAGGTGGTGACTTTTTGCACGGACAGAAAAGTCTAAACCCTCCCCCACAGAATTCTTATAATATAAGATACTCTTGATGCTCTCAGACTCTCTCTCTCACCCACACCCCCCCATGGGATGTGACCCTAAGGCACTCTCCTAAGGCACACCTTGTACAACTAATGCAAGAGTCCTATTTATAGAGGAGATTTCCTTGTCCTCCAAGGCAAAGGATTTCTTCATCTATCAATCCAACTATAATTAAGACTCTTACCATAACTAGAATTTTAATTCTCATTAAAATTCTTTCCTAATTTGTATGGGCTTGGACTTTGAGCCATAACCCAACAAATTTCTCCCTTGGCGAAAAGTCCGAAGCTTCTTTGCCGCAACTGGAACCTCTTCACAGTCTTCATGCTGGAGCCCTTGCTCGACAACACTCTTCACGACAGCAACTACCAACACATCCTAGCAGGTTTTCGAAGTCATCCCTAACATCCCTCTTCGTGCCGTCTAACCTCGACCTCTTGAGGTTGTTTGTGTCCTCCCTCGACACTAGACATCCCGGACGTGATCTTCTTTCTAACAGTAGCATTCCTTATCAGTCATCTGGCCAGGACTCTGATCGTTCAGCTACGTAGACTCTCTTCGCCCGACTCCTCCCTTGAATCGAACCTTCTTCAACTAGTCTACTCATCCAAACTTTTCTCCTCTAGAAGTTTTTTCACTAGTCGGCTAAATGTGTTTGCCCGCACAATGCTTCAAAGACTTTCGTAGAATTTCATCACCACTTCATTGTTTTACCCAATTTCAAGGCTCACTCACGATACATCAAGAAATTTGCAAAACGAACCTCAAAAACGAACTCAGGACGTCGAAAAATGGTGAGGAGACCCTCGGTCAACGCGGTCAAACCCCTGCAGCCCTTCGGTCAACGTTGGTCAAACCTTCCGTTTGACTATTTGACCACAAACTCACAAAACTTGACCTGCTTGTATCTCACAATCAGACGATCGAATCGTCACGAAATTTTAGCAGCTTACTCTCCTCGCCGAGACAAACACACAACAACAAACGGATAGTCGACGGACTCCGGGAAGGCTGCCAAACATGACCAGCAGATCAGCGAATTTTTTTACTCTTCTTCGGCGTTTCTTTTTCGTTTTCGTGCAAACCAGCGTCCTCCCTCCAACCAGGCTCTGATACCACTTGTTGGGAAAATCGAAGACGCACGAACACACATCAAAGCACAGCGGAAAACACACATAAAGAACACGCAATATTTTAACATGGTTCGGCCCTTTACCTACGTCCACGATCCCCTCTGGGATAAATTCCACTATTCAACAATAATGGGATTACAACTCAGGTGGTGACTTTTTGCACGGACAGAAAAGTCTAAACCCTCCCCCACAGAGTTCTTATAATATAAGATACTCTTGATGCTCTTAGGCTCTCTCCCTCACCCACACCCCCCCATGAGGTGTGACCCTAAGGCACACCTTGTACAACTAATGCAAGAGTCCTATTTATAGAGGAGATTTCCTTGTCCTCCAAGGCAAAGGATTTCCTCATCTATCAATCCTACCATAATTAAGACTCTTACCATAACTAGAATTTTAATTCTCATTAAAATTCTTTCCTAATTTGTATGGGCTTGGACTTTGAACCATAACCCAACACACGTGATCCTGATCTCTTTGTTCTTACAAATGATTTTTGAAATTGATTTTCAATATATAAAACTGATTTTAATTCTTCCAAAAATGTGTCCAAAAGAAAATGGTTTTTGAATAACTTTTCTCGCCCCTGGAAAGATAATATTCACGAAGAATATTACTCTTTTATGAGAGAAAAAAAATTTAATATTTTCTTTTTTGACTGGTTTGAAATGTTTTGTGAAGCACAACAAATTCAATCTCCTTTTCCCAAAACTCTCCAAGTAGTTGTTGAATCTACAAAAAAAAAAAAAGGGTATTAGTGGATGACGAGGTTATCGATTTCAAATTCCATCCTTTCCAGCATCTTAAACTTCCTTATAAGGAATACAAGTTTAATGCTGCTCCAATCAAAGGTCCCTCTTCCCTTGACCCTGAAAAAGAAGCTATTGTTAAATATGTTAATAAGAAAATTGAACAAAATAATTATACCAACCAATATTTAGATACTTTAGGAACTCATCTTTCTAAAGTTGAATCTCTTCTCAATAACCAAAGTTCCTCTTCTCCAGTCCCTCCAAAACCTTAAATCTCGCAACCATTGATAAAACCTTTCAATCTCCCTTCTTCAATAAAACTTAAGTCAACCCCAGATGACTACCTTTCTAAATTAGATCAACAAATCGAGACCCTTTCTAAGCTAACTCTTAAAGGCAAAAGTAAAGCTGTAGATACAGAACCAAATATTGCCCCAAAGACACCTCCTGCTTCTAAAGGTATCCAAATCCAAGAACCTTCCCAAAGTAAACCTTCTCAAAATAAGCTTTTTGTCCTCCGTCAAACCTCTGACTCAGAAACCAATAATGAGTCTATAGCTAAGCTAGAGCATCAATTTACCTAACCGGAACAAGAACCCCAAATTAAATCTCTTACCTCTCGTATGCATCATAGTCCAAATCAAAGCTCTTACCACACCTTGCCAAATTACTATCCCAAACCCACTCCTATCGATATTCAATCTGAAGAACTCGCAAATTTCTCCCAGAGTCATTATCCTGAAGGCTCTCTGTATGAATGGAATATAGATGGAAAATCTAATTATGAAGTTCTTAACCTTCTCCATGAAATGACAATGGCCTCAAATGTATTCCGACTTTATAATAAAACAAATGTCCAAATTGCCCAAATGCTCGTGTTTGGATTTACCAGCATCCTCAAAGGATGGTGGAATAATTATCTTTTCGACACTGATCATCAAAACATTATTTCTGCTATTAAAAAAGACGCCAATAATACTCTCATCCTCAATGAGCAAGGGCAAATGATTTTAGACGCCTTTCCCACTCTTCTTTCTTCAATTGCACTTCATTTCGTAGGAAATTTGCAAGGTCTTCAAGATAGTTTGATAGAGACCCTTTCAAATCTCAAATGTAAAACTCTTAGAGATTTTAGGTGGTATAAAGATGTTTTCTCTCTAGAGTTATGCTTCGCCAAGATTGTAATCATACTTTCTGGAAAGAGAAATTTCTTTTTGGACCTCCTCCTCTTTTCGCTGAAAAGGTTAAAACTAAAATCGTTGATACGTACGGAACTATTCCATATGGCAACCTTACTTATGGACAATTAATCTTCTTTATTAATCAAACTAGACTCCAACTCTGTACTGACCTTAGAATCAAAAATCAACTCGAATGCCAAAGAATAACTATCCGAAAAGAATTAGGTAACTTTTGTGAACAATTCGGATACCAACCTCTTTGCTCCTTTACCAAAAAATCCTCACCAAAAGAAAAATACAGGAAATCTTATAAGAAGACATATAAAAAACAATATTATAAGAAGCCTTATCAAAACGAGAACCGTTCTTTCAAAAAAGATAAAAGGAAACATACTTCTGCAAGAAAACCTAAAACTCCAACTTGCTACAAATGTGGAAAACTCGACCACTACAAAAACCAGTGTAAGTTAAAACAAAAATTAAATGCTGTAGAACTTGATGAAGAAATTTAACAACAAATCTTTAACCTTATAAATACTAACTCCTCTCCTTCTTCCTTTGACTCCGACGAACCTTTCCAAATCGATGAAATCATAAGACAAACTTCTCCAGATGAGTACTCTTTTTCCTCCGAAAATGAATGTCCTGTTTCAAAAAATTATACTTGTCAAAATTGCACTCCAAAATTAAAATTGAATATGATAAAACGTTCTACAACAAATCAATTACTTGAATTTGCAACCTGCCTTGATTCCCCTGGAAACAAATTGAATATCTTAAAATTATAAAAGAATTAGTTGCAACAACCCAAGACTCGCCTCCAAAAAACTTCCCCTTCCATAAAACTAAACCTCAAATTTATGATATCAAAGAAATTTTAAATAGACATACTAAACCAAAAGAAATTACAATTCAAGACCTTCAAAATGAAATCCAAGAATTAAAAAGAGAAATTGTACAAAAAAAAAATCAGGAATTCAAAATATTAATCTGGTCTTACAGTCAAAACCTCCAGTTGAACCTTCGACTTAATTACATGAAGAAGTGTCTACCTTAAATCTTGACGATAAACTCTTTAGAATATTTTCCCAAATAACCTGGCAAAAATGGAGAACTACAATCACCCTCGTAATAAATAAACATGAAACCTTTAATTTTATCGCACTTATTGACTCAAGTGCTGACATGAATTGTATACAAGAAGTCCTGATCCCAACAAAATATTTCAATAAAAACCAAAGAATGAGTCACTGCAGCAAATGGTTCCAAACTTCATATTAAATGTAAGCTATCAAATGTTCATATTTGTAAAAATAGAATTTGTATGAAGACTAACTTCCTTCTTATTAAAAATTTTGATTCAGATATAATTTTAGGAACTCCTTTTCTTAACTTAATTCAGCCTTTCTCAGTTTCTTCAAAGGGAATTTTCTCAAAAATGTTTTTACAAAATATTTTTCTCTCTAAAATTATCTTTATCATATATATAGTCAAAATTAATCACCATTCAAGACTGCGTCAATCAATTCAAAGAGGTATTATCATCTATATGTGAGTTTGTTGAAAGTGCAAAAGCAAAATGGAGCAAACCATAAAAACTAGTGAACGGTGACCGAAAAGGTTGTTAACTGGAACATAATCTTTCCCGAATCTAACTTAAAATGTTAATTAGTGCCTCGTCAAATTAGATGAGGTAGTGAGTGATTAACCTCATGCAATAATTTTAATATCCCACGTTTCCCGAGACAACATAAAAAATGTAATACTTATGAATGTGGACGTAAGACATACAAATATGCGATCGGACCACGTGGCATTTTTTTTATTTTTTCTCTTTCTTTTCTTTTTGTGCATCTGTATATTATATCTATTTGTAATATATATAAAGCAATAGTATGCCCCTTTTCATTCTCTCGCCCACTAAAAATTGACATTTTTTGCCTAACATGGACATTCCTGAAGCTTGACATGTGAATGTAGAACCATGGCTCAATGTTTCACACATGTATGTTATAAGTTGTTGTATTCAGTTTAAAATTTTAATAAATATAATATAAGGGAAATATTTAATTGCTCCCTCAAGCGTACTGAACAGTTTGAGCTAAGTTTACTGTTTTGCCCTTAGTGTGTATATACTGTTCGTTGTTAAATCTTTATATTTTAGACCCTAGATTGCTTGCCCTAAAAGATGAAGAGCCGTATAGATAAATGGTACTATGGGTGAAGATAGCGATCTTAACGTTTACGAATCTAAGGAAGAAGTAGAGTAATGCGTAACATTAACTGTTAAGGATGCTTGTGAGTGCTTAAAGGAGTTCCTTAGATCATTGTGGAGCATTGCAATTGTTGTTTCGATCTTGAGATGATTGCAAGGTGATAGAGAAGATACCACCGAGACAACTTCTAACAAGGTGGCTAGGGACTTGGGGATATAGACAATGCATAGCAGTGGGCCTGTTGTGGGGCAAAGGCAATTGACGTAAGAAGAGTTCAAAGTTGCTGATGAGAAGCAAATACAATTCAAGATAGAAATTTGTGAGGTGCGGCCTATACTCTAAGTACTCGTTTTAGGGAAATAGGTGTTAGACCCATCTTAGTGAAGATACTGTGATATAGGCTTTTTTTATACATCATAGTTGACATCTACGTAAATCAATCAATGAGAGATTTTAGCCTAGATTAGGGAGTCTGAATTGATATGAATTGTACTTGTATATGATAGCAACTACTCCTATTTAAAGGAGAAAACTTGCACAGACATAATCATCGAATACAGAGGGAAAATTCCCTCTTTCATGTTAGCACGAGTCTAGGTTGGTCTATCGATACAATTCTTTTTTCTCTGAATTCTTCATACTGTTCTTTACAGCTAACATGACAGATACAACCCAGATCACCCCTTCTTCCAAATCAACTAGTCCTCAGATGAGTCCAGATGTTGCTTTTCTTCCATCCACTAAATACATCCCGCAAGAAATTTCTCTAAAATTGGCCTCTGACAACCTTTTACTCTGGAAAACACATATCAACCCTGTTCTTAGATATTATTTGCTGCTGGGCTTCATTGATGGAACTTGTAAGAAACCCAGCTCCCCACCGGACGCTGTTGTGCAATGGATTCGCCTAGACCAAATGGTGTTAAGCTAGCCTCTCTTAGCCTTTTTGATTCGGTTCTTGCACAGGTCATCATAAAGAAACTGCACGCAACGTATAGGTCACACTGGAACTCTTGTATGGCTCACAGTCTAGAGCATGAATCCAACAATTGAAAACAGAGTTACAGTTCTTAGCAAAAGGTGCTCAATCTATTCATTCTGACTTACAACTTGCCAAATCTCTTTCTCTGGCTCTCGCAAGATCCGGAAAGCCCATCGAGGATGAGGATCTGGTTCTTTGGACTCGTTGTGGACTAGGCTCTAAGTATGACTCGATTGTCACCACATATTCAACTATTGTCGAATGATGCTGGCAATTCTTTGGGTACCTCTTGGTTCATCAAATACTCCAACTTCTAATCCAATAAGAACGCATCATATGGTTATTAGAGCAATGGATGGTATAAGGAAACCACGCGTCTTCTTTTCTACAAAATATCCTATTAAAGTTGGGACTTCTTACTGCGACAACAGCACTACCAGAGAAACCTGCGTGTTTTACAGAGGCTAATAAGGATCCTAACTGGCCAGCGGCAAAATGCTTAAAGAGTTTAAGAGGGTGTTTGGCTTTGCTTATTTTGGTTGCTTATAAGCATTTAGAAAAAAAAACACCCTTTCACATGTTTTTTACTATTTAGGTGCTTATAAGCGCCAAATGAGCAAAGCCAAACACCCTCTAACTCTCTTGTTCACTATAAAACCTGGTGCCATATACATCTTATATGCATGTTATAGGATGTCGTTGGGTTTATAAAATTAAACAAAAGGCTGATGGTTCCTTAGAGTGTTATAAAGCTCGATTGGTAGCTAAAGGCTACAAATAACAACATGGTCAAGATTATGATGAGACCTTTTCCCTAATTGGCCCTGCCACAATCCGCCTCATTCTCACTTTGGCTCTATCACAAAATTGGCTTTTAAGACAATTAGACGTCAAAAATTCCTTTCTCCATCGCGACTTAACTGAAACTATCTACATACAACAACCTCAGGCCTTTATTGATCCAAATCATCCAAACCATGTGTGCCACTTACACAAATCTCTATATGGCCTCAAACAGGCCCCTCGTGCCTGTTATCAGAAGTTCAACAATTATCTCATTTCATGTGGTTTTTCAGGCTCTGAGCATGATGCCTCCTTATTTCTCCGGATTGATAATCAAAGTGTCATTATTCTTTAATATATGTCAATGACATTGTTATTCTTGGCACTTCAGAGTCTTCTATCTCATGTTTATTGCTCAATTATCTGATGTTTTTGATATGAAAGATTTAGGGCCATTGCATTGTCAGCGACCCCTAAAGGCTCGTATTAACACAAACAAGATACTCCATTCAAGTGCTTACTCAGTTTGGCATGGTAGGAGGTAAACCGTCTCTACTCCCACTTCCAGAGTTCGACTCAACTTGACAGATAGTAGCCCTTGCAAGATCCCACTGAATTTCGCCAATTGATGGGTGGATTACAATATCTTATACAACACGCCAGACATAGCTTATGCTGTAAATTTAGTGTGCCAATAAATGCATGCCCCTCGCATTACACACTTGGTAGTAGCTAAGAAAATTCTTCGCTACGTCAAGCATATGCTACAAGTGGGTTTTATCTTTCAATGGCAGTCATCTTTGGATATCAACGATTATACAGATGCTGATTGGGCTGGGTGCACCCTACAGGGCATTCCACCTCCACATTCGCAATTTTTATGGGGAATAATTTAATCTCATGGAGTTTTCGCAAACAACCTACGATGGCACGATTAAGCTTGGAAGTCGAATATCATGCAATTACGTCTCTTGCTCCTGAATTATTGTGGGTATCGCATATTATTGGTTTCTTGAATATTCAAATTTCACATGCTCCACTAATGTTGTGTGACAATGTGAGTTCAATATATATTGCCACCAATCCTGTAATCTATCGTAGGAGTAAACACATTGAGATTAATGTGTTTTTTGTTTGTGAGAAACTCAAGAGTAGGAAACTGTGGCTTTAGTTCATTCATGCTCAAGACCAAATAGCCGATGTGTTCACAAAGCCTCTGGTTAAAGCTCGTTTGAGGGACTTGCGTGCTAAGCTTTTTGTGTTTTGCAACCCATCAGCTTCTGGTGGGGGGAGGGGTGTTAGACCCATCAACTTGTGGGGATGTTAGACCCATCTTAGTGAAGATACTGTAATATAGGCTTTCTTTATATATCATAGTTGACATGTATGTAGATCAATCACTGGGAGATTTTAGCCTACAATAGGGAGTCTGAATTGATATGAATTATATTTGTATATGGTAGAAACTACTCCTATTTAAAGGAGAAAACTTGTACAGACATAATAATCTTCAAACACAAAGGGAAAGCTCCCTCTTTCAGTGGGTCTTAGGGTTTGAGTCCTACCTTATTTGTTGTACTGTCATGTCTCTAGTCTTGATATATTTGTAGTACTATAATATCTATAGTGCTGTCATATTTAAAGTCTCTTGTATGTTACAAATAGAAGCTTTGCCTATTGTATTAAGTCTGGGACAGAGAGGTGAGGTAAAGCAAGAGACCTTGTAGGAGGAGAGCTCAAGATGTAAGGGCTTTCAAGCCCGAGCCCCCTCTCCATATGTTGTGTTTGCTTAAATAATAGTGGAATTCTCTTATTTATCCATGGGAGTAGGCTTAAGTCCAAACCATATTAAAAAAAAAAAAAAAGACATAGCACTCTTCACTTGGGACATATAGGTCTCGAGTTGGAGTTCTCAATGGGGATAAGTGATAACCACAATTGATCCTCTTGAAAAAGGAAAAAACGTAAAAATTGAAACCTGAAAATATGGTATAGGGATTAGGGTTTAGAGCTTGTTTAGAAGTGCTTATTTTGGGTGCTTGTAAGTCCTTTTATTAAAAAAAATGATAAAAAACTATTTTTTATTTTAAATACTTACAAACACAACAGCAAAACAGGCTGTTAGTGACACACAAAAACCACCCCCCCCCCCGGCGGCACCACCCTTGCCTCATGTTTACTGCTGTACACTTGACACCTAATAAACAACGTCTAAAATGTCTTGAATCTTTCTCCAAAGAAATAGAAAAAAGAGAAATGGTATTTATTTCTTTATTTATTGTCCATTTTTGCCTTCTAGAAATATGCCTATATGCCAAAAGAAGAGGGAAAAAACTGATTAGTAATGGTAGAGACATAGAAAAAAGTTTGTTACATTAATATACATATATAACTAAGAAGTGATAAGTTATATATAGAAGAATTAATTAATAATAAACTAGCTTGCATTCCATTTTCTAATTTCTTTCTCCCCCAACCCATCAACTCATTTCTTGTTTGATTTCCAAGTGGTCGCGGACTATGAGTGGGTAAGAATACATTTGGTCTAATTACCCACCATTAAATTTCTTTTCTTTTTTTTTTTCTTTTTTCCCCTTGGTTTTCAGTCAAGTGATGGAATAATCAAATCCTGGCCTCTATCTTTGCTCAACCTCTCATTGTTTGTTTCACGATGTTCATCATGCAACCAAAAAGTCTTCCTATGCAAGCCCCAATCTGGGTGGTTGTCAATATTGCCCTAATCCCACATCCCCTCCTCTTCCTTCCGCTCCCCATGTTTCAATGGAGGAGCGGGATGCATCTCGTCTCGATGAAGACCGCGACGGCGACGCTTTGCCTGAAGCGAGAGAAAATCCTAGTCATTCATCATTAGAGACATCATCTGAGACATCATTTGAAGATGCAATCTTAACTCCGGGAGCATATGTTATCCAGGTCCCCAAAGATCAAATCTATCGCGTACCACCCCCTGAAAATGCCATTTTAGCAGAACGTCGTAGCGCACCAAAACCAAAAAACCGGAGTTGTTGCCTTCTTTGTCTGTGATTTTATTCGTAAGGGCTATTCGCATCGAGGGTTCTAACCACTACAGCCCCAGGGCTCCGAGGCCGTAGTCCTCTTTTACATACGATTATTATTTGAAGGGGCGGATACACAATTTTTGTGTGGCAGCAAAAGGCACTTGCTCTATAAATAGTTTGAAATGCCTGCCTTTGTGATTTTGGTATGTAAAATGTTTTACTTCCTTTAATTTTACTCCATCTATTTTAATTTCTAAAAATATTTAAACTTTATTGGTAAAATATTTTAGACCTATTGCTGATTATTTGTAGTGGTCATTTTCATTGTTCGTAACTTTAGAGCAATAGGAATAGGGATTTCCATATTTTTTTTTCCTTAAAATATGGGGAAGTGATTTTGATGAATCGATCTCCTCGTGAAGAGAAAACTTGTCATATCACGTTCATATATAGCTTAAATCAATTGGCATGTGCAACAAAAGAAGGTACTTTTCTTATAAATTTCAAACTAAATATTTTTGGAAAAAGTTTAGATTTCCGACTTATAAAGAAAAGCTTAATTCAACTTTTTTAAAAAGTCAATCAAATATTTATTTAAAAAATTAAAATACTTGAGACATCATAACCAACCTCGCTATTGGAAAGATTATATGCGAGAGCATATGATTACGTGAAGACTGTTACAATATAGTAGTGGCAAAAGAATGTTACTTGAGTCCAGACTTGAAATTGTATATTTTTACTTTACTCTTCTCTAACGTAATTTTCTCTCTTTGGTGGTGACCCCACGAAAAGCCAAATTATCACCCCTTCAGGGCTGCGTTTTCTCACTTCTCAGCTAATTAATAAAAATTGCTCCGCAAAAAATTTGATTTGAGGCTACTTTCCTTAAAAATAATGACCTAGACCCGAGTCTTACAAGCAAACCTATCTTTGTGATTTTAATTTAGCTAGCTAGCAACAAGAAAAACTTACAAATTTGCAAAAAGGGCAAAATAAATAAGTTAACTTGTTTAACTATAGAATTTATCTTTTCCTTTCATATCCTTTCCAATCCAAACAAATAAGAAAAAATCTAGTCTTTTATGAACTTTTCCTTCGTAGTTTTACTCAATCCAAACATGATCGTCTCTCATTGTACTTTATTATTGAATTCTCACATTTCTGTAATTATTAATTCTTTTCTCTCTCATGAATCCAAAAGACCAAAACCATATACAGTCATTTATTGCGTCTGTGTTTAAAACTTACTTGTGTATTAAAGTCATCCCTTAGTGGTCACAGTTCCATTTTGTAGGTTTTAGCAAATTAAATATTTGAAAGTTTTTAGGCACAATAGTTATCTCAAGTTATTTTTTAATTATTGTTATCATAAGATATATCTTTACATTTTAGATGTTTGATGAGAGATAGAAGTGTCAGAATTCAGAAGGAAATTTCTTTCTTTCTTAAAGATGGAGCTTCAGCAATTAGGGTGTGATATACATGATAGAGATTAATCACAATGTGATGGCCCAAAGAAGAAGGATTTTTGTTCATTAGGAGCTATAAAAAATAAAATTGCCCGCATACTATTTCCTCATTTTCATTTTTTATGCGTGGTAATAATTTTATTTTTTAAAAATTTTAAATTATCAATGTATTGTTTTTAAAGTGAAAGGTCATAAAAAAAAAATTAGTCCATATTAAGTAGAGCAGCTGAAGATACAATATGTCTAATATTAGAAGTCACGATTTTTACCCATGTGAGAGGATTGTATTCTCTTAACTCTCACGTGTAACCAGAATTCATCTATGTTCGAGAATTATAATTTGATGACCATATGAATCATTCTCTACAAATATTCTACCATTAATGATATATTATAGGAGAATTTTTTAAAAAAAATGTATGTTGTTATCTTTTTTCCCAAAAAAAGTTTTCTTTAGATCATTATAATTTCTCTCAAGAAATTTTCACAATATAAAAGAAGAGTAAAATACATGTTATCTATTATGATTTTGTCAAGTTAGTTGATTATCTCCCAATGTATTAAAATTTACCACATTATCTTTCTTTACTTTTTAGCAGGTGACACATTGCCCCCTTGTGATTTTTTTAATTAATTGATTACCCCTTTTAGCTTATTTTGTTAGTTAATTACCTTCTTTATGTTTTCAATACTCACCATATTATTCCCTTGTATACAATTGCTTCTTTTTTCCAGTTATTGTCTAATTGGCGCTAACTAAAAATAAGGTTATTTTTATAAAAATACATAACACATTGTAAGTTTAGTAATCATAGATATAAGAAAAGATGCTTATAATGCACAATGAGTTAATTTGAACCAAAAACATTAAAGTAGGAGATCATGTGCCTTGTTTTGAAAAGTATAGGAAGATAATGTAGTAAATTTTAAAATACAATGAATCATCAAATTAAACAAATTATGGAGGGGACAACATGTATTTTATGTAAGGTTGTTCAAGGATAAAGCAAATAAAGCCCTTGTTTTAGGCTCCAAAAATATTAGGCTTGAAATTTCAAAGTTTTATAATTATAGTTTATATAATTATTATATAAAAAAGGTTATTAGATTAGTTGTGTTTTTAACACAAAAATCATAAAAGAAGCCTTACAATCCCTAATAAATCTCATTCTCTCCTAATTAGTAAACAACAACTCTATGCTTAGTTTTTCAAAATCCCTATCCTTTTCTCCCTAATTTTCTCTTCATCAAAATTGGCATCGATTGTTTCTTTTAATTAAATCTCTTTTTTTGCCTCCAATTTTCTTTCCATCAAAATGGGCATCATTGGTTACTTCTGTTAAATTTTCTTTTTTGTTGAGCAGCATCATTCCATTAACTGACTTGTTTTTATTATCAAACTTTAAAACAAAAGATTCTATTTATTTAACCTTTAAATATTTTTTATTTTTACTAGTTTTTCAATTTATAGTTTTATAGGTGTATTTTGTTTTTCTATGTGAGCATATTCATTTTTTATAATTTATAAGAATTTAAATCTGTCAATTAGAAAGTATGAATCTAGTCACTCAAAACTTACCAAAAAAAAAAAAAAAAAGCAAAACATTGAAGCCCTGATGCAATCTCAAAAAGGAGTTAATAAATGGGTTGGCTATAATACCAATTGAGAAACAAATGTTAAAAGAAATTAAATATGAGAATTTGATTAGTAACTTTGCATCTCAAAAAGTTTGACAAATAAATTTTAAATAAAATTTATAAAAAGTTTCATATTGTACTTTCGTTTTAAGCCTTTAAACCTCTTAAGCTGTCCTTGATTATTTTACCCCTATAAAAGAACAATTGTATTTTTCATATCACGATATCAAGTACATCATTTTTTATATATACTATCACACCATCATTCATCCAAGATGTCATGGACAAGTTCAAGCAAAATGAGTTGCCTACTCAGTGATCATTTCTAGTTAGTTAGCACTGCTAATTTAGTTAAAGTTGCTGATAGTTGTAATAGAAGTTAGCTAGTAGCTCATCGTGAGCTCAAGTCTTTGGTTGACTTTTATAAATAGCAGTGACCTCATTGTATTCACTAATCAATAATGAGAAACTTTCTTCATCTTAATTTCTCTCTCTCTAAAGCTTGTTTCTAACATGATATGAGAGCTTCTCTTTTTGTTCTGGATTCAACTAGTAACACTATAGTACTCCTTGTATATGTAGATGATTTAATGATCACTGTAAGCTCTTCTAATTAAAACAATTATAGAATTTGTCAATGCTATGAGTGCTTAATTTGTCATGAAAGACCTTGATTCTCTCTCATACTTTTTGGGCATAGAGGTATCTTCCTCAAGAAATACAATGGTTCTGCACCAAACTAAATATGCCAGGGACCTACTTAAGAGAGGACTCTCTGAATGCAAGTGTAGTACCAATCTTTCACTCAACAAATATTCTCCAATTGGTCAAGATTTTGCGTTGCCATATTCCAATCCAATAGGGTTTAGAAGTCTTATGGGTGCTTTGTAATATCTAACAATAACAAAACTTGATTTGCAGTTTACTGTCAATTCAATGTGTCAAGCAATGCACTAACCTACCAATGCTCATTATGCAGCACTAAAAAGGATCCTCAAATATGTCAAGGGAACTATGTCACAAGGTCTTTTTGTTCTAGCTAGGCTCATTTCAACTGCAAGCATACTGTGATAGTGACTAGGTAAGTGATCCAATAGCTAAGAAATCCATTATTGGTTTTTGCGTATTCTTAAGGCCTAATCTTGTGTCCTGGTCATCTAAGAAACAGCCAATTGTTGCAAGATCATCTACAAAGGTTGAATATGGAGTTACAACAAAAGTCAAAAAGATTACTTGTTAGCATTTCTATGTTAATATGTTAACAATGTTAAATATGGTTTTAAAAGGACCAAATTACCCTTACTATCTTTTATTGCTTTTGCTTCTTTTCCATTAAGATTTAAAATTAAACTAAATTAAAAATTAAAATTAAAAATTAGGAAAATTGAAAACCTAAAATATTTAGTTTCTTAACTTTAATTTTTTATTGTTATATTTTATATTTTATATTTTTTAAATTTTTATATTTCTAGTTTGTATTGTTTATTTTTAAATTTTGAACTTTTATTTTTCATTTTTTAATTTTAAAATTTAATACTGAATCTAAATTTTTAATTTTTATATTTTATATTTTTGAAATTTGAAAATTTTACTTTTAATTTTTAATTTTTAATTTTTTTGATTTTATAAAAAGAAGAAGTCTAAATGAGAGTATTTTGGTCAAAAAGTATAGTAAATTCTAATATTTGACATCCATAAATACACGAAAGAGTAATGTAATGCAATCTCCTTTAAGTAAGACAGGAAAAGTCAAGGTTGAGGGTTTTATGTAGCACTTTTTAAAAAGTATTAGGAATAATATAGTATGTTTTAAATGACAGAGAACAATCAACTACTTATATAAACTATGCGAGAATAACATGTATCATACCCTTCTTTTTATAACAAAAATTCAGTAGACATAACCCAATCACAAAGTCAATCGACCAAGTTGTATACTAGCTGGCAAACCACTTTAGACTTTACTCTTGCTTGTATCAAAAGTCATTAGCTAGTTTGTAGAATTTTTTTAATAATCTAAATGTTTGAATTTTTTTTTTTTATAATGAAAATAATTTTAGAATGTTCACTATAAAAAACTAGAATAGGTGACAATTTTACTATAAAAAGAAGATGAATAGGGTGCAGTTTTATCATATAATCAGAGATTTATATAATATATAGATATATTATTATGCAATATAATTAATTAATGTATTCTTAGTTTGATTAGTAAATGGTGTGATTGTATAGTCCTACAATAGAGAAGATTCAAGGTTCAAACCGTAGCTGAAACATGATGTAGTTTTTTTCTTTCTAAAATTATATATAGGCGGCGGGTTTAAATGGGCAACCACTAAATAGGCGGTGATTTAACCGTCGCTTATTACCTATTATTTTTTTTTTGTAGTGGTTTTTTGAGCTTAAATCAGTAGTCCAATGTCATAATATATAATCTATCAAAAAAGGTTCGGTCTGATTTAATTAGTAGAACACAAGGCCTACTAAACTAGTTCTAAGAGAGTTACTCCATGCCTAATTGCTCTTGTTTGTTCGAAATACACTCACTAGTTTGCATAATTTCATTAACAAATTAGAATAATCTTGACTTTTTCCTTTATTATAAAGGAAAACATCCTTAGCAAGTCCTTCAAATTTAAATGTGTTTGTATATATTGTTTTCTTTTTTCCTGTGATGTGTATGGAATAAGCTATCACTACCCAATCTTTTCAAGCAAATTTTGTCTTTTTTTGCAAAAATTCAATTTTGTGTTATAAACCTTTTGTCAATACTTTAGAAACTAGTAGTTAAAATAAAAATTAGGAAATTACTAAATATCAAAGTCAATATTAGTATGGTTTAAATATCTCAATTTTGATAAGATAACAAATGATTTTAGAATTTTTTGATGGAATTATATGTGACAATGCTTTTATCCAAATAAGTGAAATTAAAATTATAACATTATTATGTCCAATTATATTTATCTTTTATTTTAGTTATTGTAATATTTTTATTAATACATTTTATTATAACAAAATTTATATAGCATCCCGTGTGATCGCATATATATCTTGAGACTACTCTCCAAAAAAATAGTCTCTTGATTGAATGGAACCCAATAAGATAACATTCTTTGACTATGTTTAGATTAATAAGCGAACTTTTATTGCCATCTAAAGAGATAGAATCCTTATTGGATTGCCTCGTTAATTGCATGTCAATTGTTCAGGACGATGAAGCAATGAAATTTGCCCCATTCATTATTATAAAGCAGGTAATTAAGCAGTCTCTTGTTAGTTCGTACGTGTATAGTGTTTTAACATAATAATCTCAAAACTATAAAGGAAGTTTTTACGGGTGATTGTATCCTTATATGTGCACGCATATAAAGTTTAGGCAAATTCTACAAATGATTTATGTTATTTGTAGAAAGTGTCAATTTAATCCTTAATTAGGAAGGCATTTAAAAAGTGTCATTTTGATCTTTATTATTTTAAAATTGATCAATTTAGTCCCTCTAATATTTATAAAAATGACCTGATTGATCCTTATTTTAGTCCTAAAAATAGTAATGTGACCATCAATGACCAATTAATAGGGATGAAATTTAACATTTTTGCAAACATTAAACACCAAAAGAGTTACTTTTGAACAATAAGTGCCAAATTAGATAAATTCTTTTTACAAATACTGAAGATTAAATGAGTCACTCTTAAAATAATAAAAATTAATTAAACTAACACTTTTTGTAAAAAAATATGGACCATTTGTAGAATTCTCTATCGAAAATTAAGATCAAAGCTAAGCAGATATGCATCAATCACAAAGTCATTCTTGCACCTGATCACCAAAAACAGAAATTAAAAAAAAAATCCAAAAGCTAATTAACACTAAATCAGTACGTAACACCAAAATTTGAAACAATTTCTAGCATCTGATCACCAACAACAGAAATTAAAAGAAAATCCAAAAGCTAATTAACACGAAATCAGTACACAACACCAAAGGGAAAATTCCAATATTAGTCCCATTGTTGGCTTATTGTGTGAATTTAATACTCATTGTTATAAAAGTAACATAACTAGTCTTCAATGTTACAAAAAGTGGCACAATTAGTCCTTAATGTTATGAAAGTAGCACAACTAATTCCTAATGTTACAAAATGTGACAATATATTAGTCCTCTTTATTAAATTAACGTTAGAAAATAACAACAAAAAAAAAATATCTCTTCTTCCCCCATCAACCCTAGCCACTTTCACCACCATTGCACCATCACAATCATTCCAGAGAGAGCTTGAAAACAATTAGTTCCATGATGATTCCAAAGTCTACATTTAACCAATAAACCACAATTATTCCAATGGAAAGAAAGATAATTTTTCCACATTTTTCTCAACAACTGCCCTGCTGGCCCGAAAGAAAAAAAAAAGGATCGATCTTGTGCTATGTGTTATACAAGTAATATTAATGTATCATCTTATATATGTCATACGAGTAACAGATTTATTTAATTGTTTCATGGCGCCCAAAAGCTACTTATAGTGGGGAGACCAGTTTGCGCTATGAAAGTGCAACACAAGAAGGTGGTTTATCAACTAACTGAGGCTAATCTTCTGGCTGGTTTGAATTTTATCTTGCTTCAGCCGCTTTGGGTGAAAAAATGGTAACTCCAAACGCTTCATACCCAAATTTCATTGTCAGAGATATTGATGTTTATCTAGTCCTCTTTCGCTTTGTACTTTATCTATTATCTTGAAGACCTCTGAGCACACTGATGACAAATACAGTACAATAGCGGCAAAGGTGGTGGTGTAATGACGGTGAAGGTGGCCGAGGTTGATTGGGGAAGAAGAGGGAAAAGAAAGAAAAAAAAGGCTTTTAAAATTAAAAGACAATTTTACTCCTTAAAATTTGATATTTTTGTTATTTTTAAGATTAATTTAATAGAGATGACTAATATTGTCACGTTTTGTAATATTAGGTACTAATTGTATCACTCTCTATAACATTAGAGACCAATTGTATTATTTTTAAAACAATGAGAACTAAATTGTCACAGTAAGCCAACAATGGGATTAACAGTGAAATTTGCCCTAACACCAAAATTTGAAACAATTTGTTGCATGCATGAAAATTAATCCTAGACCTAATTAATGATCATTCATGAAATTTATAGCACCAAAATTTTTCAAACAACATAACAAAGTTGATGAATCTTTTTATCAAATGAAGAAGAGACGTGAGCATGAGGATCCATTTAGTTATCACCATCTTCCTCTTCCACTTCATCTGGAAGTTCGTTGAGATCGAAAAGGCGAGAAACCATATTATCAATAGCTTCATTGAGACCAGTTTGGTTCCCAGGCTTGTCAAGCACATCATCATCAGAGCAAATAGTGAATCGTTAAGGATGGTCACCGGCCGGAACCAAAGAGACTGTACTGCCATCGGCCGCCGTAGAGTTTTCTTGATTGGAGGCAGACTTCTTGGGGTGCGTAATCTTGGTATGAAGACGTAAACTCTTAAGAGCCAGAACTTAGCGAAGCAAATAGTGCATCAATGAGACTTGTCACCTGTCAGAACCAAAGAGATGGCGTTGCTATCAGCTGCCATAGAGTTTTCTTAATTGGAGGTAGACTTCTTGGGGTGCGTAATCCTAGTATGAAGACGCAAACCCTTAAGAGTCCAGAACTTAGCAGAGCAAATATTGTATTGGCACCGACGGGAAACAAAGAGACAGCACTGCCACCAGCCGCTGTAGAGTTTTCTCGTGTTCTTGCTGTCGACATCGAGATGCATAGAGGCGTTTTGCTTTGTTCTTGTGTGCTTAAAGCTTGTGTGCCCACCAAGTGCCTGAATAGTCGTGAATGAAGCAGGACAGAGCTTGCATTGATAAGACATGTCATTGATGTGTGTTGTTTTGTGTGTGATTGAGTATAGCATTTGTATACATTGTTTGAGGTATTTATAGGTTTTGGAATGCATTTGTGTGATATTTATGCATAACCAGTGATAATTGTACATATCGAGTTTGTACATGCATAGGTGCCTCATTAATGCATTATTTTGTGTTTTAGGTGTGTGCCAAAATGAGTTTGAAACTTGATTGATCATGCATGAGGGTGATACGAGCTTGGAGAAAGAGTGCTGGATGAAGAAAAGTGAAGAAAGAAGCAAAAAAGGTTCAACTGGTCACCTTTTGAAGCAAACCGTGCACAGCTGTGGGAAAATAGGTGAACTAGTTGCATATACTCCTCCAAATTGGTAGACAGGCACATGATTACATAGAGGACTGAGAGAAGAGCTAGGAACCAGCCGCCCCACACTAAGAACTCATCAAAAAGAAGTTGAACTAGCCTATGCAAAAGAGCCTACACACACACACACTATATTAGACATGATCTGTACGCTTGCGGGTATTTAACTTGTTGCAATTTGATCTTAATTCTTCCATACTACCAAGTTTACATCAAGTTTTTGGCCCTGTTGCCGGGAAGGTAAGGTTGTTGGTTTCTTTGTTTATATGTTCTTTCATTAGTTACGTGTTGTATATACTTTCCTTGTTTGTTTATCATGTTCTTAACTCATTTTGTTATTTGTTGCTTTTAATTGTTTTGTTATTGCTAGATTAGTTACTTCTTATATTTGTGTATTTCTTTTATGTTTTTCTTAGTACTTAGGTGTTTGTGATAGGTAGTTGTTTGTTAAATTGAAGTTTTAGAGGTTGAAATGTGGAAAAGAATTAGGTTATTTTGCATTCTTATATAGATGACTAATTTTAATCTCAATCCTCCACCTAGAGCCAAGACCTTAAGGTAATACCTTCGGCTCGATACTTATCAACCCCATATGCCTATTCAATTACCAATCTTAGGAGATGCAACCTAAAAGATTAGACCCGAGACCTTGCAAATGCTTTCATCATTCTATGGGTGTAGTAATAAGAGCCCCATGCGTATATAAGTGCATTCCTTAAGATTTGCTATACTATTCATCTTAGGGACATCTCTTCCGAGAACGTTAGGCTTAGACTGTTCCTATTCTCTTTGAAAGATAAAGCTAAGCAATTGTTAAAGTCCTTACTTAATGAGTCTATCACTAGCTAGGATGAGCTTCAAGTTAAATTTCTTCAGAGATTCTTTCCCATAGCTAGGACAACCATTCTTAGGACAGAGATCATGACATTTGCACAACAAAAGTTAGAACTTTTTCACGAGACTTGGGAGAGATTCAATAAGCTTTATTGCTAGTGCCCACATCATGGGTATGATTTGCATGAATTACTCCAATTTTTCTATTTAGGCTTGACTTTACACTATAGGTTAATGGTTAATGCTTTGAGTGGTGGAGAGTTCTGCAATCTAACACCTGAGGAGGCATGGTCAAAATTAGAGGATATAACTGAGGACTTGTTCCAGAATACCAAATTGAGAGAGTTGGGAAAGGAACTAGGAATACCACTATTAGTAGTATGTTTGGGGTTAACTCAACTTATGATTTGCCTACTAAGATAGATGCTCTTACTAGGAAGTTTGACCAGTTTGTGTCATTAGATACTACATCCACTCATAAGTCTGCTTCTAGTACATCTTTTCCTCATTCTCCGAGTCTTGCAGAGGTGTGCGTCTTACGCTTTGAGTCTAGTCATACCACTATAACATGCCCTCTTACCCTTCAGTTCCCCGAGTTTATACAGGAGCACGTTCTCACCATCTAAGGTCGTTCATCTACTCTTTCTCACCCACTTGAGCTCAGGTTGGGTAATCAATCCAAGTTTGTACAATGTCACAACAACATGGATTCTTCTTATTCACTCTAGAATCATTCTAGTCCATCACTCCTCGTTCTCCAGGGTTTCATCGAGCAGTTTCTGAGCCTAGGTGTCCTAGTTCTTCACTTTAGTCATTCTAGTCTACTCCCATCAGTTCCACTCTACTAGTTTTGCCTGTAGTTGATCATAGGTTTGATTTACTTGCTGAAATGATACAACCTCATCAGCAGATGTTTCAGAGTGTTATAAGAGACTTAAAGACTTAATTAGGACATCTCACTGAACAAGTTTATCATAAAGACCCAGGAAAGCAACCTGTTTATCCTGAGCTGAGTCCTGGAGATCCTTGTAGTGGTTCCAGCCTTTCTCCAAATAACTATGCATAGGCTAAAGCTGTCACAACTTTGAGAAGTGACAGGGTCATTGATAATTAGGTAGAACAATCAATTAATAGAGATAGGCCAAAAATGACATGTGTTGATGGAGAAACTAGTGACCCTAAAGAGAATACTAGAGAGTCTAAGGAGAAAGAGAGAAATTGCATTGAGATGAGTATTGATCCACCACAGAGAGAACGGAAATAGGTTTTTAAATCTCATGATGTTATTCCTAGAGCCCCTTTTCCCTTAGCACTAGAGAGTCCAAAGAAAGTTGAGGATAACAAAGAATCAGAGATTTTAAAGCATCTTAAGGATCTTAATGTCTCTTTACCTTTAATAGATGCCATTAGGAATATACCTTTAGTAGATGCCATTAGGAAGATACCAGCTTACACCAAATTCTTTAGAGAGTTGTGCATTAGGAAGAGGTAAACTACCCATTTACCTCAAAAGGTAAAACTTATAAAGAGGGTTAATAGTGCTTGTACTGCGGGTGGTCTACCTAAGCTTAGCAATCCTAGAGCTTTTACCATTTCATGTGTTATTAATAATCACCCAATAGCTCATGCCTTGCTTGATTTAGGTTCTAAAGTCAATCTTATTCCTTTTTGGTGTATAAATGTTTAGGTTTAGAGGTGTTGAAGCCTCCTAGTATGGTTTTGCAGTTAGCTGATAAGAGTGATAGAAGACCTCAAGGAATAGTTGAGGATGTCATTGTTAAAGTTAGAGAGTTCTGTTATCTCATGGATTTTATTGTTCTAGACATGTATCCAAGTCATGACACTAGGAACACGACACCTATTCTTTTAGGGAGACTATTTTTAGTGACTACTGATGCAGTGATTCATTGTAGAATATGGATCATCGAGTTTACATTTGAGAATTTGAAAGTAAAGGTTATGGGTGCTGAATCTGCTACTACGAATAAAGCGGGTGATGAGGAGAATTGTTTGTTTATAGAGTTTATCACTTCTTTTGTTAAGGATTTCTATGAGTCTTTCTTATCCTTTGAAGATAGAGTTGAGCTTGACACGATCATTGAGTAATTGGATTTTGAGGCATTTAGTGAGATTTACTTAGAGAGTGATGTGCTTTCTTTAGTAGACACTCCTAACTCCCATGTTGATGTGCCCTTTGATTCACTCTTAGCCCCAAGCGATATTGGTGATTTGGATGAGATTATTACTCTAATTAATTCTGGAATCTCTCTTTTTAAATTGAATACCTCTTCCATTCTCTCATCCACTCTTAGATCTAGTAAGACCATTGGTATAAATCCTTCCCTAGCTGAGAGTAGTCCAAGCTTTCACTTAGTGTGCTTCCTACTCTTTTGAAGTCCACATATGTGCCCTTTACTTCCGATCACGTAGAGGATAATGCTTCATTTTCTCTCTAGATTCTGCTAGAGTTTAAGTTAGACATTAGTGATTTGAATTTGAGAGAAGAGATTCGAGTGTTCGATCCACGTATAGAATAATGTGTTGTTGTGTTATTTCTTACAGTCTATTCCATGAGATGCCCATTTTTTGACCCGCTCCTTTTACTTGAGAATGCCCAGCATGATCTAGTGCATACATTCTTAGGGCGTGAGTTCAAATCTTCGAGGCATCAAATAATGGGTGTTGACTGCATTTTTCATTTGTTGCATCTATTTACTATTTTTTCTGTGCTGATTTGCTTATTTGGCATTACACACCCAAGGATTTTAAACACCATTGACCCTAACATTACTGCCCGTATGGAGGCGTAAAATCCAGCGCTACTAGGAGACGCCTTAGAATTTTGGTAGTTAGATTTTGGTTCATGAGTTCTTTATTTTGCTTCTTTTAATACATTTTGTTTTTTGTTTCTTTTCTTTACATGTTCTTTTTGTTTTGCTCATGTTCATTGCTTTACATACATAAAGCCTTGTCATTTATACTTGCCATTGTGAGCCTTTAATGTCATGTTTGTTGATTTCCTTCATTGATCATTTTGAGTTAGGAGGAAATTAGGTACAAAGGAAGTTAATGGACATAATTATCAAAATATGGCATGCACGATTTAATGCTACACAAGGTTGTACCTATCCTTTCTCCACTTGTTCCCTTCTTATCTACCTCATCCCCACCTCCTTTACATGTTTTGTGATGCTTATTTGCTTGTTGTGTGGTTATATTTTATTTACTTGAAAACAAGCAAAGTTTAAGTTTAGGGGTAGATTGGTCTTGTTTTTATGCTTTATTTAAGGTAGATTGGCATTATTTTCTTAAAAATGGTGTGATTTTTTTGATTTCTGTGCATATTAGAATCATTTATTTGTATGTTGATTGGAGTGTTGACTCGTGCTATTGACTTAATTGATTGAAGAAGATGAAGGTGTATTGTGAATAGTTAATAGAGTGGAGGGAGAACCGAGACTTTGAAAAGAATCTTTTTGAAAATTATAAGGACTAAACACTTCTAAGAATGCACCTTGTAGTTGCCACACAACTTGGTTGGAAAAGGTGTTTTTAAGAGTTTTTGATATGAGTGCGCCTTCTTCAGTTGGTTCTTTTAGTAAGCCTTAGCTCTTTCTTTTTCCTTTTCTTTATCTATTTGCTTCATGTTATGTATTGATAAAATGCAATATATATATATATATATATATATATATATATAGGAAAGTGAAAAAAATTGAAAAAAGTTAAAAAAAAAGGGTGAAAAATGAGAAAAAGCCAAAAGGCAAGAAAAAAGTTGAAAAAAAGTGAGGTATTGTGAATAGGTATCAAGTGACAGAATGTCAATTTGACACAAGTATCTCTTTTGTTCTTTCATGTGTTATGAATAAGGCTATTACGTCAAGATATGAGCCGTTGTGATGTATATTTTTCTTTCATTGTATCTTTGGGCTAAGTGCATATTGGGAGGTCATGTAAGTTGATGGGATCCCAAGTGCGTGAATTGAAATCCTAAGTGTCGTGGTGGTTTTAACTACTTGATAAGTTCCTTAGAGGTGTGAGAATCCTTATACTTGAGAGGATGATCCGAAAAAGGCTTAGAGATCCCTTTTACACAAGAAATGACCCATTCATACTCCCTTAGAATTGAAAAGATAGCAAGTCAATACATTTAGCAACCCTTTTTAGAAACTTGGAGATAAACTTAGGATTGGTCTTGCTTGGGGACAAGCAAGGAAAAGGGTTGGGAGTGATGATATGTGTTGTTTTGTGTGTAATTGAGCATAGCATTTGCATACATTTCTTGAGGTATTTAGAGGTTTTGGGATGATTTGTTTGATATTTATTCACAACTAGTGATTGTACATATCAAGTTTGTACGTTCGTAAGTGCCTCATTAATGCAATATTTTGTGTTTCAGGAGTGTGCCAAAATGAATTTGAAGCTTGATTAATCAAGCGCGAGGATGATACGAGCTTGGAGAAAAAGTGTCGGATGAAGAAAAGTGAAAAAAGAAGCAAAAAAAATTCCACCACTCACCTTTTGAAGCAAACCATGCACAACTATGGAAAAATAGGTGACCTAGTTGCATATACTCCTCTAAGCCGATAGACCGACACATGACTGCATAGGGGACTGAGAGAAGAGCTAGGGATCGGTCACCCCACACCAAGAACCGGTCGAAAAGAGGTTGAATTGGCCTTTGCAATAGAGCCTAGAAAATATGCTTGCTATGCTCATTTTTGGGGATTTTTTTTTTAATTCCTTAACACCCACTTCACAAACCCCTAATCCCATCAGACACCCACATCACACACTTATTCCCACACCATTAAACAACTAGAAACAAGCTTGGATTATGGATTACACTTGGATTTGGAGGGTAATTTCAAGGGGTCTCTATCAAATAAGGAAGGATATAGGGGAGTTTTCTATACTACTATTTGTTCTTGTTTATACTATGATAGATTAGCTTTAAATTAGGGTTGATTGCTACTTTTATAATGAGTCAACGATTCTAATACTTGTTTTGAGCTTTTGATGGTTAAATAACATGCTATGTTCTTATATTTTTTTGGCATAGAATTAAACATGTCAATATGTTTGATAAAATGCCTCTATGAGTTTACATGTGCTTGTTTAGGTTTAGATGCTGATAGTACTGGCCTTACCTTAATCTTAACCTGTGTTAATGGCATGAACCTTACTTGCAACTATATTTGGGTTGATCAATTGAAGTTCTTAACGGTTTAATATAGTAGGTGATAAGTTCTAAATAAGCCTTTAATTCATAGTTAATTGTGCTTAATTCTCAAATTGGATGCTACTTAATTGGTGTTTTTGATGCATTTTTGCATATTTATGCTTAGGAAAAGGAGTTGGATGCACTATACATGGATTCAAAGGACTTTTGGATATGTTTATAGCTGATAAAATTGATTCTACCACCTTAAAAAATGTTATACAAAGTCTATGTGGATTGACTAAGCTTTGACCAAGATTAAAGATATTTTTGCAATACTTTCGAAAAACAATTGCATTGAAGACTTATATTTTGAAAAGAAAGAAGAGTAATTCTCGAAGACTTTTATTAAGGATTTTACCTTTTTATTTTCCCTTAGCTTTTAAAGAGTTTTCTTAATTGAGAACGACTCTAGTTAGGAATTTCTCCTATATATTTTTTTACGTACGATTCATAAAGGGATCTAGTTTTTTACTCATAATCTTCAGCAGACATTTTTTTTTCTCTCTTTAGGCATCCAATCCATGAAGTTCTAAACTTCTTTCTAGCCA
Organism: Cordia subcordata; assembly: GCA_028554755.1. Classification (NCBI taxonomy): domain Eukaryota; kingdom Viridiplantae; phylum Streptophyta; class Magnoliopsida; order Boraginales; family Cordiaceae; genus Cordia; species Cordia subcordata. The sequence continues at coordinate 13,094,534 of JAPTOF010000002.1, read as the reverse complement.
AGGGTTAATCTAGATTTCGGTTCTTCAATTCTGTAAGTTCTAATTATTTTTCTTCTTTCACTTTTATTTTGGTATTTATGTGTTTACTATTTTAGAATTAATATTGTCTTGTGATTGTTTAATTTGCCGGCATTTATTTGATTGCATGATGATAGGTAGTTAGATAGATTAATTTAATTAATCTAAGAATAGTGGTAACTAGGTCTCTTATGTAAATACATAATCTAACTGAGCAATTGCCGCGAGAGAATCGACTTTTAGAATCAGGTCTTTCTAGAACATAGTATTGCCATTAGATAGACCTTGCAAGCATCTCCAAGTATTAAACCATCTAATAAGTAACACAATAGCGGGGAAAACTCATAAGGGGTTTAAACCGTTATGAATACTATAAGGAAAGATGAGATTATTAGACTGTGCCAATAACCATAACTGATGTATCAAAATAGATGGAAGTTATATTTGTATCTAGGATCGAATTTGTTGACCAAAATTAGATTAAACCCGAGGCTAGGCTTAGTTTCCATTGTTTTCTCATTTAATATTAATTTTCCAACATTTATTTAAGTCTATATCGCATTTGTAGCTTTGATTTTATTATTATTTATGTTTTTTATTTTTTGCCCAGTTACGTGTCCACGCTGAGTAGTCCACTGTACTAGACAGTTTTACTTATTTTTTCTTTTTCTTAATAAAAACTCTCTTTCTTTGATTGTGACTTATTTGATTAATTTACTTGGCGTAATTGACATCTTAATCCCCCAATCCCCGTGGATTCTACCATTTTCTCGCCACAAACTCAAATTAAAGTCGCAAGGTAAGAATTGGAATTTTATTTTTGGAGGTTTCGACACCCATCAAATTTTAGCGCTATTGCCAAGAATTGGTGCTGAAATTTTTGCTTTTTTATGACCAAGTCAAATCATATAAGTGAGTTGCATTTTGATCCAGAGATTGAAGAGACTGCAAAGAGCTTGAAAAAAGAACCAAAGTTGCGGAAACAACTTGAGAGACGAGTCAAAGCATCACAAACTTTGTCCGAATCATTTGGTAAATCTGAAAAAGAAAAAGAGATGGCTAAAAATAATAGAACTTTGCGTGAGTTAACCACCATCCCTTTGAATGAACTGTCCCTTTGCATCACTTATCTAGAGCTTAATGTCAAATTCGGGTTAAAATTGGGATTAATTTATCTTTTGCGCATTTTTCATAGGTTGGAGAATGAAGATCCCCATAAACATCACAAAGAGTTCCATACAGTTTGTGTCATAATGGGACACCCAACTGATGTGTGTCCCATGCTTTAGGAAAAAGCATTCACAATATGTTAAAAGTTGGGTTTCTTTTTGAAGGCTATTTGGTTAAGTCTTGTTGTTTAAAAGTACTACAAAAGTTTGAAAAGCTAATGCATTCTTGTAATTAAAAGCTAAAGCATTACAAGTTAATTGAAAAATAGAAAGAGAATTTGGTTTGTCAATTTGAAAAGCCCGTGGACTTGCTTGTTTTTGCAACTGTTTGAATTAAGGTTTGTTTGGATTGACTTTTTTTTAGGAAAAAATATTTTTTTCCTAAAAAAATTATATTAAATTTGCAATAACTATTTGATTTGGCTTCTAAAAAAGCTAAAACTCTGAAAAAAGCTCAAATACAGCTTTTTTTAGAAACCAAAATTTTCAGCTTCTAAAAAAAAACTGTTTTTCAAAAGTTGTTAAAAAAAGTCAATCCAAATGGGCCCTTAGGCAAGGATGCTGAGATTGAGTTTAAATGGTCATGTTCTTATGTTGAATGATGAAAAAGGTTGCAATTGAATTGATTTTTGAAAGCTCAAGATGTTAAGTTGTTTTTGAAGTTAAGATTTGGTGCTGCACGCCTTGAATATGCTTGGTAATGTGTGTTTGTAGAATGAGCTATTACTTTGTAAAGATAGGTATAGGAACAATAATTTTATGCTTGGGATTATTGCCTTGTTTTTTAATAGGATTGTTCCTGGTTTGAAAAAGTTAGCATATGATTTTTTGAAACAATAAGAACTAAAATGATATTTTTGGATTCATTAAGAACCAAATAACTCACTTTTCAAATAATAGGGACCAAATTGAGACTTTTTATAAATAATAAGGACTATTTAGGAAACTTTTCCTTTTGAAAAAAACCCAAAAATTAAAAAATTTTGACTTCTCAAAAAATACTTCTTTCAAAAATTTTAGAAATAAAAACTTTAAAAAAATCCCAAACGAGCCCAGATGAGGAGGGCCCTTGTTGAAGGAGTAGGCCCTTTAGGTTTTGGACTATAAGGATGGGCCCAAACTTGATAATTCCACGCAGAGATCCTCAATATTGTTGACAATTGTGACTTGTAATATCTATTTTGGTATTTGTTCCTTTGGGCTTAATGAAGAATAATTTTGTAAGAGCTATTGGAAAATATTTTTTTGATGTTGGGCTTTAGAGATAAGAGAGAATTGCATCTAGTATTAACTATGGACGATCTTATTCGTGACAAATTATTTTGGTAAGTAACCAGGAAGGGTTATTGATCGGATTAATCATTTGTATATTTAAAAACTAACACTGGGTATTATGAACTAATTTATGTTTATTTGTTGTAAAGTTTGTAAACTAATTTGTCCGAGGAAAATGATTATAGGGGGAGTGTTTTCCTGGTAATTAAAATATCTTTAATATTTTGTTGTTATACTCGTAAAATATTTTTTAGTGTTTGATTGTTACGTTACAAAACATTTTAGACAAGATTTCTATGAAAATATTAGTATTTAAATACTTAATAAATAAAAATAAATTTTAAATTTTAAAAAATAAATGAACACAATAAGAAATAAAAATCAAAAACCAAAAAAATAAGTAAAAGAAAATAAAATTAATAGATAAAAACAACACAAAAAATTAAAATTAATGTAAAAATTCAAAATTCCAAATGAAAAAATAAAAAGTAAAAAATAAAAAATAATTTTTAAAGTAAATATCTAGTTTTTCTAGGATAGGGTGATAGGATTGCAGTGGGGAAAATAGAGAGTTACTCTGAGAAAAGTTTTTTTTTTTTTCTCTTTGGCTAATTAAAACATTTTTTTTCTTTTTAACTAAAACTTTTGTTAACTAAAAAATATCTTTTGATTGACTACTTTTCTAAAGTAACAAAACACTAAAAGATATTCTATTCATTTATATTAAGTTAGATGGTGGTGATTGAAAAACTAGAAAAAAAATTATATAACTAGAAAAGAAATTTAAAAATTGAAGTTATATAATCGAAATTAATTGTATACGGGTAACAACAAATGAAATGTTATCTCTTAACCATTTAGAGTAAGATACTAATAATTAAGAGAAAATATAAATGGATACAACCCTGTTAAAAAAACCAATAAAAAGAAATAAACAGTCTCAATCACCTAACACAAGTGTTAGCAAACATTATACTGTTTTTCTTCTTTTTTGTGTTTCCTCCTAATTTCAAACACCTCGTTAGTAACTCAAAATCAAATCAACTTTAACGAGGTGTTATTAAAAATAATAATAATAATAAACCCTAAAAATTTAACTCAACTTTAATCTATTATTATAGGGATAGAAGATATATGTACTCACACAAACACGTAGTGGTGTGTGTTGATTGAATAAAAAGATGGAGAATTTGATGAGTAAGATAAGGAGCTTGGATGCGTACCCTAAGATCAATGAGGATTTCTACAGCAGAACGTTGTCCGGTGGCGTTATTACCTTAGCTTCCTCCATTATCATGCTCTTGCTCTTCATCTCCGAGCTTAGTTCGTTTCTCTCTCCTCTCTCTCTCTCTCTCTATATATATATATATATATATTTATATGTTTAAATGTATATATGTTAATATATAGTTGATTTTTTTTAAAAAAAAATATGTTCTTAGGTGTTGTAATGGATCTGAGATATTATTTTCTGGTTTTACGAGATCATAATTTGAAAAGTTGTGTCGCAGTTTACGTTTTGATGTATTAATATACGATTCAGAGGTTTTTGCATGTGCTGTTAGTTTTTTCTTTTAAATAAAATCTGAGATATTCTTTTAGTTTTATGAAGTCATAATTAGCAAGAGTTTAAGTTTGCAGGCATTGCAATTGAGGCCTTCTCTGTTATTTGTTGTCAATATTTTCTTTTTTCTAGATTAATAATTTTAGTGAAAATATTGTTCTGTTATTTTTTGGATGTGATTAAGAGACACAAATAAAAATTATGTAAAATATGAAGCTAAGTTGGAAACATGGGCAATATATAGAGCAGAAATGTGTTGCTATGTGTGCATGATTCAGAAATGTGTTGCTATGTGTGCATGTTCTCGACTTGGTGTCAATGTTGAATTTCTCGAAGAAGGTGTTATACAATATAAAATTTTTGTATGCGAAAGAAGTTGCACGAGGGGAATCTACAGGATTATGACAGGATGGAAATGAATGGTAAAATAAGGGAGAATTGTTTTAAGCGTGAGGGAGGTGATATATTACATCAGAACATAAATGCTTACAGAAAACACAATGTTGGACTGCTCTTGGTGACTCTTTAAACACGAAGTTGGCTTGCTTTTATTAGCACCTATATTTGAATGTGAAGATCCTTTCTTTTTCTTTTTTTTTCCCCTTTTGGATACTTAATAGTGTTTGCCCGTTAGCATGTGTTGCATTGGGAAACTATTTTGTAGTTGATTGAGTTTTTAGACTTTAGAGGATCTTACATAAGCTGGTCAAAATTTGTCACATTGGAAAGCGAGAGCATTACGTGTAATGTTTTGGAAAGTCCTCTTTCGGTTAATAAATAAATTTTCTAATTAAGAATGACACAGGACTTTACATGGCAAGATAAGTATTTCACATGCCCGCATGAATGGCAGTCACAACTAAGTCCCCCCCACCCCCCCCCCCCCAAACAACAAGAAAATCTCTCTCTCTCCTCCTCCTCCTCCTCTTTAAGTGTGATGTGTTGCTCCTTTCAAAACAAAGAGAAAATTTTGCAAAATTATCACCAATTCCGTAATTTATGGCTGGAAGTGGTTCCACAAGAAGGTTATTTCCATATTTATTGCACTGGTGATCGTAGTAGTATGAACAACAAGGTATTTATTGGTTGGGTTGACAGTGGAAAATTTATGAGGGATCTAGTGATCCTTTTGTCCTCTGATGCTCCTATTGCACGGGCGAGGAGGAATTTGAACCCCTGACCGTTCATTACTTTAGGAATGTTTTCATTAGAATATTTTTGCTTCATTTCTTTATGGTACTTCCAAACAAGTTATTGGGTACTTCAAATAAAATTGTTGATCAGTGCAATGTCAGAATATTAGTGCCTGCACTTGTGTGTCTCAGTGTAATATGTTTTAATGCTTACTGATTTTATTAGCATTTTTATTTTTTCCATCTATCTCAGTTGTTTTTGGGATTTTTTGGGTAGTTCCCCTTTAAATATCAATCAGTACAGAATTGAAGTTCAAATTTCATTTTAGAGATGCAGCTGTAGAAGTATTCTGGCATTTTTGATTAGTGGAACAGTTTAGCATTTTTAGTGAGTGAAGAATTTCAGAATAATTTAAGATTTAGCTGTTAAATGTGAAAGTTAGATACTGATAGCTGCGGATATGTTATATTATACCTTTCAGTGAGTAGTGGGCTCCTATAAGCGGATTTCCTCTGTAGTTTTGGCTTTTGATTGATGTGCACTACTGAGTTCCTCTGGTGCTTCTCTCTTCCTTGGTTTCCTATTGCACCCCGAAAGACTAAATAAAAAATACCTTTTTAAATAACATTTGCTATTCTTGTTTAATTATCTAAATCTCCTTGGCTAATGTTATGGCTTCACATTGTTTATAGGATTATATCTGCACGCTGTAACGGAAAGTAAGCTAGTGGTTGATACATCAAGAGGAGAAAGGCTACGCATTAATGTACTGACATATCCTCTTGTAAATTTTTGTCAGTGCTCTTCTCCCTTTGTGTTAAAGATTTTTAGCAGACTCCAGTGACCATTTTGGATCAATGTTTAAACTTTAAAGTTCCCTTTGAGATATTTGGTACAAGTTTTGACCGTATAAAAGTTGAAACTGTGTAATTGCAGCTACAGATAGATGGGGAGAAAACAAAGGAGACTAAACATAATTGCTTTCCATATTCTACTTGTGGCATAAATTGCTATGGTATTGATTTATCTGTTGGCATGAAAGTCTAAGCTGTAGCTAGTTTGGCATGTAGCCTTGGGATCTTGGATGTGATTTATTCTTTCTGTTTACAGGTTGAGGATTAATGGGGTTCATAACACTAAAATCTTCTCTAGACAAACTCGAGCAATTATGAGAGTCTTGGAATATGTATGTGTCGTGTTCAGCTGTTTTCTATGTTTAAATTGGTTGGAACAGTGGCATGAAAAGTTGAATGTTAATCTTGACGTGGAAATTACCTTTTATTTACTTAATGTCCCTCTATATTTTGTCCCCTCATTAAGACTGATGCTGTTAGAAATCCTAAAATCCTAAAAATAGTGGAAAGTAGTTCTGTTCTCGAAATTCAGCGTTGTATAATTATAGCACTATTCATGCAAAGAAGGACGAACTATCTGCTTGGTGACTAGGAACATCTCTTTGCAGAAGTTCTGTGACATTTATACATGCAAAGATTGCTAGGTGACACTCTGCTGAAGTTTTCTGATGCCTATGTATAAAAAAATTGTTGGGACCCATGAGAGGAATCCAGCAATCAACCTGAGAGGTCTTCTTAAGTACATTGACAGAACAATAAATCTTATGTTTGGCATATTTCCTCACTTCAGCTATTGCTATTTTGTGTTCCCTTAATCTTTGGAGTCTATCTGTTCTTTTAATCAGTCTATAAATATTTTCTACCAACAAAACTAATTGATTATTTCTTTTGTTCTTTTTGAAAGTGCAGTTTGATGTCACCTTCCCAGCACTTCCATGTTCCATACTCAGTCTTGATGCCATGGATATCAGTGGAGAGCAACATCTGGATATTGTATGTGCTGCAAGAAAATCACATACTTTCCCCCTTTTTCTTTTGAGTAAAAAGCATTTTACCTCTCTTGTGATTTGTCAAAGTTGCATAAAAACTCTCTATTATTTCAATACTTGCTAATACCCCCATGTTATGAATAATGTTGCTAATACCCCCCCTATCATTTGAAGAATGTTGCACACAATTCCCATAGGGGCTATTAGCGAGTTCTAATACTACACGGGTTCTATATGACTTTGACAATATGCAAGGGGGTAAAATGCATTTTACTCTTTTCTTTTCATTTGTGTGTCTGTATACAAGCATTCATGAACATACACGTGGACACACATCTACATGTGTATCATGTTCACCTATATGCCTGTGTGTGCGTGTATTTTATTATGTGTATATAGGAGAGTCATACTACTGATAATTTTGTGAAGAAACATAGTTCTAACCTGGTTCCTCCACAATTAACTCTTTGTTTTCGCATACATGCCTAGACCATAAAAGTACTATGCTTTTCTTATGCTTCGGTCAATACTTTCTTGCTGAATCATCGAACAAATGTTGGCTGTACAAGCATAGACATGAGTCCCAAATCCCCTGGCACCTTTCTCTAAGCCACTCTCATGCAGGGATGTCTTTTATTTCCAACTACTAATTGAAAAGTAACGGGAGTGGGGAAAATGCGGAACAAGCAACTACAAAGTGGAGTTGGGAGACATTTTGATGTCTGTTTAAATGTTATCCTGAAATGCTAATACAACTGGGTAGTCTTTTCTGTGTTGGGTTGCAATGACATCTGTTTTCATGGGCACTTGCAGAGGCATGACATTATAAAAAGAAGGCTTGATTCTCATGGCAATGTTATAGAAACAAGGCAGGATGGTATTGGTGCTCCCAAGGTTAGTAACAGTTGATTACTGTGTTATGAATATACTTAACTAGATGCTTTCTGTTGCGCAGAGGAGTTTACGTTGCCATAAATTATTGGATATAATAGTCTTATTATTAAGAAACTTGTGTTTCTCTTTTCTGGTGTTATTGATTTGATTTCTTGATGTTTGGCTGTTGAGATTGTAATTCAGAGAACTTAATGTGGATTAGAACATTCTTTTGGCCCTTCTGTTTTTTTTTTGCAGCTACCACTACTTTCACCTTACTTTGCTTTATGAGAATAAAAAGAAAAAAGAATTGTATCCTCTTTCTCTCCTGACCACTGGTTGTACTTTGGTTTTCTTGCTCAAACCAGATTGAGAAACCTTTACAGAGACATGGTGGCAGGCTTGAGCACAATGAAACCTATTGTGGTTCATGTTATGGTGCAGAAGCGGTATGCCCCCTTTGGCATTTAATTTTGCAGAATTGTTACATCCTTTATTGGTTTTCGTTAAGACTAGGACTTTGTTTCAGTTACAGCATCACTGTGCAAAAAACTATTTGCCAGTTAATGATGCTAATTTTGCAATATCATTACATCTATTTTATCTTTCTCTTAATTAGTCTATCACCTTACAAGACTACAAAATTTGGTGGTTATTCTAATACATTTAACCACGATTCGTCTCTATTCTGCAGTCAGATGATCACTGTTGTAACTCATGTGAAGAAGTGCGTGAAGCATATCAAAAAAAAGGCTGGGCTATGTCAAACCCAGATTTAATTGACCAGGTTCGTTTTGTATCATATGTGTTTTTCTCTTAGAGCAAGTATATTTGAGTAAGACTTTCCTTTTTATTTTGCTGTGACAAAGGGTTTCCCTTTCCCCATCGTTGGTAGTTGTCTCGCAATGGTTATTTGAAAATGCATATTCAGCTTTACCATATATTGCTACTCCTTTTGCCTGATTGGATGTGACGTTCTTTTGATTAGAGTCTATGACTGGTCAATTGAAAATTTACCTACACTTAGTCATTAATGATAATTAATGCTGTTGATGTTAAATAAATTCCATTTCAGGGAAGTTAAAAATATTATGGCATTTCGTAATATTGACAGAAAAACTTTTGTGCATTGCACGTAGTGTCTTTGTCATCTTGTTTGGGCAGCAGAAGGTGGAATTTTTTTGTATTCCATGAATTTTGTCATTTCAATGAAGCTGTTGGATGGTTATGTATGAGATCCTTCTGGTGCAGGAATGCTAATACTGTGTTTATACCTGTTAAGATATGCAGGTGCTATAATCTAAAATTTGTAGGTCAATCATACTTTAGATTGACACATTTAAGAATCAAAAAGAGAAATATATTAGATTATCTTTAAGCAGTTCATGGAGAATGTCTTACCCTCAGAGTACAATCCAGTGGATACTCGAGGAGTTTTATGAATGCTAGATACAAAATTTCTGTTGTCATTGATGTATCTATATATTCAGATTATATGATTTGGGAATGGAGCATAAACCTTTACATAATGGGAAGTTATTTAATTTCTGAAGTCTAGCAAAATCTTATGTCAAATGAAGATCTTCTTCATCTTCAGTCAAGTTTCTTAGGTCAAGCCTTGTACTTACAAAGCCATAGTTCTATCATTATGGATACCTCCAAAAAAAAAATCATTATGGATGGATGCCATTTGTTTATGATGACATTGTGCTGTCTTAAGGTGCAAGTAGGAATATGAAGTTCAAATTTTGTTGGTATATTATCCTGATATGATGTATTTTTTGTTGTTTTAGGTGACTTTTCAATTAGAGTCAAACTTTTATGATGTATTCCCTTTCACATGTCCATTCGATATCTAAAATTTTTGGGATGTAACCTTGATTGCCTTCTTGGACCCAGTGTTATGCAGACAGAAACCCTACTTTCTGGTCATGCCATGAGGCATGAATAATTCATGAAATATGTTATATCTCTTCTACCTATTGGTGGAATATCAAGGACAAAACAAATGTTAGAAGCAAAAGAATTTATAGGCATACCATGATTTATCTCTTTACGGAACCTAACTTTTTTCTCAAATTTCACACTATTGTTTTGACTCCAGACAATGATAATTGATACATATATATATTCTGGCTCTGGATGCATTAGAAGTTAAGTATTCTGTGGTTCTATTTCCATTGTACTGATGTAAAATTAGGCAGCAGGCATCTTGGTACAAGAGAAAAGGTTTCGTGATAAAGAACATTTAGGTTGAGCATGGTGTATGACTTTACAGTCTTGAAGATAAGCAATCAATATGATATTCCAAAATGACTTCCCTCTCTACCTTTCTGATTCTTATTCTCCATTGGGCACCAGTGTAAACGAGAGGGTTTCCTTCAAAGGATTAAAGAAGAAGATGGAGAAGGATGTAACATATATGGTTTCCTGGATGTCAATAAAGTGGCTGGCAACTTCCATTTTGCACCTGGGAAGAGTTTTCAACATTCAAATCTCGTTCTGCATGATTTTCTAGTATTTCAGAAAGACAGTTTCAATGTAAGATCCTGATGCCTTTAGTTCTGATTTTTTTATATAAGAATCTTTTAGTTCTTGATTAACAACTTCTGCAGCTATTTTGTTCGTTAAGCTTCATTTTGAACTAAACATGAAAAATGTGTTGCAGATCAGTCACAAGATCAATAAATTAGCCTTTGGAGACTATTTTCCTGGTGTTGTTAATCCTCTTGATGGGTAATTTGTTTTCATCTTCATTTACTTTTGTGATTTGATATGCTATTATGATCCTTCCTTTGTTCTGGCTCTTCCTTAAGATGATACTTTAGTGTTGTGGCTTTTATCTTTCAGTGTTCATTGGACGCAGCAAACATCAAATGGGATGTATCAATATTTTCTCAAGGTCAGTGTACTGCATCAGTCCTTCATTGACATTTGTTTATATCTACTTGGTGTTTCCACAAAGCTTCTGTAGAACCTCAACTCTGATATTATTTACTATTTAGGTTAACTGTTTATCAGGATTGGTGAGTAATTCAAGTGGTTGAGTTTATTCACCTAGGAGAGATGATCTGGGTTCAAATCCAATTAGCAACAGGGGTTGGGTTTTTTTTTTTTTTTGGGGGGGGGGGTGGAGAAGAGTCAACTATTTCTCTTCATCTGAATTTGAACAAAATAGAGCAAGATTTTTATTGCACCAACATTTTTTGCATATGAGTAGTCAAAACTCTGTTCTGCAGGTGGTACCTACTGTATACACAGACGTCAAGGGTCATACTATCCAGTCAAATCAGGTTTGGTTACTGCATATAAATCTCTTTCTTTCTTGCTTTAATCTTGTTTCCCCTTCTCAATTTTGACCATGATCATATGCTGGCTCTTGTCTGTTACAGTTCTCTGTTACTGAACATTTTAGAGGTTCAGAATTTAGCCTGCAGCAGACTATTCCTGGAGTTTTTTTCTTTTATGACCTTTCACCAATCAAGGTAGATTTCCATCACCAAAAGCTAACATTTATCAGTCTCATGGGTCAGTGGCACAGGTTGTGTTACAAGTTATTTGTTTTATATTAATGTGATGCTATGGGTTTCTTGATTGCTACACTTCGTTGTCATACTATTTTGATCTATTGATACGGACAACTTAGATATATCTCCAAAATTCAATTCTATGCTTAACTTTCTTACTTGACTGGATTACTTGTGCAGGTGACATTCACTGAGGAGCATGTTTCATTCTTGCACTTCCTGACAAATGTCTGCGCCATAGTAGGAGGTAATTTCCCCTTCGTCTTCCTCCCCCCCCAAAATCTTCTACTTTTTAGTTTAAAGATGGGAAGACTGGTAGTTGATCAAACAAGCAAGTCTCCACATCTTTTAGCAAATTTCTTTTGGCCATAATCCTTATTTTCATGCAACCCTATCCGTGTTATCACTTGGACATCTTGGTTAGGTCTAAAGTAATGTTTGACTATAGCTTTCCTAAGTTTGTGTTATGGAAGGCGAGACAGTATTTCCAATTCTTAGATCCATCACAAAACAATGTGGGACCTGAGGGAAGACATATTTAGGATTCAGTTATTGTTTTGTTGCACTTTAATCGTATGGTAAATATGGATGGAGTACTCCAAAACTCGTATAAGCAAAATTATGCTTGAATCCATTTGCTTTCTAGGAATTTACTACACATTGTGTCTACCTTATAATTAGGGGCGTACATGGTTTGGTTTTGTTTGGTTTTGACCATATTTCAAACCAAAGCAAAACCAGTTGGTTTACATTTGAAAAAAACCAATTGGTTTTCTTATCATGTATATATTGGTTTTGTTTATGGTGTTTTAGAAAACAGTTTAAAAACTCAAATTTCATGATAAGATTATTAAAAAAATTTTGATTTACTATTCATATTACAAATTTAATGTCATAAGATTTTATCGTTAAAACAAAACACAAATGTAGCTATAGATTAGTTGTTAAAGTTTGGAAATAAAGTCTTGAAGTTAAAGGTTCAACTCCTAAAATAAGTCAAATTTAGGATGAATATATACATAAAATTAGGGATAAAATAGTTTGGTTTGGTTTGGATATCTATTTCAAACCAAATCAAACCAGTTGGTTTTCGTTTGAAATTAACCAATTGGTTTTTAATCATGTAAAACAATCAAAACTAAACCTAATTTTTCGATTGGTTTGAGTTGGTTTGGTCGGTTTACCAACCTGTGTTTACCGGTACCTGTAATTAGATTGATAAAAATCTACCTCCCCGGGCTTCGTACGAGTTATTGAAATGTTTTCCCTTTCATCTTAGGCGTTTTCACTGTTTCTGGGATCATCGACTCTTTCGTGTATCATGGGCAAAGGGCAATCAAGAAGAAGATGGAGATCGGCAAATTTAGCTGATCAGTTAACGGTCTGCTCAACATGCCATGCCTAATTTTTGGGTCAAGCGCGTGCTGGCTCGCGGGTGAGGTCTATCCAGAAAATGGAAATTGTATAATGACTTCTGAGCAAGCCAGTAGTTTACATCTCACTGTGTTGAGCTTCCATCAGTGGTTTGTATTTGGCTTAGTGATATACATCTCCCCTAGAAGGAAGAAGAGGGGTGGTCTCGCCCTGAGAACTTGCACAAATTTTGTGAAGAGGTATGTGAAGCAGCAAATTTTACTGTCATTTGATTTGTAAAATTTTAATTTTTCGTTTAGTTTCGTCAAATTGTTGAGCTATGACTTGCTTTCGCTGTAACGTTCAATTATGTGAGAGTCGAGTGATAATTAATTACTATGGGAGGACAAAAGTTCGAACTCAAAGTCTTCTGCCAACTCATTGCTTCAAAATTTCAAATTTGAGTCGTTATTTGCGTCTTTTAGGGTGCGTTTGGTTTGCCTGTTTTCTGTTTTTATTTTCATGGAAAATGAAAATTAAGATAGAAAATTTATTTGGTTAATTATTTTTGTTTTCATTTTCAGAAAATAGAAAATAGTTTTCTAGGAAAATAGAAACATCAAAAAAGTGTTTTCTTTGAAAATAAGATGGTAATTTTATAAATAATTCTAAATAATTTAAAAAATAAGGTGGTAGTTTTGTAAATAATTTTAAAAATTTTAAAAATAAAGTGATAATTTTGTAAATAATTTTAAAAGATTTGAAAATAATGTGGTAGTTTTGTAAATATTTCTAAAAAATTTAGAAAATAAGGTGACAATTTTGTAAATGAACATAAAAAAATAAAACACTTTTAGTAACCAAACACATTCTTTATATTTTAAAAAACAAAAAATAAAAATTATTTTTAGAAAATAAAAATAGAAAATGAAAACTAGAAAATGAAAACAAAAAACAAGCAAACCAAACGCAATCTTAAATTTTATTTATAGACCTAGACTGGGGAACTTTGTGTTCAAGTAAACTCAGAGAAAGAAAATTTTGTTTGTTTGGAACTCTAGCAATGATAGATTATGACAATAAATAATATAAATGATGATAGATAAATAAAGTTGTTCCAGGTACATTATGCATCTTTTCCTTTGAGTCCTTCAGTTAACAAGTATTGAAGTTTAGGTTCTTAATTTTAAATTGTACTAAGTTGAGGCGTGGGAATCCCTTTTTTGTTTTCTTGGGTTTGGTTGCTTCACATTTGTCCACTTGAAGAATAAAAATAGAGGCTGCCAGGAATATCACTAATTAATTTGAATCTGTGTCACAGTGATCGGATATAAAGCTCTGATAAAGGTGTTTTGTAGTGCTTATTTGGGATGCCTGGTTGATTTGGATTGGTTTTTTTTTTTTAAAGAGAAAGTACTATTTTCCCTAAAAAAAATGCACATTATTTTTATAATAATTATTTGATTTGGTTTTCAGAAAAATTGAAGTTTCGAAAAAAGTTTAAATATAATTTTTTACAAGTTAAAATTTTTAACTTCTCAAAAAAGTATTTTTTTTCAAAAATTCTCTAACAAAGTGCTTTTAGAAAAAGTTGATTAAAATGAGTTAACAAAGTTTTTAAGAGAATGTTTAATGATATATATTTAGGTGCTTACAAGCATCGAAAATAAAGTGTGCTCTAGCTTTTTATATGTCGGGAGAATCTGGATGTAGTGTCTGAACCAAATAACCTGGTCATGGCTACATTGCAGCGCCACAGGCCACTGGGCTACCTTTATCTGCCAAGTCAAAGAAGAAAAAATGTAGGGAAAAAAAAAAATTTATTCCCGTCTCGTGTAGATGTTATTGTTACTATTACATGTAAATATGTGGTCATGGTCACATTCTACCATTTGACCACCTTGTTTTTCCAAATCCAAAATTAAAGTACAAAGAAAGTTATTCAAGACGACAGTTACAATATATTTGGTCATGGTCGCATTATACAATTTGACCAGCTTGATATTCTAAATCAAAAATCAAAGTGCAAAGAAAATTGTTTAAAACGATGGTTGCTGTAAACTAATACATATAACTAACTGATTATTAGTTGACGTGGTAGCAATTTTATCTTCATTTAAAGAACACAAATTTGGACTGGGAAGTGTACTTGTGTTTGGCAGGTCTTTCTTTGGGATCTTATATAATGGTCCTTCAGGTGCATAGAGCACTGGGTATCTACTGTTACGTGAACAGTATGCGCTAATGTTCACGCAACACTAAATTAAAAAAAAAATTAGTATGCTCACCCATATGTATTTGTTCACCACTTCACAACTATTTATTCAGTAGTTTTCATATATATATATATATATATATAATATTTGTTTATTACTTCACAACTATTTGTTCATAAACTATTTGCTCATTATTCCACAACAATTTGATTACAACCCTACAACTATTTGTTACCCAACATCTATTTGTCCATTACTCCACAACTATTTATTGACTATCTCACAACTATTTGTTCAGTATCTTACAATTATTTATTTAATACTTTACAACTATTTATTCACTAACTATTTGTTGATTACCTTACAATTATTTGTTCAGTATTTCAAGACTATTTGGTCATGAAGTATTTGTTCATTATCCCATAACTTTTTATTCACTTTTCATATATACATTAAATATTTATTCATTACTCCATAAATATTTGTTCACTACTCTTGCACATACAGACACAAAATACAAACACATCTGCATGTATGTATATTTGAAGGTCATCGCGAACTTTAATGACGGATTGATCTTGGAGCATCTAAACACCGTGTGAGAGGTGTGGTTAGAATTGTGACAAAGAGAGGAAGAATTTGATAGTTGCAGCACGGTGAGATGATGCCAGAATTTTCGCTAGCATGAGAAAGAAGATGACGGACTTTAATAGTGAATCAACACCTAGGAGGTTTCCTTGGATATGGTGCATATTATTATGATAAACGAAGAAAGGCGAATTTTATGGTGATATTTCTTCTGCATGAAATGACTAGTAATGTCACCGATGAAGCAAAGAAGAGTAGAAGAGAAGAGAGAAGAACGGAAGGAGAGAGAGAGAGAGAGAGGTGATTGTAGGTGTTTTATTTTGGTTTTCTTTCTTTTTTTTTTTTTTTAATTGTGAAGGAGTACGATGCTCCGCAATAATATCATGACCAAAGATCATCGTATAATTTATATTTTCACTTCACTATTTTAAATCTAATAAGAATTAGTCTTGAATTTAATATAGTAGGGTACCTCAAGGCAAAATAACACGTATGAATGCAGTCACTATAGCTGCCGACTGCCGTTACCTTATGCAGATTTCAGAAAAGCATATGCTGTCAGGATATTTCAATTTTGTCCAACTCGTTAGAAGCAATTTGCAAACTAAGGGATGGCTGTGGTCTTACCAGCGAGTCGAAGATTGCTGGCACATAAAAAATCCAGTTGACTTGATGGTAAAGAAGATTTGACAAAAAAGAAACAAATGTTGAAGAAGATAACTCTTCTCAACCCCAAACGCTCCCATCCCCACCACATAGTGAGATTTTGTTGTAGTATTATTAGTGAGATTTAATCGTCATAAATTATTATTATTAAATTTAAATTTATGAATAACTTATAATTTTTTTTTTATATATAGATAATTAAATTGTATCTTTCATCTTTAGTCTAAATTATGCTATAATATTATGAGATACATTTAATGCTGATGAATTATCTAAATTGTTTTTATTTTCATAATTATATGAAAACTACACTACTCATATCTCTTTCCTAACTTCTTATTTATTATTTCTCTCATAACTTTATATGGTTAGAAAGGAGGAAAATCTGATAAAACGAGTTTTTGTGAGTCTATTTGGATTGGCTTGTTCTTTTAAGTGTAAAAAAACTTCTTTTGAAGAAAATATATCATTTTTTGAATAAGTATTTGACTTGACTTTCAAAAAAAAAATTAGAACTTGCAAAAGAAATTCAAATTCAACTTTTTTCATACTAAGAAATTTTAACTTCTTAATATATATATATATATATATATATGAGAAAAAGAAACGCTTTTACAAAAGAATAAATTCAAACCAACCTTGAGTGAGATAGAGACAATTATCAACGACACACTTATCATGCTCCTTTAACCTAATTTCTGTTACTTTTCTCCATCTTCCAGCTGTCAAAAACTGGCATAAGTTTTCCAATTTGGTAATATCACACAACTGGTACGTATTGTGTGGCCAACAACTTTTGAGTTTTAACCCCATTTTAGTTTTTCACAATCAATCTCGATTGACTTTCCTTTTGGTCATCTCTTACTGAGTTTTTTTAGTAATTTGTACAAATAAAAGTTGATAAGAAAGACGAGTTGTAGTCACGTGAAATTGAGATCACGGATTTAGGGTACTAAAAGGTCTCTTACAAAAGTTGAAATAACTTGACTGCTCTCGAGTTCAAACAAGGTCAAGACAGGGGTTCGAAATTGTTTGAAGGTACGGGTACATTTAGTTAACTATTTTTAAGATCAAATTCTTGACTGAGGTGGTGCATGTCTTGGGGCGGACTGCAGTACACCGAGATTTTAGTTCACATTTATCCGTTAGGTAAACGATAGGATGAAGGCGTATAGGCTCTACCGGAGGAGGGGCCAATACTAATCTTTTCTTTTCTTTTTTTGCTTTGAGATAGGCTGTTCGCAAGTTAGAAAGCGGATAAGAAAAAGCCCTATCTGGCTAGTACTAATCTTTTCTACGTATCGTGGACTAGGTGGGTGAGTATATTCCCCAAGTTATCAAAAAAAATTGAAATAAGTTGGTATTCAATAAATTTTAAAATAAAACAGGCAAAATATACATTATCTCTTATAATTTGTCTAATTTACTTATAATTTTATTTCATTTTAAAATTTATCACATTACCTTTATATGTTTTGTAAACCGTGAAAATGTAATCCCAAGCTTAAAATTTTATGTCCAAATTAACTTATTATGAGTATTAAAACTTATAATATACCACATATTTTTATAAAAATACACTTATTTTTAACTAAGGATATTCAAGTAAAACAATGAAAAGAGAGACAATTATGTCACTTTTTTAAAAGTATAAAAGATGTAGTAAATTTTTAAAATACAAAGAAATAATTAATTAATTTAAAAAACTACAAAGAAAGATTAGCTAATTAAACAGGGCACACACATGAGAAAACACTTTTTAAAAAGCACAATAAGTAATTTTAATAAGTTTTAAAACATATACTGATAATCAACTCATTGGACAAATCATAGGTGATAACGTACATTTTGTGCAACCAAATCTAACCCTTCTAGATTTTGATTTCCCTTGCGTGAACGGAATTAGATAAGACATTTACGTGTTTCTACCCAAAACTGAGAATTCATTAGCCGTAATTGATTGATGTTTTTTTTTTCTTCTCTTTGACCAAAAAGGAAAAGTTGATTGATGCTTTTGTTGTTGAAATGAAAATTCAGTTATTATTGATCCCAGAAAAAAAAAAAAGGAATTCTATTAAGTTAAATAACCTTATAATGTGGCTCATTGGCCTAAAAAAAAGTTTTCTAATTGTTTTTTTTTTCTTTTCTTATTTTAATAAGAAACATCTCCCTGGACCATGTCATGATAACGCTACCTGAAAATTTAGCACCAAAAAGAGAGAAAGAAAAACAAGAAGTTAGCGAACAAATAAATACGAAACGCTAAATTATATAATTAATATAAACTAGATTAGACAACACTACATATTCACACCAAAAGAAATTACAAAAATATCTCCTAATTCAGCCAAGAAAAAACCAGCTGATAATTTCAGGAGAAATTACATACAACGAAGACCCATTAATCACCCTAAATATCACCTACTCCAACTACACTGCTGCTAATTAACCCTATTAATAACAAGAACAACAATAATAATAAAAACCAAATACATAAAGGCCAGAGCCATGCAATCATCAAAAACACCATTGCAGTGACTGCTGCTCCTTTACCGACACGTTAAGGGATTTTGGATCTCCTCGTAAAATTCCTCGTAACATTATAATTTTACGACAAACAACACTTTGACCAGTTGACCATGACCTATTACAAAGCTGACCAATCTATTTCAGATGGATACTTCTGCAGCATGAGATTATCCGGAAACACGTCCCATGAAGTCTCCGGATCCGCGAACGTAAGATCCGAAAGCGGGGATGACCCGGAGGATCCACTCGACCCGATTTCAGGGCTTTCGGATCCTGCATCTTGGGCCCTGTTTTCCGGCCCATTTTCTTCCTTCTCTTCCGGTTTTGGCTTTGACCCGTTTGGCCTTTTTCGGTCGAGAGACTTCCCTTCTGCCAAGGCCTGGCAAATGGCTTGCAGCTTGGCGTCGACGGAGCCACCGATGAGGGAGCCGTCGCCATGGCGGAGGTGGGGGAAGTTCAGCCGGGCATAGTCGCCTCTCAGCTTGTACGCCGCCTTGTCGTAGGCCAGCGCCGCCTCCTCCGCCGTGTCGAACGTGCCGAGCCATAGCCGGGTCCGGTTCTTGGGCAAACGGATCTCGGCGACCCATTTTCCCCAGTGGCGTTGCCTCACTCCCCTGTAGAGCTTATTGGGCTTGGGAGGCCCGCCGGCCCGCTTCATTAAAACGGGCTTCGGGCCCAAGAAGCTACTCGTAGCAACATGGTGTTTCCCGCCGGCCCGCTTCATTAAAACGGGCTTCGGGCCCAAGAAGCTACTCGTAGCAACATGGTGTTTGTTCTGGAGGTTGATTTGGGCTTGGATTTCGCAAATCTGGGCTGGGGTTAAGTGGTTAAGCCCAATGGACCCTGGATGCTGAAGCCCACATGAGCCTTGGGCCGAGAATCCATTTGGAAATAACTGGGCTCCCGAGGTTGAGCAACTGGGCCGGGCCGTTGGGTAAAAGCAAGTATCATGCAAATACGGAGTGGAGTTTTTGTTGGCGGCGGAGGCGGCGGCGGCGGCGGCGGTGGTGGTAGGGGAGGGCAAAGTGGTCAAATCACACAAGGGCAAAGAGGTAAAATCACTTGAGGGCAAAAAGGGAAAAACATGGTCAGTTGTTGAAGGAAAAGTTGAGAAATGTGATGATGGGGATGATGAGGGAGAACATGAAGGGCTACTTTGATAAGTTGGAGAAGCACTTTTCATAAAAGCCTCAAGCACTTCCATAAGCTCACCACCACCTTCAAAGCTATTTGAGCTAAAATTTACCGAAGCACTACTCTTCCAAAAGCCCACTGTAGCTGCCATGATGAATCAAACACCAGAGAGAGAGAAGAAAAAAAAACACTAGATCGGGAATTTTGTACACCGAGCTGT
The DNA here is from genome assembly GCA_028554755.1 of Cordia subcordata. NCBI lineage: Eukaryota > Viridiplantae > Streptophyta > Magnoliopsida > Boraginales > Cordiaceae > Cordia > Cordia subcordata. The sequence goes on along the minus strand of JAPTOF010000002.1, from coordinate 13,074,425 downwards.
CTATGCAAACGAACCGGACCTGTTTCTTGTAAAATTAGAAACCAGGTGATTCTTTAAAAACAAGAAAAACAGAAAAAATTAGAAAATATTAACAGAAATAGATGGGAACAAAAAGAGGTATACAAATAGACAACCTCCTGTCCCGTGGTCTATGAAGCTACTGTGCAACCTTTTGAGGGACACTAATAAGCCCTCCAAGGTAATTCTGATGAAAATTAATTTATTAAAAAAAAAAAGCCAAAAAACAAAAGAAAAGAAAGACTCTACAAGAAATGAATGGAATTAGATGAAAAACCAAAAGATCTCAATCTGAAAACGCTTGGCTTACAAGAAATCCTTCTCTAAGTTTGCTTTTTTGGTCCAAATTTTTGTAAAACTTTTTTTTCCCCAAGAAAACAAACCCAAAATATTTCAGAAAAACTTGAAAGACAAGATGGTTTTGCAGAAAGGGATCAAAGAAGCGGGGTGATTCAGAAGGGGGCGAAGAAAATATGAAAAAAAAGAAAGTAGAGAATTTGCTGAATCTCTCGGATTGCTTTGTGTGTGTGTGCTGTGAGAAGAAAATGTGGAGAAGGAAAGTGAAAAACTCTCAACCTCACTTTTTGTGGTGTTGATCTACTCAACTGCCCCCATTATATAGCCGTCCTGCCCCCGTTGTCTTTACGTTAATCCACCTCATTAATCACGACTTTTCTCTCTCCTAATCTCGCTTTTTCGCAAAAAAAGTCTATCTTATTAAAAAAAAATAATGCGCCATCATTTCATTGGTTGAAGTGCCCGTTTGGATTGACTTTGGGGAAAAACACCCTTTTGATTTTTTAATTTTTGTTAAAAGTAAAATTTTCTAATTCATTGAAAAAGTTAAATTTAAATTTTTTTTAAAGTCTTATTTTTTTAAAAAAAGTAAAACCAGTAATTATTGTAAATATATATATATATATATATATATATATATATTTTATAAAAAAAAAGTGATTTTTATGAAAAACAGACAATCCTAGCATACCTAAAAATAAGGAGCTTTGGTAAGATATTTAGGTTTGAGTGTCCTTTCAAGTCACTGAAGTTCTGTTCAACACTTGCATGGGGCATTTTTGGGACAAAACTTTATACTTAAGAATTTGCTAGTGATTAGTTGAGCTTCGTCGGTCTTTTTGGTGGTTAAATTTCATAAATTAAATTTTCGTTGTCATTAAGATACTCTTAATTCAATGGATTTGATAGTACACTTAAGCACTTTATCGTAGTGCTCATTTGCAATTTTTCTATAGTGACTAAAAATACATAATTTAGCTTTTATGTTTGAAAAACTCTATTTTAATAGAACTAAATCCAGTCTAAATACTTCACAAATAAATATATTTTCAACACAAATTAACGGCATGCTCTTGCCGTTCAAGGTATATCTTAAGCTAATCAGAAAATGGAAAATGTCCATAATAAATAATATAAATTTAACCTAAAAAATTACGATCTAAACAAAGGACTTTTTTTTTACCCAAAAATTAAAATGTTAAGCAAAATTAACCCCATTTGAAAATGGTTTTGAAAAATAACCCAATTTGGTTTCGAAAATGCGTAGGACGCATTTATGGATTGGTTTCGAAAATGCGTAGGACGCATTTATGGAACACGGCTGCGTTCCCAGACTGGGAACGTGGTCCGTGTTCCTGGAACACGGCCGCGTTCCATAAATTCGCACCCCTTCAGTTTTCCCTCATTCTTTCCCCACCCCACACCCGATTTTCTTTTGTTTTTTTCTCATTTCCTCACACAAAATTTTGAGCTTTCCAGTGTCATTGCGAGGATATTACCATAATATTGTAAGTTATGTTAATTTTATGTTATTTTTTGCAATTGTATTTAATGTTTTAAGTTATGAAATTTGTTTTTAGATCATGTAATGCTTTTTTTTATAGTTATTTTTAGTTTGTGTTAATTTGAATTTGAATTTTTGTTAGAATTGTAGATTAGAATTTTAGTTTGTGTTAATTTGTAATTTAATTTTATTTGTTGTTAAAAAAATATAGCATGATTATTAGAAATAGACTTAATATTGTTATTATTATTATTATTATTAAGATTATCATTATTATTAACAATGTTATTATTTTTATGATAGACATGTTATATGTTAGATGTTATTATTAATTTAATTAATACAATTATTGATATTATTATCATTATTTATTATTACGATTATGATGATGATGACAACGACGATGGATGGTTATGTTATATGTTAGAGATTATTATTACTATTATTGATATTATTATCATTATTTATTATTGTGATGATGATGACGATGATGGATGATTAATATTATCATTATTTATTATTGATAATATTAGTGTTATCATCATTATTATTAATACTATCATTGATATTATTATTGATAATATTAGTGTTATCATCATTATTATTTGATAAAATTAGAGATTTAATGTTTATAGTGAAGTAGTAATACTTAGTTAATCGTTATTATTATTTTTTATTTTAGGAGTCATTATGGATTCATGGCCTGCACCAGTAGACACCACCTTACTGTGCCACTATATGGATCACTGGGTGCAGTATTTGCAGGACTCACACCATCTGGGTACTTTTAGGTGCTACAATTTAGATAGGTCTTTGTTTAATGAGCCGGAGCACCCATTAGTACAGCAGCAGTTAGTGGCGACTGGATTCTATAGGTGTTATATATCTCGATACCATCAGCTGAAATGCGGATTGATTACTGTCATGATAGAGAGGTGGCGGCCGGAGACCCACACATTTCATTTACCCGTAGGGGAGGCCACCATCACCCTGCAGGATGTGGCCATGTATTGGGGTCTTCATGTGACCGGTACTCCAATCCCAGTGATTGATACGGTCACACGATCGAGGGATGATTGGGTTGTCACGATCCAGGATTTGTTGGGGATTGATGCGGATGCTATTGCGGACAACGGTATCGGCCTTATCGATATTATGGGGAACTCAGTAAATTTCGTCCAGCTGCGGGAGAGGTATGTGATGTAAGGTACTTCGGATAACCCCACACAATACCAGGCTCAGCAGCGAGCACGGCTGTGGATATTTCTCTTGATTTGCTGTCACCTTTTTGCGAACACGAGTATGAATGACGGTAATTTGTCCTGGTTATCGTTATTGACAGACTTTGGGCGTATCCGGCAGTACAACTGGGGCGCAGCTGTACTATCATATTTGTACCAGCAGCTTAACCGTGCCTCCTTCCGTCAGTGTAAGGGTGTATGCGGAGCTGTGACACTAGTCCGGGGATTGGTTTGCATTATGTAGTAGTTATGTTTATATTTTATAAATGTTAACATTATTATTACAACCGTTATTATAACATAACACATGTTTAATGCTTGTAGTTTTTTGCATGGGACCGATTCACGGTTTTTTGGCCTCAGCTTCTAAATCCCACAAGAGAGCAGCTACAGCGCCAGTAGCATCATCTGGAGGCTATGTTTCAGCTCCCTGGCGTTCTACGGGGTGTACAGTTTTACGTCAAAAAGGAAATGACAGATGCATATGAAAAGTCAGGTCAGGTTAAGTGTCAGGATGTTATAGACCATCTACAGCCTGACGAGGTATAATAAACTGAAGTTGCTTTATTACATATTCATGTCCTGTACTATTGAACACGTGCGTGATGCATGTAATTAACTATCCAGTGCTTGTTTTGGTTATAGCTCATATGGCAGCCGTTCAAGGCGATACTGGGGACCCTCTCACTGTATTGTGTTGCCGACAGTGACGTCTGGTGTGCCCGGATACCGCTGATATTTGGGCACACTGTTAAGTGGCATCGCCCGGATCGTGTCTTGCGGTAGTTTAGACTAAGGGTGGTAATCCCTCATGATCCCCCTACACATGAGAAACACAGGTATGGAAAGGAAAAGGTCGAGGGAGCTGCGCTGACAGAGGCTGTGGATATGTAGGTGAATTGGCAGCAGCGCGTTTTACATGGACAGGTGGAGGATCCGCCGCCAGCAGCAGCACTCAAGGCTTACATGACTTGGAACCGTTGGGTGACCATATTACATGTGCGTCATCCAGGTACAAGTCATAGGCGAGATGGTTACGTGGCGCCAGTGAGCTGCCTTTGTACTCTTGTTTATGTACACTATTAGCTGATATTAACCACAATATGTTATGTTTACCTATAGGCCGCTGTCGTTCAGCGTGTGGTTCATCATTCGCGTGATTTGCTGCAGCGATATGAGACGGGGGACCTTGGAGGCGGTGCACACATGAAGCATGTGATGCGGCACTTACAGCTCATGCAATTGCATGGCGAGAGCGCACTCCGACACACACAGCACGAGCATCTCATACAGCAGAGAGCCATGTGGGAGTTGCCCGATGCACCTCCAATGCAGCCACTACAGCAGTATAGAGAGCATCGTTCGCATCATCCTTGTCCTTCGCACCGCAGTCACTCGTATCCCACCAGGTCATCACAGCCATTTGCCCCCGATGCACCATCCTCACATATCGTCCACCCACACAGCCAGCATATCGTCCACCTACGTATCGTTTGTTCCCTTTTGACTTTTCCAGTGGGGGTGTTGAGTTGATCAATCGCGGTAGACAGGGTATGTTCGAGGCTAGCGGATCATCCAGGTCGGTGATTGATGAGGCAGCTGACGGCGAGGAGGATGACGAGGCGACACATAGCGAGTCATCAGAAGGTCTCCAAGCAGATACATGGGGTCCCAAGACTACGTCTCCTAGCCATTGGTGGACAGTAGTGTTAAGCAGTAGTAACCCTCGTCGCGTTCATTCGAGGCACATGCGCCACAGGCACCAACCACACAGTCACAAGCACAGGAGCCTCCGCTACGTCAGACACGTTCATCCAGAAAATGCAACGCACCATCCCCCGTTAGACGTCATTTACCTGACCACAGTACCAGGGGGAAGGGGCCTGATCATTACACTCCTGAATGATGTATTCAGTTTTCTTGCACTTTTTTTTCATATGTATTTTGTGGAAAACTTTTTTTTTATTGATTGGACTTTCATTTGGTTTTTTTTATTTTAGACACATTATTGTTAACCTGACAATGTTAATTACACATTAACATTACAACGTCACAACAAATAAACATAAAACGATTACACAATAACATTACAACGTCAAAACAAATAGACATAAAATGATTACATATGGAACTTGTGGCAACTGCTAAACATAAGGCATTACGCATTTTGGTTGTTGGGGCAAATTGGAGCAGTGTGACCTGGTTGACCACATGCTGTACACCTTCATCGTCCACGACGTACTGAGTTATCCATCTCATTAGGGATGCGCCAGCCGCCGGCTCGACCTCATCTCTTTCGAACACGACTTGGGTTCGGATGCAACGTCCATGCAGGCACTGGAGGCCAATAAAATTGGAGTCCAAGAGGCTCGAATGTCCGCCAATAGGTATCTTCGTACGATTTCACTGTCAGGTATTGAGATATCATGCTTTCCACATTAAACTCTCTAAACCAAGCAACAGTTTGTACATACGAGCATGGCAAGTGATATTCAACCCACTTGCCGCAAGTACACGTACTTTCTTCCCAGTTGACAACCTGGTTTGGCAGATTCTCATTCCATTGCATTGGCAACCGATCGACCTGGTATCTGTCATCCTCTCTGAAACTAAGTACGTGATGGCAATGTGATGAAGTCTCCCACTTCTCAAATAGCTCCCTCACACTAGGAGGGAGCCGATGGCCTTCACTTTCCAACTGCATGGCATGGACTAACCGATCATAAAAGTAACCTTTTATCTTCATAAAAGTATTAGTAACAAGGGCTGTGATGAGTAAACCCCTTGCACCGACGAGGACACCTTTGAATCATTCGACATTATTTATGGTCATCACACCTTATCTGAATCCCCCATCAGCACTCATGGTCCATGTATCGATGAGGATATCGAATAGAAACTTGTGCACTCGTCTGCCAACACCGTTCTGACAAGAGTCCACAACAAGGATCATGTTCATTGCATGCAAATGTTTGCGTGCTTGACATTCTCGGCCAGCTATCCAACACATGTCTTTAATGAATTGATTCCGCCATCTTTTCATCACATTTCTCTTCAGATGTCTCAAGCAGACGTGATGTTTTATTTGAAGTTGACCGTCATATATAACCCGTTCGATTGTAGATGCGATGCCTGCATGCCTATCTAAAATGATACACACTTGGGGCATCCCGATGAAAAAGTTCTCATGCAACTGATGTAAGAACCACGACCAAATACGAGTTGTCTCTGCGTCCACAACGACAAAAGCTAACGGCAACACTTGGCAGTTAACGTCTGTGGCTAATGCAACTAGGAGATGACCCTTGTACTTCCCCTGCAAGTGTGTGCCGTTCAATGAAACAACAGGCTTACAATGCCTCTACGCTGCGATGCATGGACCGAACGCCCAGTAAACCGTGTCGAAAAATTTTTTAGCATGCGTTGAGCCTTCGGCAAACCTATATCTCACAACACTACCTGGATTCTTGGCCATCACGACACCAAGAAACTGTGGGAGCATTTGATACAACGTGTCCCAATTGCCACACACTAGTTCAATTGCTTTACTCCGGTCGTTCCATGCTTTTCCGTAACTGAAATCCACGTTAAGGTTCTTCTTCATGTGAGCGTGGATAAGCCTGACCTCGTAATCAACCTTCTTAGCTATGAAATGTCTCACCAAATATCCAACCAATCCCGCGATCAAATTTCTGTGCCCCAACGTAGTTATTTGTGCCATACATACATGTCTGACGTCATACTGCGTGATCTCCCACTGTTTGTGTGTTGCTTTCCTTATTACACATAAATACCATGGGCATTCTACAATTCCACTGTGTGCTTCCCTACATCGTACCTTCCACAGGGTCTTACTCGACTTGACGACCCTATATTCCTTTTGTATTCTTATTGCGTACTGTTGAACAGCCCTTATCCCATCCACTTTGGATGGGAACACCATTCCTTTGGCCAGTTCCATCCTGTCCCGGTCCCATACTTGACGTTTGGTGATTTCGTACCTGTTTGTCGTGTAGAATTCATTCCTAGCAGTATAGAACTTCACTGCTTCCTCCTCATCTACCCCCGTCTCTGCATCGACATCCGGTCCTTCTACCTCGTTCTCAATTTGGTAGTTCAAACTTGCTTCTGAGATTGCATCTTCTTCTTGATCGTTCAATTCACCGTCCTCGTTTTCCTCGTCTGTCTCAGACAAATAGTATCTGCTACGACGTCACATCTCTCCTCTGTGCCACTGCCATGATGAGAGGGTCTTCCGACTTCAAAAGTGGAATGCAGTTGCGGGGAAATGGAAAAAGTAGCAAACTCCGTCGCTGTTGTTGCAATATTAATATGTTCATCTTTTACATACGATGGTGTTGCATTTAGGTCTGGCATGTTAGACTGGTACGGGACATCAGGCATTATTTACGTCACATATATGTCGTCAGACTAAATGGATTAAACGTCCACTATTACGTGCGCCACACAGCAGTTCCATTCACAGCGAGCTGTGCCATACATCTCTCGCATATCTTCATCATCAATTATTGCACTTGGATAATAATATATCTGCTGCAATGTAGCATCCTATCTAGGGTCACGATAGCATAAGTTAACCCTATCGATGCTCGGACGCATCCCTAGTTTTCTAATTACACGACAAACAAATTCACTGTAAGTTGTATCTGGATGAATTTTGATTTTGTGTGGTATATTTGGACTTCTATAATCAAGACTGTAATCGGTTATTATTGTGTAACCGCCATAGTATAAAAGAACAGTAACCTCGGTTGAATTAATTCTTTTAGGTGCTTTGGTAGAAACTTATACTAACAAATTGAATGAATTTGGTAGAAATTTTATTTGGTGGAAAGTTATTGTAATGGGTAACGGATTGAATGACTTGGTGGAGGAAGGGGTTGGGGTTTATATAGGCAAAAGAACGCATTCTAGGAGTGCGACTTTTGAAATTTCCTATGACGTGAAGTGACTCAAGCTTGATTTGTGGCAGCGAATATATTCCGGATACTGCAAACGCACTCCCAGAATACGCTGCTAAGAATATTTTCTCGTCTTCGCAATCAAATCAAATCGGAATCGAATCAGATCTGGCGAGGCTGCAGGAAAACCCAGAAAACGGGTTTCGGAAGCGCAGAACGCATTCCAGGAATGTAGGCGCACTCCTAGAGCGCGGCCGCATTCCCGAAATGCATTCCCCGCTCTGGGATTGCGTGCCACGCGTTTCTTAAACCAGATTGAATTATTTTTTAAAACCATTCTCAAATAAAGTTAATTTTGCTTAATATTTTAATTTTTGAGTAAAAAAAATGTCCTCTAAACAAACCACTATGCAAATACTCATCAATATAATATTACAAACAACTCGCCTTTATTTTGTTTTCTACCTCACTTGATGTACGCGTTGATACCAACTGGTCAAACTGACGTCAGCAATCTTTAAGGTATGGAAGTAACCTATCATTAACTGACGCGTGGAAGTACAACTGACGCGCTTTTAACCGCCATCTGTCAGTAACGCTCGCCCGTTTCTTACGGTACCGGTTGACTTGAAGACGCGTTCACACCAACACGTTTAATTGGGTTTTGTCTTTTCTTTATTTTTCATATTGCTCTTGTTAACTTATGATGTAACGCAAGCGGAAAAAGTAATTTCATTTTTCAAAATTAGGATTTTCATTTATATTTTAACTAGCGTAACACCCTCCCAATACACCGAATACGCCATAAGTTTTATAAGATCAAAATATTTATTTTTAATATATGCTTCCCAAAATAAATATTAAAAATTTTTATTTTTAATATATAGAAAAAGACTAAAATTAAATAATTTCTTTCACTTCTAAGTTCTAAACTATTGCATACTAAATGTTGAACCAATTTTTTATGTGAAGTAAATATTTTAAAAAAAAATTATTTTAATGAAATTATAGAAAAAGAAATATAATTTCTCATTATTTTAGTTAATATTACATTAATTAAAAAAATGTAGATAATTTAAATTATCTATATTTCTTGAGTTTAATGCTGTAAATATAAACTTGTAAAGCCATGATCTAATTATATATTAGATAAAAATATAAATAAAATATATTGTAAATCAAAATAAAATTAGCCATTGTTACATTCGTATAATACGAAAATCTCGTAATCAACTGTATATTTTTAATTAATTAATATATAAAAACTATTAAACTATATACTTTAAACATATTAATGTACATAGGTAAATTTATCATAGTGGTTTGAGATTATAACTACATGTAGAATTTGTTATACTTGATGTACATATGAAAAAGTAGTCACTTACACATAAAAAAATGTAAAACAAATTCAATATCTATTAAAATTAAAGTAAGCATCTAAAAATAATTAGACTCATCCACTATTACCCAAAAAAAAAAAAAAACCAGCACCTAAATTAAAAGAATGGGCATAAAAAAGAAAGTTAGCCATTTCCATTTAATACGTATAAACACTGCCTAGAAAGAAGCCCCAATTGTTGGTAATTCATATAGTAGGAGACAAAATTCGTGTGGCATGCATATAAACATGGTCCAACAGCCGCATGGCAAAAATATGAATGCATTACTTTAGGCCGGAAATTGGAAAAGGCCATGGTTGTTGTATTATATATAGTATAAATAAATATAGATTACAAATGTCAATCGATTTTCTTTTTTTTATTCCTCAAAAACTTCCTTTGGATTTGGTTTTGGTTCGACTTTATTTTGATAGATATATCTACACACGTTAAATTTTCTTCTTCAATTTTTCAACAATATCTAATGAAGATACAAGTGACTAGGAAAAATCTAAATTCTGTATACTATATACTATGTGTTTTGTAAAAATTATTGATGATTAATATTTTGATTCACCATGATGATGGATTTTATGATAAACTATTGTTTTGATTTATAATCATCATTGTCACTTCATTCTTGTAAATTAATTAGTAAATGATTCAAAAATCTCTCACAATGTTATGAGAGAGTATACATCATGGTATAATTCAGTTTTATAGTTACAATTATCAATTAAATAACTATGGACCAAATTACGCACAGCTAGCCGTCATACTCATACCTTCCTTGTTTCTAGGGCGTTGATCATTTCGACTCATTTAATACTTAATAATTTAATTCTTTCATAATATTATAACGTATTTAATTCTATTATTCATACATTATTGTCCTATGGTGAGTTCTATGTCTAAGGCTATAGCTAGTGAGGGCGGCTAGTGGAAAATGTCAAAGGTCAAAATCTTGTTTTTTTTTAATAATTTTGACTAATTTTTAGTGGCATGATTGGGACCATAATATGATATCCACATTTTTGTCATAAGCCTATGAGATGATATGAGAAAGCATTACTAGAATGATTGAGGCTTCTAAATAGAGATTACCCACACATTTAATATTTTAAAACAGGGATGTACAATATGATAATATTCAAAAATAGCATGGCCGTAAGTAGCTGAAATAATTTAAATATTTGGTTGACAAAGTTTGTAATGATAGATAATCCAAGCACATGGCATTGTTTAATGAGTGAATATGACATATCTAGTTAGAAACGCAGCCTAAGATGACTCTTGACAATTGTAAGTTTCGATGTCTTTGTTTGTTCGGATTTGAATCTTCTCATAATATTATAAATAAAAGAATATAATATAATTATAATAAAATAATTAATATATTTTTTATCGTTAATTAAAATTTTCTTGTAATATTATACATTATAAAGGGATTCAAATTTGCATTTGTCTATCCTTTTTTATGACGAAGGAACCTAACCAGTAGAGCCCGACCATTGGTGTAGCCCATCTTGGATTACTTGGTAGAACCCAACTACTGATTGGTAAACTCCAGGTGTACCTACCTAAAACAATTGCATCAGTTCAGGTAGGTCACAACTCTCAATGGTAACATACAAAATTTAAATCCGAATCACGAGCCGTGTTCGTTTGTGGTTGCGGGCTTGCATTTGTCTGTCTTACAAGTCACTAAAGAATTAATCTTAACTTCATGGCATGCTCCATTATTTTGTACTATAGTGTTTAATATGGCAACTTTCTCTTCGATTTTTATATTCCATTCTTCCCATTAATTTTGTCACTTCTGATTCCTGTTCAAGCCATTTTTCCCCACACATTTGTGTGTGTGTGTGTTTTTTTTCCTAAATTTTCTGCCCCCCTCCCCCCAAAATCCAATCCCTCATTCTACATGAGATTTGAACTCAGGACTTTATACCTGAGTACAGATAGTCTTAACCACTTGATATACTTGTTTTTTTCTATTTTGATGCTTTTATAATGCAAACATCTCCTTTTAAATAAATCCCAAGCAATGTTTATACTTCAATAATACTAAATCACTATCTACTATCATTACTTAAAATAGTATGTTTGAGAAAAGGAAAATCAATTATGACAAAATTAATTAAATTGAGAAAGTATAAAGTAAAGATAATATGAAATTAATTCATTCCAATACTAAATGTTGGAGAAAAGAAACAAGAGTGCGAACCCAATGTTGTAGTGGACGAATGCAATTTTCATTACGATGAAAATATAGATTAGTTTGGTCTTAGGAAACTAATCAAAATAGATTATGGCTAACATATATTGAAGAGAATTATTTGATGAACAAGGACTTGTTTGGTCATATTTCTTTGCCGTTTCCAATTTATTCTCGTTTGAATGACCCCTTGGTTCCCTCTTGCGAAAAGTCGCCTCTCTTTGGGTTTATTTAGAAAAAATTGGTGTTCCAATCTTCTGACGTTGTTCTAAAAGAAAATGAATCCAAATATGCTGTTGAAAAAATTTGATTTATTAATTGGTAAAATAAAATAGCTTGTGATTTGTTTGGTTAAAATCACTATTTAAAATGCTTTTTATAATTTATTTGATTTCAATATTTTAGATTTTTAGTTTTAAATTTCTTAAAATTTTTGTAATTTTTTTATTTTTAGTTTTTTATTTTTTAATTTTTAAAAATTTTAATTTAGTTTAAGTAATATGTTTAATTTTAAGGGCCTGTTCAGCAAAATTAGTTGTCATACTACGTGATAGCTGTTTGAATAACTGTTTGGATAACTAGTAGTTGTTGTATTTTAACTGTTAGTTGATAGCTGTTTGAGCTAGTTAATTGAACAAAATATGTTTAGTAAAATTAACTATTAGATTGGTATATGAATGTAAAATGACGTAAAAAGACATTGATATCATGTTATTATTATTATTGTTATTGTATAGTAATTATAATTATTATTACTATTATAGGAATAAGATAATATATTTTATAGTTAGATATTTATTTTTATAATAATATTTTAATATTAAAATATAACTAATTTTTGATAAAACGTTTGTATCACTATTATAAAAATTAATTTTAATATATTCAAAATTTATTTTGTAAAGAACAAAGAACTAATAAACGTATACTTTTTAGTATATGTTGTTTATATAGAGTTTAAAATTTATTTCTATATTATTTTTTAATTATATTTGTGAAAAAGATAAAAATATAGAGAGATTGGAGAAAGAGTAGAATTGATCCAAAAAAATAAAGAAAGGGTAAAATTGCCAAAAATAAAACGAAAAAGCTAAAAGTTAACTGAAAGGCTAAAATTTTTAACTTTTGAGAAATGCTAAAAGTTAATGTAAAAAGCTAATTTACCAAACAAGACTCCTTTAACAATAATCAAAATGCTAAAAGCTACTCCATAAACCTTTGCCAAACACGCAGTCAATCATATTTCTTTGTTGTTTCCAATTTGTACTCGTTTCTCTAATTAGGGTGAATGACCCCTTGGTTCTCGCTTGTTAACAATCTCGCCTCTCTTTGGGCCAATTTAGGATTATTGTTTCAATCTTCTGTTGCTATTTTAAAATATATATAACAAATTCAAACATGTTAAAAAAAATTTATTTTACTATTTGGTAAAATTGTTGTTTGATAAAAAAGTAATTTTTGATTTATTTGGTTAAAATTAATTTTCAAAGTGCTATTTACAATTTATTTATTTGATTTAAATATTTTAGATTTTTAGTTTTACATTTCTTTAATTGTTTGTATTTTTTAATTTTTAATTTTTAAGATTTTAAAATTTTTAATTTACTTTAAGTAATATGTTTAATTTTTAGTAATAAATGAATATATTGTAATTGTTGTAATTAATAAAGAGTATATATATAAAGTTGTTGTTTGTAGAATGCAGCTTGAGAAAAAATAGCATAATTGATGTTTTTTCAAAATTCCGTTAAAACTTTAGTTTTTTCTATAACCAAACACCTTATGCATGGTTGCTTTTCTACAAAAGCTACTCATGAGTTTTTTTTTAAAACTTTTACGTACCCAATTCAGTTTCTCATTTCTCGTGAGATTCAAACCCAAGTCATTTGAGGAGATGGCATCAACTACATGAAAATCTCTCTTCCTAATCTAAAGGGACACAAATTAAGCCTGTTGGCGTTTTAACACGAACTAAGGGTTTATTGGCCGAATAATCGAACAACATATCGTTGTGATTAAAAGTCCAAAGTTCGAAGTTGTACCTCCTACACAAGTATTCTTTTACTATTAATTGACTTTAAAAATGCACTTATGCAAATCTGTAGCTTTGAAATAATTCCAATTTAAGCGTACAAATGATGAATTCTGGTAATTAATTAGGGGAAAAATGGCTGAGATTTCAAAGTTATGATGACATTGCAAGTTGTTTTAAACTTGTGTTAAACCCTTGGATTAGAGTTAATTACACTCAACCAATTACCAATTGATAGCCACACAAGGGTCTAGATACATCTGCTTCTATATGTATCCCATAGTTTTGGCTTATCAATGCAAGAAGCAATAAGTTGTGGGCAGAGGTGTGCGTAGTTGGATCACGTGCTTCACTCATCATGTTTGCACATGATGTCATTGACCACTAAAGGAAAAGGTTAAGGGGTAAATGAATATTCCTTTTTTTTTTGTCTTCTTTTTAAACCCCATCCCAAACCCAAGCCCCGTCCTCTAAGATATTTGGACTCAGAACTTCACCTTCTGACACGGTAATTTTGATTATTTGAGCTATTCTTAATCTGAAAAAATGAATGTTTATCTATCCTTATCAGTTATCACTAAAAGAGAAAAAAGAATAACTAAATAGTTTCATGTATGTGAAAATTTATTAGTTTTAATAATTCTCAAATTGAATATAATCCAACCCGTAAAAAAATAGGAATTAGTAAAAATAATATAGTTAATGTGAAAAAATTAAGAAAATAATATCTTTTTCACATCAATGAAAATGTTAATGTAACAGTAAGGAGTGCAATATTATACTGTTTAGAAACACAAAAAACAATATTACTCATAATATTAACTTATCAAAGAGAAAACAGTTGTAACTTGAGACCATTGGTTTGATTCTTGGACGGAGGCTGCGGCGGAGAATGAGTGTGAAAACTTGTGCAACTGAACGTGGGACGAGATCTTTTATTTGCGGCGCCATTTTCTGAAAACGCATAAACGATGATACGATTTACGACTCGTTTATTTTTGCTTATTTTTACTTGATTATTTGTTGTTGGTGCTTATAAGTCAAAAGTTTTTTTTTTTATAAATTAGTGATTAATGAGTAGAAAGTATTTTAAATAATATGAGTTTAATTATAAATTATTGATATATTTGGTAAATAGAACTTACAAGTAATATTATTGATTAAAATAACTAAAATCACCTTTCATTAATTAATGCTGTAAAACTATCTAATTTATTGATAAGTAAATTAAATATTTAACATGTCATCCTTTTTGACTTTTAAGGTAGTTTGACTAGCTTATAAGCGTAGTCAAACACACTCTCAGCATTCCAAAAATTGCTTAAACACTCTCAGCATTCCAAAAATTGCTTAAGCATTTGAGGGTGTTTTGCTTTGCTTTGCTTATTTAGGTACTTATAAGTATTTAGAAAAAGGATTTCATAAACATATTTTTTATTATTTAAATACTTATAAGTAATAAATAAGCAAAGCCAAACACCTTTTATATTTTTTTCTTCTTTTTCTTTTCTAATTTTCCAATTCTTTTTTTGTTTGGACTGAGAAAAATGTTTGGATATTCTTCGGATAACTGGAAATTTTATCCAAACAAAAGTTCTAAAAAGTAACTCTTATGATACTTTATTTGGTCCATTCATTTTCTTGTTATACCTCAGAAACCACTGGTGATGTGGAGATAAGCCTGGTAAGTCATAACGAAATACACAGCCAGCCACGCATAGATATTGCGGGGATAAGGTCCCACAGACACCCACAAAGCATTAAAACATTTGAGGCGATTTTAGGGGATATTTCACAAATAGTTCTTATTATTTATATAATATGTTATTATTTTTATTATTTTAAAAATAACCCACTTGATTAATATTTATATAAAATATCAATTTAGTTTTTATTATTTTAAAATTATCTTATATGATCTTTAATATTTAAAAATTGTGTAAATTATATGCTCATTAATTGGTCATATATTGATCATATATTGGCTTTAAAACTGAAATGGGGAATCATTAAGAGGATGTTTGATTTGGCTTTTTTTTTTTTGTCATATCTACTTAAAACTTAATTTAAGTTAATGAAAGAATTTGTTTTAATTAAAAAATTACTTTTTTTAACTGGCTTTAAGTAGAAAATAAAAAGCTCCCCACGCTTCTCCTTTTTATGGTTTGAAGCATTTTGAAAAAAACGCAAGTTTGACCAAATTATTTACTATCTTATCCTTACCCTTTTGTTTTTATTACTAAAATATCTTTACTTTTTTATCTTATACTTACCTTTTAAATTTTATTATCGTGTCCTTAATAGTTATTTTAACCATTTAAATTACTTTTCAATCCATTTTAATCAAACACGTAAATACTGTTTTTATAATTACAATTTTTATTTAAATACGTAACTACTTAAAAAAAAGTTACTTAAAACTCAAAGTACTTTAAGTAGGTTTTTGATAAGCCAATCCAAACACCCTCTAAAAGAGAATTGAGAAATGATACCAAATTATCTTTATCATGCTCTAGAAATAAGTTCTGGTATCGACCAATTCTATCAATAATTAATGGATCTTTGATTAAGGGAAATTTCAGAATATCCATCAGTATGCATGAAAGATTATGAAGTTATGGAAACTGATGAATTTCTTAAAATCAGTTGTCGCTATTTTTCTTTATCAATTCTTCAGTGGCTCCAATTTGCTCAATGAGCATTTTAAAACAGCAACAAAATAAAGAAAAAGGAAAAAAAAAAAAAACATCAAGATAGGAAAACCCAAAAAAAAAAAAAAAAAACCAAATTACCAAACCCATAATCTATTAAAACGTACTGGTAGATCAGATACTCTCTTTCCAATTGGCCTCTTCTTGACAATTTTGGGTAACATTGTTATGTGTTAGCTAAATATTTATTATTGATTTTGATGATGAAAATATATGCATTATTTTACTAAATAACTTCTTGTGAAAATGAGATAATATCTAGTTGAAGCTTTGAAAGATTGAAGAAAATGTACAAAAAGCATCATTTGAAGAAAGAGAAGAAGAAAAGGCATAAGGAGGAGAAGAGAAGTCATAAGGGGTACCGGACATTATTTTCCTTCTTGCTCTCTTTGTGAAATGCCTATATATATTGTGTGGACTTGGCTCAAAATCTTTTTCTTATTCATAGCAAAAATTTTCAAGTCTTGCACATTTGAAATAACATATGCACAAATGTATTTGAATGCACACATAGAGATAAAATGAGTTTTTGGGGTGTTTTAATTCACAACATGTGTTTACAAAATTATTCAAAATAATTTGGAATTTTGAAAATTGCACTTAAAATAATCTTTGCAAAAATCTGGCTTTACTTCACAGTTCTGACTGGTTGACCTACGACTGGGTCGCCTACCAAACAGAGAGTTGAAGAAAAAGCCGGAGCCCCTAGCCGGTCGATCGGCTAATGCGTCCGGCCTAGTTAGAGAAGAAAAAGGGGTTGGCCGGACGACCCGTGGACGACCATTGAGCAATTTCTTGTAATAAATGCACTACCGTTTATTACGATTCACGAAAATTCATTTCTTCTTCACCTACCAAAAACCCTAACCCCCAAATCTCTTTAAATACTCATTTAATACACATTCTAAACATGAATTGAAGTGTGCTAAAGTGTTTATCATCATACAGTACATCTTTAAGCCATTCTTACAATATATTTGAGCTTTCAAGAGCTTATTCATCTTCTTCTTGAAGAAAATTGCAGATTCAATCTTTTCATAATTCTTGAGTATATACACACTTTGAGAGCTATAAATTTTGTGAGATTTATTTTTTAGAGCTTGTAAAGTGTGGGGAAATCCTAAAGAGTAAATCTCTTGGATTCTTTGAAGTTGGGTTTCAAAGAGATTGTAAGAACTTGATTTGTGCTTCACCAAGATTTGAAGAAGCATCTTAGTGGAGTTTTTGAAGTCCTAAGGGGAGCATCCTTGGGCGGTGGATGTAGGCTTGGCCGAACCACCTTACATCGTTTGTTTCTTCTCTCCTTATACTTCCATTTTTATACTTGCTTATTTTGCTTACATTATATTTGATATATTGATTGTTAGAAGTTGCAAATTTTCTGAGAATTTTTAAAACGAAAATTAGTACTTATATCTTAATTCAGCCCCCCTCTTAAGATATTTGCACCCACATTAGAGTTTTCATACCTGAAATTTAATAATAGCAACAAAAAATGAGTAAAAAGAAACTTCCATGAAAATTGACAAAAGCCTCAAAAGAAATATCAACTCCAACATTCCGTATGTACTCCTTTATTCATATCATCCATATTTGAGTTCAATTTTTGTACCCATGAAATAGAACTCTCGTAATTTAAACATGCAATCTAGTATTCATTCTCAATGTTTGTCTGTCAAAGTGTTTACTGGCTGGTTGAGAAGGGATTTGGTGGTTACTAGTGTTTATGCTAAAAACACTAGAGCAGAGGCAAACTGGTTTTGGAATGGAAAGTTACGCTAAGAACACCAATAACTGATTTTAAGTTGGAAAAGTTTTGAAGAATAAAATTTTATAGAGGAATTAGAAAATAAAAAAGTGATATAACTAGTCAAAGCGTATGGTGAAATAGAGAGTAAAGTATATTATCATTCATAAAATATTAACTAGTTATTACTTTTGAATATGATAGTTAAAACAACTACAATCTATAATTAGAAATATCTCTTTAAGCCCCTGTTCCCCATAGGATTTAAATGTAGGACCTCACTACTAAGAAAAGTAATTCCAACTACTCACGTTATTCCCTAATCCCATTATTTAGAAATGTTATATACAAATATACATACATACATACATACATACATACATACATACTTACATATATATATATATATATATATATAAAGCCATATATTCTATTTGTAAAATTTTTTTTTATCTTTTTACCTCATTAACTCAAAGTTATGAACAATCATTTAGTTAGAAATCTAAAATCTATCATTCAAGTTATTCATGAAAAAAAAATTAAAATCTCAACATCTAATTCTAAATACAGATTGAAATTGTTCTGCTAACAAATATAAATAAAAGAGACTAAACAAGAATGATCTAATGTTTGTTAAATTATTTTCAAATAAAATGTCTATTAAAATGTCACATAAAATTTAGAATTTTGTACAATATCTAATTTACTAGCTAAGTGAAATAATAAGATATGATACTTAATGTATTGTATGCTATATTACACCCGTGTGATACATGAAAAAATGAGTTTTTTTTATATCTTTATTTATTGTTGATCATCAATTTTGACAATTTGTTTAAAAATAAAATATAAGTATATTTTGTAAATAAAATTTCTAGCATATTTTCTACAATAATCACAAATTTTATATTTTTGTAAAATCAAATAATTTTAGAAAGAAAAATCAAAATGAAATAGATGTAAGAATGTGAAAGGGAAAAGATACATATATGGGATAAATTTTATTAGGCACTTCTTTTTGTATCAACAAAGTACATGATTCTTTTTAGATTCCACTTGTCCTAATTCTATGAAATATTTTCCTCCAAAAATAACTTTAGTTCAATTAGTGAATTATTCCTCTTCTATCCCTTTTCTTATTTCCTTAAATAGACTTTTTTTCCCCTATTTTTACTTTCTCAATTCAAATATTTTATTTAATTTTTGTAGATCTTTAATAAAAAAAATGTGATTAGTGTAGCAGGAAAAAGTCCTCTGAATGCGCTCAAATCATCGTGAATGCACACCTCCCCAAAGGGTAAAAGAGGGCCAATGTAAAATTTGACCATCAACAATAAGAATATTATAAGTACT